>JAMALA010000018.1:0-320767 GCA_023628255.1 Cystobasidium sp. 2NF920
CGACGACGTCTATGCCAATGGAAAGCCATACATCGGAAACGGCAAGCTAGAAGGCAAGAAAGCCATCATCACAGGTCGCAACTCCGGAATTGACGAGCTACTGCCATCCTATTCGCGCTCGAGGGCGCAGATAGCACAGTCTCCTAATAATGGCTAATCCAGTCAGATGATGGGTGGCGGCTTCAGGGCGAACTCACCCTGTCTTCGAGTTCAGTCTATCAGCAGGAGAGTCTCCAGGAATGCCTCGCAACAAGAACAGAACTTCCAATAGGTATATTCAGAAATTTCATTCGTTTCCATTTAGCTAAACTTCCCACTATTTCTGCATTAAGAATTTTTGTGTCAACTGAAACCTAAGTGTAGTATCACAATGAACAAAGAAGAAAAAATGGGTAATGTAGAAATATTTCATGAATGGCCTCTTCCTTTAATTCTTACGCAGTGCCAGGTAACCTTTGCCGAGGACTTGCATACAAGGTCCCTGGGTCGTTATGGCACGGAAGGAAAGCCATTCTAGAATTGATTCGATGACACATTGGTAGAGTGAAGAAATGTTGTGTCATCAGGTAGAAGGGTGTAGTGAGGTGAGGTGTTGATCAGGTATAAGTAGGTATGAAGTAGGTTAAGAGTTCTTCGTATCGCACGACAGCGGTAAATGGGGAAAGATGGTAGCATCGCTGTGGCGCACTTTCTTTCTTGCGAGCGTGACGCGGCCTAACGTTTTGTTGTCGAAGGCGAGGATAGGGAATATAAGGGATAAGCGCCATTGAGCAGTTCGAAGAGCGAATGAGGGAGATATAGTGTCGTTGGGATGGAGTTTTGATAATGAGGGAGAGTTGTAGGAAATTGAGCATGCCAAAGCACGCGCTAGCTTTTCTGGTGTTGATAAGGCCCCTCGTGGGCATCAAATCGACACGTCTGCCAGTGTATCGTTGGATAGCCTTCCTTCCTCACAGGCTCTTCCTATCGAGAACGACGATCTTGTCCTCCTCTCCTTACTTCATAGCACTGACAGGAGTGTTGAACCCACTTCCATTTCTAGAATCAGGTTTATTAACACCAGCAGGTCCACAAGTTTCATCGAATAGACTATCAGCAGCCAGAGCAGCATTAGCAATAGATTGACTTCTAGCTCTATTTCCAACTGCATTTCCATTGATAGCTTTTCCATTAGCTTGCTTCTTGACTTCAGATGATGTTTTACCATTTGCTGAGATTGCATTCTTTAATTCGTTTTTCGTGGCTGCCTTCTTGTATGTTTTGCGATAGAATGAAATAAACAAGACGAGGTATGACGAAAGGATAGCGCAGCCTTGTAGTGCGGCGAATTCACTGCCGGCACAGTCACCTACGCAGGGCTTGTTGTACTTGTATGCGAAATGGCTGATGGCTGCAGTAACAATGCGTCAGTACATTGATTTCTATGCCCTTTCGGTAGAGACCGCCTCTCTCCTCTCTTCTGTAGGTTGAAAAGCGCAACTCACTGCCGAAGTAGACCAAGCCCAAATCAAGGATGAACTGTGTGATCTGCATGACGGTAACGTATCGCTTCCACCAGATCTTGTAGCCTGCAGCTGTAGCCCAGTAGTAGTAGTACATGATGACGTGGACTAGGAGGTTGAGTGTAATGACTGTCCAAGAGATTGAGGTGCCGCCTGTTGCACATGCAGGGTCAAATGTCAGCTTGTAAAGCTCATGTTCGATTCAGAGCATTGAACTGAACGCACCATGTAGCTGGGTGTAGCAGAGGACAGCAGTAGCCGAATGGTGATAAACGTGTAGGAAGGCTATTAATTCGTTACACGAAACAAAGTAGCAGAAATCGCAGGAAGGGGGGAAAATGGAAGCGTTCAAGTCAGCTTCTTCTTCATTTACGAAATGACTGCAATTTCCAGGTCTCGTTTTGAGCCGAAAAAGGAGGAAACGCACCTAGAGGCTTCTTCTTAACGACCAAAAACAAAGTATCTGCCAATTCCCAATATTTGAAAAGATAATTGATGATATAATAAGTTTCTAATCTTGGAGTCCATGATCTCTTATCGCAAATAGCGTAGAAGAATCCATTTTTGAAAATGATAGGTACGATCTGACAATTGAGATTCAGGGCGATAGAGAAAAGGTAACATGGTTGTTGTAATTAGCTAGTGTTCCTTTTTCATCTTGAAACTTGCAAAGTACGGCAGAAGATGCGCATGGAAGACGCCCGATAATCGTGTTAAGAGGGAAAGAAATAAAAGAGAACTCACTTCGATGAGCATCAAGACGAGCAATAAACCAGAAGCGGAGGACAGTAACAGATTGTGAATTTGGAAGAGGGTAGCAAATCCTGCAAGTTTCAAATCACCAGCACAAGGAGTTTTGAATGATTCAGTGTCGTAGTTAACGCGTTATTCATCCGTTGATATCGTATATGTTTGTTGTTTTCGAGAGTAGGATTCCGAAGAGTAAAATGAATGCATGATCGGCAAGGCACGAGCGAGAGATGTGATGCAGGAGAGGCGCAGACGAAGGAAGGAATAGAGGATAGATCAGTATAGGAATAGATGAGGTAGTGAGAAATCCTTGCACGCACTGTATGGCTTTCTGCCCTTCATAAGCTCGCGACCGACGAAGAGGGTGGATAGGTAGAGAACAACAGCGAGCGCGACTTGGGGGGCTGCATGGGACGAACGGATGGATTGGAGAGAAAGGAAGGTAGGTAGGATATAGATTCACAGTCAGTGAGCAACGCTTGAAAGGGTGCTATCGCTCGCTCGTCTCCTTGCCTTGCTTTGCTTCTTGGACTCACTCGTCGACAGAGGACTCTTTCCCGGAAGCCACTTGTACCATTCAACACCAGGTTGATATTTAGCAGGTAAACACCTGATTGCATTTGCAATATAGCTGTGCAGATCTAGGAATGATCCAGCATATTTACTTCCGGACATGCTCCCTGATGGGTTTATAATGTTGGAATAGATTGAATCTCGGATCTTGTCTATGCTTTCGAAGAGGAGCGACATGGTTGCTTGATTGAGGGTCGACTCTTCTTCCTTCCTTCTAACTACTATGTAGGCTCCAATGTATCACGGCAAAGTCAAGGGGAAAAAAAGCAAACCAGGAGATGCACACCACACACTTCGGTATACCGGCAACCACTTTGGCAAAAATACAGCAGAGACGGGCAATTATTTTTTTGGTTGAGGGCAGCGAGTGATCGAGCATATCTTATGGGAATAATAAAGCATGTGTAATTGGATATGGTGAAGCCGGTACGATCCAGTGGATTGAACGACACTGTTACTGCTCTATACCGTACCTAAAGAACACGCAATACCGGTATCAGGAGGAGCTTGTCCATGTGATTCGCCTGCTCTGCTGCTTTCAAGTAATTAGTGTCGGAGTACGGTAGGCCAGGGCAATAAACGCGTGTACAGCAATGGCAGGAACAGCCGCATGCCCGGGCTTGCGGCATCTGAACTCATTCGCACATCATCATTCACGAGTTACCAGTACTGGTACAATTTGGACTGTGTACATTTGTGTGGGCTGTTATATGTGAGAGATGGACGCGCTTTACTCTTTCCTTGCAGAATACTGTATCAGTCAGTAGTAAAAAGTCCGAAAAAGGAAGGAAGGAAGGTCAAATAATCGAAAAGTCACGTCAAAGCTGTAGTATCGTAGACTGGATGGAGCGTGTTACAAGTATACCGCTCGTGCGATACATTAGTCGCAGGAGATACTGCAGAGCTGGCATCTACTGACAGCTGGTCCACCTAGGCACCTGTTATGTTCGTGTAGCATGTTTCAAGTTGAAGAAACAAAAGGGACGCGTAAACGGAGCTCTTTCAGTAATACTGGCAGGACCATACAGATCAAACATTTGATTAGTATTCCCTAAAGACAGGCAAGAGTGAAGCTAGATGGCTTTTAGAGTGATTTCTGCAATGGCTATCCCATGTACCGGTACGGTACTTCTTTCTGTGTCCACCGGCGATCGTCTGGCATTTGTAACATGTGACTTTGGGAAGATCAGTCCTGGAAATGTTGAAAGGTTGAGGCGCAAGGTAGGACTATTCTGTGCCGTACATGATACTAGTATCATAGTGTCCAGCCCTATTGCTCTTACAGAGTATCATAGTAACTCCGTACCGTGGATGAGTGGCGTAACACCGTCAAAGCTTGATCTGCCTCGTGTCGTGTCAGTGGTGGTCCAGAAGCTGCTCCAACTCGGACTTTTGACTCTCTTTTCTAAACCTTGTCAAGTCCACAAGTTCCGAGGAAGCAGAGGGAAGGAAGGGAGAAGCAAGAGAAGGAAGGATGAGATAGGATTACAAGTAACCTTGATATATTGAGGGGAACCATACTGTCGTTCCATGGAGGATACTTGACCGTCTACTACTTACCCTCATCAAGCTATTTGATACCATAAGCCATATCCGAGAGCAACAATCCAGCAATCCAGATCAGGCCCGCGCATCGATAACACCAGGCAAAGGCGAGACTGTTGCCGGCAAAGCAAGGAGCAGTAGGTACTGTACTGCGGGAATACCGCAAGGCACTACAGTCCTCTCTGTTCAATTCAACAGACTAGCCAACAAGCAACATCGTCAATTGCTTTCAATTGCCTGATTCTAGACATCCACAAACCCGGTCAGCACCGTAATCGAATCGGTGCTCCAACGAAGCACTCCACTTACTTGGGTGTTGCATTCCAGGAGTATATAGCGGCAGCAAGTAAAGCCGTATAGCAGTAGATCACAAGGCTATACTGCTATTCAGGCTCCATCAACCAACCATCGCCTTTCATCGATTATCATCATCCACCCATCCATCCATCCATTCATCCCATACCCGGCTGCCTGCTTAGTCCAGAGACTTACATCGGCGCTAGCGGACAAGCGGATTCGAAGCAGCAAGAAGCATTCTCATCTCTCTATCTCCAAGGGGAATCTATCAGCTGGACACTTGTCTTGTGTTTATACACTTCAGCAACAACAATCAAGAGACAGCATATACGAACTGTCTCTTCTGGCGCACGCTTTCTTCTCTTCTTAGTGTCCCCTGGTCAGCAAGGGGGAGGAGGGGTTGGGAAAGAGAGAAAGTAGACTGAAGAAGCAAGAAGACTAGCTACAAGGTTGAATACAGTAAACGAAAGAGGCCCATAGCATAAGGGAAAGCAAGCACGATCCTTAATGCATACAGTCCGACCATCTTGAGAGGAGGCTGCAATTCACATTACACTTGAAGCCGTTAAGAAAGCAAAGACTCCGCTCCGTGGGCCAGTATAGTAACAAGAGAGAGAGAGACAAGAAAGGCTACGTACAACGAGCTTGACACACATCGAATACCTGGAGAATAGAGACCTGTCCTAGCTGTACGCTCACCATAGACCCGTCCTACCCGAGAACACACACACCACTTTCGATCAACGCTAGCTTCATCGAGCGATATATCAGGTCAATCCCAAGCGACCAGAAGGCCTACGAGGACAACACGATAGCAGATCAGGGAACAACCTAAAGGACATTCACTGCTGCGTGTCCCGGCGACTGCTATTGGCCTAGCTAGTAGCCACCGGGCTGCTCGTGCTCTGGTCCTCAAGTCAGGGTCGGCTGCCGCTTGCAGAAGTAGCGGAGCCAGGACAGCACTAGCACAGCATTCCCTCTGGAAGCGAAAGAGATCGTCAATCTGGACGCGACTTGTCACCTCCATTGTCTGTCTGTGTGTACATAAGCACACGGAGGTCTTACAATGGCAGCGAGTTCGCTATCGAATATCCACCATCATCATCCTCACGCGAATGGAATGCTGCAACATGATCTAGTAGCTGCGACTGCTCAATTACAACCTGCACCTATTGTAGCTTCTACTTCTATGGCTTCTTCGTCAGCTGGACATGTCCGAGGACCTTCATTAGGTGGAGCAATTGATGGTGGTGGTGCGCCTTCTTCGAGTAGTGGGACAAGCTATCATCACCATCAAGCCCAACATGCTCAATATCAACCGCAACCTTCTACATCAGGATCATCTTCATTACATACGTATGGCAGCAGCAGCAGCAACACACATGCCCACGTCATGACTCCCTCGAGTAGTTCAGCTTATACAGCCGGAAACACTACTGCCTCCGATTCGACTGCACCTACTACTTCCGCATCAACTTCAACGAATATAAACCCATTACAGCGGATACACCCTAATCATCCTTCTCCCAATGCTCAGCTTTCAAATCAATTACATCCTTCTCAACAACATCATCATTCACATAATAGCCCCGCGAATGGATTCCCTCATTCTTCTCAACAAGCTTCAAACTCTTCTTCTTCTTCTTCTGCCTCTCCTTCAATACAACAACAACGTAATCAACAACAGCAACAACAACATCCACCAAGTACAGCCTCGAGTTCGCAATCTTACGCTTCTTCATCTCAACAATTACCACCGCCACCTCCATCTACATCTGGTTCTACTTCTTTCATAAGAGAAGGAGACGTGGTATATGATGGTGGACCACCGCCTCCTACTCTTAATCCTACTATTGGAAATAGGTCATATACTATTCTTAAAGAAGTTGGTGATGGTTCGTTCGGTACTGTTTGGTTGGCAGATTGGCATTCTCCATTAGCGTGAGTTTTTCTCCCCCCACACACCCCAATACGAAGAAAGCTGTGGTCGACGAGCGATGAACTTCAGGAGCGCTTGAGCAGGAGAAAACACCGACTGACCACTTTGTATTCTATACTTGTTCTTTTCTCCTCCAATTGTCGGTTATATAGCTTACCGAAAGGAACTGGACCTCCCGGACCAAGTTCAAGACCAGAATATAAAGGCAAACGCCTAGTCGCACTTAAGAGGATGAAGAAAGCTTTTGAAGGTGGTTGGGATGAATGTATGAAGCTGAAGGAATTGAAGGTGAGTTGGAAAACGCTTCATTCTGTCTGTTCGGAACGGGGCAGGATGTCTTGTTATAGTGAATGATGAGGAGCTGGCTGAACTTTTGTTCTCTGAATGATAGTCCCTGCGATCAATATCGGCGCATCCTAACATTATCCCCCTCTATGACGCTTTCCTCCTTCCATCAAGTAAAGAACTCTACTTTGTTTTCGAGTGCATGGAGGGAAATCTCTATCAACTCACTAAATCACGCAAAGGTCGTCCATTAGCAGCAGGGCTCGTTTCTTCTCTTCTACGACAAATCCTAGCTGGTCTACATCACATCCATCAATCAGGCTATTTTCATCGAGACATGAAGCCTGAAAATCTACTCATTACAACGACTGGACTAGCTGATTATCCAGCTTATGTAGCACCTCAAAACGTGAACAATCCATCATTTGCAAATCGTCAAGCTGAGAAAGACGTAGTCGCAGTTGTGAAAATTGCAGATTTCGGTCTTGCAAGGGAAACAATGTCTAAACCTCCTTATACTGAATACGTCTCGACAAGATGGTACAGAGCTCCTGAAGTCATTTTAAGAAGTAGAGACTATTCACATCCTGTTGATATGTGGGCTGTTGGCACTATCTTATCGGAAATGGTCAATTTGAAACCTTTATTCCCAGGTCAAAGTGAAGTAGATCAAGTTTTCAGGATATGCGAAGTTATGGGAGATCCTACTTCTGATTATGGGAAAGATGAAAGAGGGAGAACTAGAGGTGGTGGATATTGGGATAGAGCTACTAAGATGGCTAAAGCAGTTGGATTCTCGTTTCCTAAGATTCAACCTATACAGTTTGAATCCCTCTACGATAGGAATTTGGTTCCTTTTCAGCTGGTAGACATGATGGCTGATTTGATGAGGTATGATCCTAAAGCTCGCTTAACGACAAGTCAAACTTTGGACCATCCGTATTTCCGTCAAGTCGCTCCTTTACTCGAAGCTACCGTCGTGCCTGCCATTCCAAGTCACGCAAGGCAACAACAGCAACAGCAAGCCGCTTTGCAGATGCAACAGCAGCAACAGCAGCAAAAGCTATACAGTCTACCTACACCTTCATCCGCTCACTCTTACGGATTACCAGCGCCCAATTCAGCCTCCTTCCCTGCACCGAGAAATGTGCCCTCATCCCATACTGCAGCTTCCCAATTCAGCAGAGCAAGCTTTGATCAGCGTCACCCACATTATCCTTCTGGTATGCCTCAAGCTGCTCCTGGGTCTGCTACTTCGTACCAATCACCGCCCCCAGCACAGTCAGTCAGTCCGGAATACCATCTTCAACAACAGCAGCAACAGCAAGCGCGTGATAGACAGGTATCGATGCCGCATAGTCTCATGTCGAATGATAGTACAGGCCTAGGTGGCATGCATGTAGTCCATGGTGGCTCGGCGCCATCGCCCGCCGTTGGATACCCCGAAAGCATCAACGATGTCAGCATGGATGGAGGAGACGAAACAATGGCTGCATCAGCTACCTCTGCTGTCAACGGTTCTCACCAGTCACATCAGATGGGCAGAGCCTCGCCTGTGCCTAGCTCGGTATACAGCTTCGGAAGAGATAGCAGTGTTGGTCTGCCACCGCCACATATTGTACATCAACACTCTTCGCCTCAATTACCACCTCCACATTCTCATCATTATGCTGCTTCCTATCAGTCTCAACTCCGGCAAGGCGTCAATGGCTATGCTGGATCCACGCACTCTGGCTCGCTTTACAATCCGTCAGTCTACTCTGGTTTTTCAGGTCATTCTGGCGGTTCAGGCGGAAGAAGAGGTTCAGCTGGAGGTGCTTCGACATTCTACGATGGCTCCATCTTCGAAGGTATCGCTCCTACCCGTGCTGCAAGCATCTTATCGCTTCCAGTTACATATGGAGAGGCTCCACCCAGCCCAAACTTTGCTATGCCTTCGAACTATCCTTCTTCTATACATTCGCATCAACCTGCTCCTTCCAATCTTGGTCCTGGAAGACTTGCTAGTGTCAGACGAGCGAGGCAAGATGCTGATAATGTCAGTGTTGACTTTGAACGTGAAGCTCTTCAGCGGTCTCAGAATCATCCCGCCGCTCATCCAAATGCTGCAGCTGCGGCTGCTGGAGTTCCCAAATCGGATTCGCAGGAAAGCCTCAAGGTCTCCAATAAGGGCAAGAAGAGCTGGATGTCGAATCTACTTGGCAGCAATAACAACAGTAATAGCTCGAACAACTCATCTTCCTCTGCGTCTGTTCATCAACCTCAGTACCATCCTCAGCAACAGCCACTCATCCACCCTGGAGGTTATGCAGCTTCTTCTTCCTCCGCGAGCGTGTCTCACTTCTCTACGGCTGCACATAGCGGATCGAGCTTGAAGCGTACGCCATCTGAGCGCTCTATTCATGCACTTGAGCAGCCGCCCACACAACCTGTGCAGCCTACTGCTCCTCTGGATCCCAAGAAGGCGAAGAAGGAAGCTGAGCGATTGGCTAAGGAGGCCGAGAAGGCTAAAAGAGAAGCTGCTACGAAAGCTGCTAGAGACAGAGCTAGAGCTGTCATGCAGAAGAGAACTGCACTTACTCAAGCTGCTGATCCTCTGCATAGTTATGGTCAACAGAGTGTTCCTGCGACCAGTGCGCAAAAGACAATGTCGGATAAGGAGAAGAAGGCACTGTTAGAGCAAAGGAAGCAGCAAGCTATGATGAACGGTGGCAACCTACCGCAAATCGCGGAGGATCCCAGGTGAGTCAATCATGCTGAGTTTTTGGAAATGTGACGGTGCTGATTTCTATTCCCTTCCGATAGAATGAGAGTCGCAGTCAGCCAGTACTCATCTTCGCAGCAATACAACCCTGATGCGAGGTACAAGGCTCGTCGCAGAGATGTTGATGACGACGTTCACTCGATGTCGTCAAACGAGACACGGTCCGAGAGGCGCTTCAGCATCTCGTCGCAGAACACGATGTCGACTGTGTCAACGATGGATTCCGATCCTGGTCCGGCGCGTCAAGCCCGTCAAGGTGGCTTCCTCGCGCCATTGCGGAGGAGCCCCTCTGTGTCAAGCTTCAGCGGGCAAAGCCATCTGTCAGTTGGATCAACCGGATCTGGGCATGCTCCGGCGAGTGGCTATGGACGTCGCGATCTCGGCACCAGCGGCAGTGGGACATCAAGTCTCGAATACGGCCTTGTTGGTCGCTTCAAAGGCTTGTCCGCTGCAGATGCAGCATCATCAAGTACAAGCCCAACGAGCGCCTCCCCTCATTCGCATTCCGAATCGCCCCTCTACTTCCGACCTCCTCATAGCCCGTCTCAGGGACATCCTAGCCATCAACAACACAACATCTCCCTTCCTCCAATCCAATCTTTCGATCGCCCGCCGGCGAAGGAATTCGTCTTTACCGATGCAGCGGGCCTCAATGGCGCTCCTACAACTTCTCATTCTAATCATTCGAACAACTCTACCATTTCCGCAAACAGTCGAAACTATAACGCATCGTCGGGACAGTTGCCATTCACTCCAGAGATGTACCACCACCAGATGCAGCAGTCCCAACAGCATCCACGATAGTACCTATTGATGGAGGCCTGCCTTTACACTCTAGCGAGTGTCAATTAGTCAGAGTTCGCTGGACATTCCATGGCTCTCATATGTCCATAAACCAAGTTACAATCATTCGCCTTTAATTACCTATTTGCCTATCGAAGAGCAGAGTCATGAACCGAAACCCACTTGCGCTGGTATTGGACTATCATTGGCTTTAACCTCTTGGCGTGACCTGTTCGCCAAATTCAGTCATTACCGTCGCAAGTCACCTATCATTTCCTCGGAGATTTCGCGATATCCGTTCCTCTATCGGCGAAGCCCGCTATGTTCTGGGTGGTGCATGGTGAATTTTCCGTGTTTCCATTCTATCGCCTCTTTAAGCTATTTTTCAGTTGTGGATATCTGGCCTTTCTTAGCGGACACAAAATGTTTGGGTCCCTTATCTATCGTTACACGCGACCGCTCGTAATGGTCTACATCCTTCCTACTTTGTATGGACTAATCATGTGCAGTATACCTGGGTCAGCCCCTCTTTGCTGTAATAGAAGTCGTTTCTTTAGCATCGTCTGTCACTATATAGCTAGAATGCAACTCGAGTCTTTTCATCCTTCTCAAACATGCCAATAATGTTGTGTGTCATTGCACGCATTGCGGTGCTACGCTGTCCAATGTTCTCAGTATGATTGCTTCCAATTTCCGGGGCAGAGAGAACTTCGTCACTCTCGCGACAGGGCCCAGCAGTGGAAAGTGTAAGATCTTATCGTATTGTCTCTTACACTGTACTTAGTCTCACACATACAAAGTCGCATCACTATGTCACCGGAGCCCAGCTACGCGTTTTCCCTTGACCTGCTCACTGTCTAGTGCTTGCACTTGCTTCCTGATTTCTGCCGACAGCTCTTCGTTTCTCTCAGCTCGAATAGCGTCTTTAGCGAAGCGAATTTGGCGCCTAAGCCAGACGGTACCAAGGATGGTGACTACAAGCAGACCAGTAACTGCGATGACTTTTGCTGCCACTGCGCCCCTATCGTCTTTTATAGCGGGATAACCGAGTATAACAAAAACAATCTGCTTTGGAAGAGATAATATGATAGTGATCATGTACCTGGGTCAAGTTTAACACCATCAGTAATGACAGGACTTGCGACTGCCAAGGGGACTCACAACCACAAGCTCATACCAGTGGTGGCGAAAATAGGATTCGCCAGACCTGAGACAACAAGCATCAGTCTGGTGACTGCAGTAGCAGGCAGAAGGATGATCACTAGGTGGAACGATACTGTAGCGTATCAGAAGTACTCCGCGTATTCCCGATTCTTGGGACACGCGTGCTATGGCTGCCCAGCTTAGGCGCTTTTCGCACCGTTTGGAAACCCAGTCGGAGGCGGCATACTTGAAGATGAGGCTGAGCAGAGCCTCATCAGCATCTCAGGATGGCCCTAGCAGTGTTCACTTACAACAGCGTTCCATCACCCAGAATCGTGCTGATTGCCGCGATTGCAACAGCGATCCATAGCGGGTATGTCAACTGAAACGAACGTTCAGCTCATTGGCCTTGACAGTTACGTCGCTACATGGCTTACTCCGACAAGAAACTGAATGACTTCGGCAAGCAAAGGAATGAGAAAGAAAGGTGGACAACTTAGTAAGATGAGTAAAGCAGTCGGTACGCTCCAAGACCAGACAGCTCTTTCGTCCAGCCAAATGCGTAGCCCGTTAGTAGCAGCCGCAATTTGGTCTTGATAGATGAAGTAAAGCGTGAAGCCGGCTCCAACGATCACGTTCAGGGGAACGAACCTAGTGGTATTTGATTCAGCCTCTACCACATGCAAGGGTAACGACCTTCTCTGCTCAGACTCACCACCACCAGTGGCGTCCTACCATCGCTGGCCATTTCCGCTGACGAGGACCTCTTGGGTTGGCTTTTATGACAACTTCATTTGCAAGAATCGGGCATGCCTTGATCGCCGCATCCGAGTACTTAGACAAAGCAACAGGCTCCCCGAGGGTAGCCGATCTTGTCAATGCTTCACAGGGAGTTGATGTATTTGAGGGGAGATCAAGCTGCAGGTGGGGAGGCTCCGTCCACTGAAAGACTTGATCCATATAAGCCCGATGTCTTTCGGTTGTGCAGGTGTCTGTGCTATATCTCGAAGCAGAGTCGCGCTCCGAGACTGCTGCCTCCGCTACTTGCCGAGTGAAATTGACAGGTGCGCCGTCCATCAACCACGCAAGACTGTTCCGAGTAGTGGCAGACGTGAAGGGAGGTGGTGTAGTCGACTCTCGGGAGACTGTGTTGCCATTGGTGTCTTCCATCGTGTTCAGGTAATTGAGTTGTCAGATTGTCTGCAGATGCGACCGAGGAAAGGAGTAGGTCTTGCAGGGTGACGAAACTGCGGGTGTTCAGCGAATAGTCCCCAGCGTGTCAGACTGTCTCTTGCTCAAAAACCATTTTTGTCAGACTTTTTCACAGGGTGGTACAGCCACCTTGGCCGGAAATGAATGTACCGTCAGCAACCAGTGAAACGAGCCACAAGACATGTCATTCTGCGTGTATGCTGTAGTGTATGCTACATGAGTATCGTGAAAGTCGCTGGAGATGTCCATGCCGATGGCTGAGTGGACAACCATAGAGCAGGAATGTGTATGTGGCATGTGCTGTGCAGCGCTGATCATACGGAATAGTGCGTAATCTTTAACGCCGATGTGATAGCCCATTCGTGCGTTGTACACCACTGATTGAAGATGCCGCATCATTGAGGTTGCACGTAGGTGTTCACCTGTTCAGATTTCTTAATCCTCCCTCTTTCCATTTCTCTCTGTTGTTCCCACTCCCTCCTCTCCGAGTCTGACATGCCTTCAATCTGAGCGCCAGGGTTCTGAACATCAATCGGTATACCCAATTGACGTTGTTTAGCAGCAATGTCTGCATTTCTTTCAGCTTCAATTTCTTTCTTTGCTATTGCTATCCTTCTATAAATCCATCTTGTACCGAAGAGAGTTATGAGAACTAGCACTCCGACGGCGATGACTTTGCCTATTTTGGCGCCTGTTTTGCCTTTAGATGATGGATCGCCGAGGACTACGAAGATGATTTGCTTAGGTAGAGAGAGGACGACTGTGAGCATGTACAAGCTATATTAGCGGTTCACAAAGTCAGCATGCGTCACAATCACTCCGCAGAAAGCATTGAATGAGCCATACCCGAATGACATGCCAGTAGTAGCAAAGATTGGATTTGCGAGATCTGCAAATGAGCCGAGAATATGATCGTCAGGGCTTTGAACCGATCATAGCCGTTGGGAAGTGGTGAATTGCGACTTACGTGGTGGTACGACGCTATATCTGATGATCATCACCCCTTTGAAACCTGCTTCTTGAGATACTCTAGCGACTGCTGCCCAGCTGACTTTTTGCTCAGTCTTGCGTCGTACACGACCTGACAGTGCATATTTGAAGAGAATACTGTGAAAGCGCCATTTAAAGATAGTCAGGATCCGCTTGTAAATTTTGACGATGCATTGTGCAGAAGCTCACAAGCAGAGGGCTTCGCCTAATATAGCGCCAGCAATGGCAATGCCTATACCGACTCCGAGTGGATATGCGAGCTGCAATGATACCGACTGTCAGCAATGGCTTCAAGCTAATGTCGCTGAAGGGGACACTCACACCGACTACGATCTGTACCACCTCGTGTCCGGCTGAGATCACAACGAAGAATAGATTGTCAGCAATTGACGAAACAGCGCTCCGGGTGGGAGGTGCCAAAAGGCTTACCTAAAGGCGGTATCGAGAGAATGATCAATACTGCTACCGGGATCACCCAACTCCAAGCTTCTCTTTCTCTAAGCCAGTCTCGTAACGGGGTGACCCAGCGTTCGAAGTCGTCTTTGAAGACCTCAAAGAGGATAATGATGATGAGTACGATGATTGCTAATATTCCGACCCTGCCAATGATACATCTGAGTCAGTATCCATTGTCTTTCAAACTGGCTATGGCTCTACTTACCAGATCAGACGCTTCTTCGCTTTCGGACTCAGATCTCTTATATCCTGCATGTTGAAACCAAGCCATCCTTTACCGACTTCGTCTGCTGGCAGTATTGGCTTTCCATTCTGTACGGTATTTCCATTCGTATATGTAGGGTAGGTACCTGCCATTTGGTTGTATCCGCCATGTTGCTGTTGAGGGACAGTAGGAGGAGCCCCAACAGGCGGAGGCGGCGGGGTTGCACCATAATTGGGTGGAGGGATACGGCCATTCTGTTTATGAGACTGAGTTGCTTCACTTTCAACTCTGCTCCTGCTTCCAGCTGTAGCATAAGCTGAATCTGGGTAGCTTGCAGCCGACTCGCCGCGAACGTGATCTTGATTGCTATAGAAGGCAGCACCGTTAGGGAGGTCACTGGAGTTCATGCGCGGGTAAGGAGAGCTTTGAGATGGGTATCCTGAATCACCATTCTGCTGAGATATATAGTATCGTGGTTCTTCATTCTCTTGAGCTGCTGCTGCAGTGTTCTGCTGCAGGCTTTGACCGTATGGCGGGTAGTATGTCGCGCTCTCCTGTTGCTGCTGCTGCGGCTGGTAGGAAGAGGCCATCTCGTCGATACTTCACTTGGGAAATAGTGGTCAGCGTACAGGTGAGAGAAGCACCATTCATGCAAGACGCTTAATGATACGACGACTGGTGGTATATGCTTATGCATGCAGTGTGCCGACTCGTCGCTTCCTTGCATCGCCGCCCTGTCCATTTTTACCTCATCCGTGTGCATAATTATAGCCCATTCCCACACAGAGCAGCAGGGAGGCGTCGGCCCATTTCACAATAATGCGACTGTAAGCGGTATAAGCGCGTTAATGAACACTGTCACTGCACATCAGTAATGTGGATGGTGTAGGTAGTCACAACCTGAGCTGTGCCCACAACGAGAGCGCAGAACTTCACAGCAGAATGCTTTCGATCAAGCCAGCGCTTGCGTGCGGGCTATTCATGCGACCGCTTTCTGGCTATTCACCACCTATCACATGGCTGGATTGCACCTCAAGATGGACCGCTCCACAGCAATGCTACCCTGGATGGACAGTTAATGATCTCTTGAGCGAGCTCGTCCATGCTATGCGATTTCGAAATGACGCGGCTTTTCTCTCTAGAGGATACGTTTAAACAACAGATTCTTAGGGAGCTCAGGCTGTGAATACGATTGATTACTGGAAAAGAATATACAACTAATCTGAACTATGCTACATCGCCCTCCGTGTGAAGTGACACATGTTGTCCCATTCCACTCCCTCCGCCTCCCTTGTTTAGAGTGCTGGGGTCAGGCACTGCCAGACGCCCACAGTGCTGCTGGTCGAGCACTCAAGCCCCATGGGGCTTGCTATGGTGGTGAGGAGGTGAAGGTAAGTCTCCTGAATAAAGAAGAGCGAAGGCAAGAAGCGAGCAGGAGAAGTGGGAGAATTACTCCCTCTTTCTCTCTTCGTTCGAGCTAACCGTTGGAGCGGCTGTGGGGCACAGTGACCCGGCAGAGAAGCGTTGCGCTTCGAGGCTCTTCGAGTGGGTCCAATAACCCCAAATTAACGGCTGGGGGGTAGGTCAGCTGTCTATTGCATGCCTGTAGCCTTTGTTGCATCGGTAATATCACGCCTAGCTGGTTGCCGCCGTAGTTCGGGGCTTTGTAGGGCACGTGCAATTGCCCGTTTACCTCAACTCTGTTGACTTGGTACCGGAGTACCGTAGAGAGCCCGCGACCTCAGAGACCAATTGTATTCCGCAAGGCTCGCGGCCGCGCAAGTATTTGAGCGTCTATTCAAATGGAGGTGTGAGTCATCAATGTTCTGAGTGTGGAGCGGTCGGAAGGCAATGAAGACGCAGATGTTGGAGAAGTCGTCTTTGCGGCTCGATCAATACATTTTCTGCCGAACTGCACCTGCTACTGCACCTGCTACTGCACTTTGACTTACGGTAATCATGCCCACGCGAGAACAATCACGCTGAAAGGAAGTGGACAGGGCTTGATACAGCATCAGGCTCACCCGAATGGAATCAGATCCTCTCGAGAATATCCTTCAGGGTATACGAAAGCTGCAGAAATCCATTGAAGATAGCGCGCGCAAAAAAGCTCATACGGTCATGGCGCAACAGCATTTCAGTTTCAAGGATGCAGATATTGTTTTAGAATGTCGTGGCGTAAGCTTGGATCAGCCCGACAAGCAGCAGACCTTCGAACTACGGGTTCATCGCCAAACTCTGGCTGCTCAATCGACCTTCTTTCAAGGCATGTTTGAGACAGCTGGACAGGACACAAAGGCGGATCATGACGCAGATTTACCAAGAGTTGCAATGCAAGAGGAAATAGATGTTGTCAACATACTGCTGGGAGCGGCGTACAATCTGCCGGAGGTCCAAGCTATCATCGCTACAAGCAAGGATTGGGCATTCATACTAAAAGTTTGGGAAGCGGCCAACAAATATGGAATGCATCTGCTACGTACGCTCACTTCTACGCTTTTACTGTTCGTATGCCTCACAAAACTTCGTAAATTTACATAACTCATGCTGATTTCGTAAACTATTCATACTGGCATGCACAGCCTAAATGCTTCGGCCGTTGATGCCGAGGGCGCATTGAAGCTCTATTCGCGAGCATCGTTATTTGATGATCACATTCTCGCAGATCACTTTATGGATCGGGCCTCTCACACACCGCCGCACCTGTTGTCTTCGGAAATTCTGAGAGAGATGCCAGCGCAGGCCTTGTCCAAGCTCGTAAGCCGTCTTCAAGCTTGACTGGCCTATCGGCGTCATACTGAGTGCAAGTGGCACAACTTACAGATGAATCGACATAAGCATCACGCTCAGATAATACTCAAGGACCTTGAGAAAGCCACAGACGCCTTAAGATCACGCTTTGGCGCGTCCGCAATGTCCGACATCGACAAGCAAACCAGGCTTTTACAGACGCGCCATTTTACTTGAAGCCGGAATCATGAACCAAGTACTTCATCCAGTGCATACGATGAACGTGAACCTACCAAACCAGCTGCAGTCGGACAAAGCCGTGCGCTTGGATCTCCCACACATTAGACGTCACCCTCATTCGACGCAAGTTGCCAGGTCACCGTGGGATAAGTATCGCAATCATGCTGTCTGGGACGAATACTCTGCATATCTCTCTGCTATCTGCCAACTACAACGTAGCGAAACATTGTGGACGCTGAAGGCACCAAGACCGCTGTCGTATTCGTCGTGATGAAGATTTCCACGATCCCGACGCGGACCTAGCGTTGGCTGTCGCTCCCGAGGATGCAGATCAGGCAGAACAAAAGACCCTTCGCATTTTCAGGGTGCAGGGAAAGTTACTGGCTCTGCCTTTAATATATTTCGAAACGATGGTGCATATATCAGCTGGCACCAAGCCACCTGCAGATCTACCCGAACTTCGCAAGGAGGAGAGCGTTGCAGTCATTAAAGTTATTCTGGGCGCAGCATACAACAACAGTCGCCTCGTAGAGGACTTTGTCCAGTGCAAAGATTGAAGATTCATATTAAACGTCTGGGAAGCCTCCAACAAATACCCAACTATTTGTTTTGCGGGCGCTGGCCTCCTCGTTATTGCAGTAAGCCCGCGGAAGTCGATGCCTCAGCCTATCGTATATCCGGATTGCTCTCCACATTTGTATAGAGCTATCGAGTCTACAGTAGACGCGCAAAGCGCCTTGTACAATTATACCCGTGCAAGCGTGTTTGATGATGCAGAGTTGCCAGCGAAATTCATTCCAAGGGCTGCTGTAATTGCGCCGCATAGAAAACCCGTTCAAATTCTGCATCAACTGCCCGCACAAGCACTTCATCATGTGGTGCGCAGGTTGGTATCACGTAGCAGACGAGTACTCTGATTGCACACTGACCACAGCGTAGCTTTACAGCTGAATCGTTACATTCTTACTTCCGCAAGTGATCTCGAGACTAAGGTCGAATTTTCTAGGTGCAACCAATGCTCTAACGCGTTTATTGCCAGGAATTACATAAAAAGTATCAAGAGTAAATTTCTCGCTTGGAATATCATAGACTACTGCTGAGACACTATAATCGGAGATCGCTGCAGCCGGGGCCGGTTTTAGGGTCTTCGACGCGGTCAACCTATGTCACAACCTCACTGTGTCTGCTAGAGAGATGCTACCGGTGCTCCTCAACGAACTTTTACCTCGACTTCCTGTATTATGACTGGAAGCGTCATGGGCATCGGCCGTGATCATCCTGACTATACTAGAGGAGCTGCCGGCCGGAAACGTGAGCAGGCAGTGCAAGCAGATCAAGTCTGCTACAGCTCGACTCGCGTCCGACAACATCGATAAGATCTGACCACCCTCAATAGTCATCATTGTACGCTCTTTACGCGTTAGCAAGTGCCATGCGAGCTCTGTCACTACTGGGCAAGGAGGAATGCTGACCCGCAAGAAGGCAGGCGGAGTGAGGCATGCTGATCATGTTCAGACCCACGGTAATTTATGATGCATGTGGATGTCACAAGAGTCCAGACGGCAGGCGCAGCAAAAGTCACCATGCTCTTAATACCGTTCTGTCTAGGTTGACAACATCTGCCAGTCAGTCGCTATATGAGTTGTCGCCTTCTTGCAGGGAGGATCTGTTTGTGCCTTTTCCTCCATCTGCATGCCGGCGTCGAGATTTTCGCAATCAACAACAAACCCTGACTTGAAAGCAGATGAGCATGCAGGTACTTATGATACCCATATACAGTACCTATTAATAAAGCCTTATGACACAGGGGGGAAGAACCAACCGGCACGAATATGATAACACGGTAACAAAGAGAGAAGCTGTTCTTCTTTCTGCTTATCGTTCTACACTTCCTTCTTGCAAGGATACAAATAAATACTGACGCTCCACGCACCACCACACTCCTTTACAACCACGCTCGTTTCACTGTATTCTCCACGAGGAAATCATTTCAAGAAGCATTCACAGACTACCTCCCTCTCTGATTTAAGATGTTCACGTCCACCACTTCAATACTTTCAACATTCGTCAGTCTCCTAAGCCTCGGCAATGCCATCACCAATGTTCAAGCCGTCAACCTCAATCCTACCGTCGAAGATATTGTCAGCGCCATCGCTCATACCAGCCTTCAGACCAGGTCACTCGGTGGTCCGGAACCCATCCTTACCAATGCGGAGCGATTCGCAAGAGGTCTTCCTCCTGCTAGACCTGCGCCTATGAGAAGTGAGTACTACTAAACCTCGCATTCGCTCGGGCACGTGATCATGACAAGAGGAAGAAGTCTTTGTTGACTTGATTGCTGCATTTTCTTGTATCCTCTCCTTCGCATTCACCCCTTGACGATGGCTTTACTGCAAAGAAGTGTCCCGCTTAGCCCGAGCACACCGCGATACTCGACTCGAACGACGAAGCGGAGGTAAGCCGATCTTCCACATACAATAACAACAGTAAATCTCCGCTCACCTGTCAGCGCCTGACCCGATTGTACACTCTCAGGCTCGACAGTACCCCACCTGCCTGTTAAAGGTGCTATACAGGTATTGAATCAAGACTCTAATACACTCATCGGCTATCTTTCTAGAACTCTCAATAGTTTCGGCGAATACGGCAATACGGTTTCCACCTCAATCGACACTAACGCTCTACAAGTCACTATTCCAGGCGATGTCTTCCTGAACGGAGGAAGCTTCTTCAATCTGGCATCTGCACTTCGTCTCTTCTTCTTCATCATCTTCTTCTTCCCTCAGGCCGGCACCCGGGGCCCTTGACTAGTTTGGTTTGAAGTTTGGTTTGTACTTTGGTGTGCTGCGGAAGTCCTGACTACAGTCTAAGATTTCATGATTTCAGTCACCCTATGCGTGACTGAATTCATAAAATCTTAGACTCTAGCCAGGACTTGTGCGTTTTCAGCTTGTAGCTGTCAACCCGAGCCCGCATATACATGAGCAACCCAGAGTAGCGTGCAAACTTGAACCTTCAAGCTCAATGAGACATGGCGAACTAAGCTAGACATGGATCTACCGTACCCTCTCAGACTGCCCTCTAGACGATATTATACAGACAAAATCCCATGCTGATGTCTCTCCATCTGTGCAATGTATTCATCTGTCAAATAGAATACAGACAGAGGTTTCCCGCTCGTAGGAGCTGTGAATGGTTTCGCAAACAGCAATGAAAACTTTGGTGCCGGCAGTGACAACTATGCGTACTTTACAGAAGTCAATGCAAGTGAGTGTGGCTCTTCTTTTTCCAATCCACCATATTGTGTGAGGGTCGATAGACAGTCTCGAGCGGTGTCGCTGACTTTTGATTACGCCCAACGCAATGCAATCAGGCCCAGCTCAGTCTACTGGACAGTCGCCAGGCAACTCTTTTACTACCGTCACGGGTGTCTCCGAGACGAGCCAGTCTGCCATTTGGAGCTATGATCCACTCACCACAGCACTCACTATAACATGGACAAATTCCAATAACAATCCTCATTTCTTCGTCAATCCACAAGCTGGCTTCCTCCAGAATACTTTTATTTGGACTGGTGATGTAAGTTTTGGAAGACATTCGCACACAGCTGTACATGGATTAGGTTCCTTCAGCCTTTGTGCAGGTATCTCAGGAAAAATAACCAAATTATCACATCTAACCTTGCAACTACCATAGATCGGGGTTTTCGCCAATACATTTGGCACTACTACTAAAATCGTGAGTTGGTGTATGAGGCCACTCACCGTCTTTTTCCAATATGCTCGGACTGAGAATATTCTTACACCTTGGTATTGAACAGGGCTATACTTTCTCTCCTCTACTCTGAGCAGAAGGCTGGTGAATTCGGGTGCCTTCCTGTATGCAGGGCAGGGCCTATTCATGCGGTCAAGGTCCTTTGACAGCTAATAGAACTTCGGAAGTCCAGCCAGCAGACGATTCATCAAGATACCAGACTGTTCCTATCTTACTCAGTAGTCAACTTAGGTCAGATGTACATACATACACACATATATCACATAGGTTCTTCAGTTGCGCGCTGCTCGGTGCAGTCAATTGTGAAACCCGATGGACATCGGCGTGCAAAGGGTAACTGATGGTCAATTAACTGTGCACGAAAGGAAGGTATTGTTAAAGATTTTCCATTGCCAGACGCTTATCATACTGTCGTCATGTAAGCGTTCTACGGCATTCAAAGCGCGGCGCAATGTACGCTTAGCTTTCCAAGACTGACTTCAGCTGGGCTGGAAAAACGTGACCTTCTTCTTATGATTGATTGCATAACGTCAGCCTTTTGACATTTCATCCATACCAATCCAACAGGTTAGCAGGCACATCAAGTCAAGAGACTCGGCTCGCCTATACTCAAGCACAACATATCAACAGACATGGCTTCAAGACTCGTTTCCTTGACTGGTCTACGAAGGGGAGCTGCTACTTCCATGCAGCGAGTCTCCACCTATTCGCCTGCCGCTGCTGCTGCTCGCATGAGGAGCATGAATGCACGGAGAGAGATGCATTCGTCGAGTGTGCGATTGGCAGAGAAGGAGTCTACGAAGGTGGGACTACACCAAGGTGCTCATAGTGGGCTGGCTCTGATGCTCTGCTTCTTGCTTACTTTCAGCACAAGAAGGTCAGCCAAATGCGTCAATCCTGCAAAGTGCGATCACCTAATGGACTGCAGGAAGCTGACACTATACGGTACTACCACAGGGCCTGTACACTGATCCTGAGATTATACCTTTGTATGCCATTGTCATCTTGGTGAGTGACGCTTGCTCTATATATTCGCCAAGTGAGACGGTAGCAGTATTGATGAGCTTGTCCCTATCTTGTCATGCCGGATTGCAATCAATGCAGGCCGTCAGTGGAGGACTCTACATGGCTAGCAAGCACTGTGAGTGACTACACTACTGCATTAGCAAGCAAGCTTCTCCTGCTGATGCTACTGTTGAACTCTTACAGTGTTCACCGACAATGATGTATGTCTTGCTTCGGCCTGTCTTATCTGATACCGAGTGAAGTGGCCTGTAAGCTGACCCTGCGTGACACGGATTCAACCGTACCTCTAGCTCCGGCGAGCACGAGAGTATCCAACAGACGAGCACGGTGATTACATAGATAAACCGCAAAGACGTCCAGAATGGGAGCCTACAAAGAAGAAGGAGTAATTGCAATTGCAATCGTGTGGCGAGACGAAAGCACAGCAGTGTCGGATCCGGCATGATTGATGAGCTTCTCTTTTTTGAAGTCAAGGTGGACAAAGAGGAATGAGGTATTGCTATGTAGCTTAGTATTATCAGTTATAGTATAGTATATATACGCCAGAAAACAAAGAAAGCAACCAGCTGTGATGAGTAAAAGAATGTCCGGTAAATGATCCGTCTGTCCGATCTCGAACAGAAGCCCGCGTAAGCGAGTCGACCGATGGCCACTTGGTTGCTTGCTTCTTTGCTTTCTGCCTCGTCGCTACAACACATCCATCTTCACTACAAAGCAATGCGCAGAGCAATCCTATCTGCTCAGCGCAGTCATCAGCACTGTCCTCCGCTCCAGCGTCGTGCTGCTGGGGCTTCTTCGATCCAGTGTGCCGCTCCGTCGATAGCGAGCACTTCATCATCGACCACAAGACCGAGTCACCCACATCGAAGACAGCTTCACGTAGCATCATCTACACCATCTTCCACTTCTACTTCAACGCTAGCCTTCTCACTCTATCAATACACTCCTGCTTCTTCGAACTCCCTATCACCACGGCGGACCTATTCCACAGAGAGTAAGCAGCAGCAGCAGCAAGACTTGAAGAAGAGCAAGGAGAACAAGAAGTCAGCAGAGGAACAGGCCGATGTAGATGCAAAGCTCAAGAAGAACAGAAACTCGTCCGATGAAGACGTCAAGTTCCCTATCCCTGGATTGGAGTCCTTCTTTGGTGGAAAGCTCGGTCAGAGATCATCAGGATCGCAGAATTCACCTTCATCAAGCAACAGCAGCAGCAGTAACTCCGGCAAAGTCAATAAGGGCCCATCATTTCCATTTGGACTAGGTCAAGAATCAGCTAAAGATACCGAAGCTGAACACTTGAACAAGTCATCTTCCTCTGGCGGCAATGGCGATGGAAAGGGCAGCAACAACAACGGAGCACCAGGACCACCACAAGGTTTGGCACCTTATTTGTTCCCTCTAGCAGTGCTCATCCTCTTCCATTTCATTACAAATTCCGACTCTTCATCGCGTGAGATTACGTGGCAAGAATTTAGAACTGCCTTCCTCGATAAAGGCCTAGTTGATAAATTGACGGTCGTCAATCGATCTAAAGTCCGTGTCCATCTACACTCAAATGCTACTGGTGTTCTATACCCTCAATCACCAGCTGCAGATGGTAGATCCACATACTATTTCTCAATTGGCTCAGTGGAGGCCTTTGAAAGAAAGCTAGATGAAGCTCAGGGCGAACTTGGCATACCAAGCACTGAACGCGTGCCTGTCGCATACAAGGACGAAACCTCAGTCGCTAGCACGCTTCTATCTTTCGCACCCACCTTACTCATCGTTGGTGTCCTTTACTTCTTGTCGAGACGAGCTGGTGGTGGCGCTGGTGCCGGTGGTCCAGGTGGTATCTTCGGCGTTGGCAAATCCAAGGCCAAGATGTTTAACGTGAGTTACGTTGGTAGGGAGACATGATAAGAGTGCGTTGAGCTGACCTTTGTCGTTGACTTGTTGTCTATAGAAAGACACCGATGTCAAAGTACGCTTCAAGGACGTCGCGGGCATGGACGAGGCCAAGGAGGAAATCATGGAATTTGTCAAGTTTTTACAAGAGCCCAAGAAGTATCAAAGACTAGGAGCCAAGATTCCACGAGGTGCAATCATCTCTGGACCTCCTGGTACTGGTAAAACATTGATTGCCAAAGCAACAGCAGGAGAAGCTGGTGTTCCCTTCTTTTCCGTTTCCGGTTCCGAATTCGTAGAAATGTTCGTCGGTGTCGGTCCTTCTCGAGTACGAGATCTCTTCGCTATGGCCAAGAAGAACGCACCATCTATCATTTTCATTGATGAGATCGATGCAATTGGTAAATCAAGAGGTAAATCAGGGCAATTCGGTGGAAATGACGAAAGAGAATCAACACTCAATCAATTATTAGTTGAGATGGATGGTTTCGGTACTAAAGAACAAGTCGTCGTTTTGGCTGGTACAAATCGAGTAGATGTGCTTGATAATGCACTACTTCGACCAGGTCGATTCGATAGAAATATCGCGGTTGGAAATCCGGATGTTTCGGGTAGAAGACAGATTTTCAAGGTCCATTTGAGACCTTTGGTTCTGGCTCCTCCTAAGACTGAAGGAGAGAAACAGAAACAAGAACAAGTACAGGAAGAAGATGAAGGTGCCTCGCTTGGCCCTGTCAGTGCTGCTAAAGCCGCAGACGCCTTCTCAGCTCTCGGCAAAGGCAACGCCTTTTCGCAAAGTGTCAAGTTTAGCTCGCCACAAGCTGGATCCGACATTGTTCTTGACCTCAATGCAAGCCACATGCTCAAAGCTACACATTCCGACTCCTCTCCAGCAAATACTAAATCGGACAACAAGAAGACCTCAACTGAAGAGGCTGAGAACCCAGACGATGTCGATGTAGATCCTCTCGTCGAGAAGCTAGCCAAGAAGCTGGCCGTACACACTCCTGGTTTCTCCGGTGCCGATATCGCCAACGTATGCAATGAAGCTGCCCTCATTGCTGCACGAAAGGGAGCAGAGTACGTCACAGAGCAACACTTCGAGCAAGCGATCGAGCGAGTCATCGCCGGTCTAGAGAGAAAGAGTCGCGTCCTGTCACCTGAGGAGAAGACGACTGTCGCTTATCACGAAGCTGGACACGCTGTCTGCGGCTGGTTCCTCGAGCACGCCGACCCCCTGCTCAAGGTCTCCATCGTACCGCGCGGTGTAGGCACGCTTGGATACGCTCAATACGTACCTCGAGAACGCTTCCTCTACACCACTGAGCAACTCATGGACAGAATGGTCATGACGCTAGGTGGTCGTGTTTCGGAGGAGATCTTCTTCAAGAAGATCACGACAGGCGCACAGGATGATTTACAGAAAGTAACAAGAATGGCTACTGAAGTCATCACCAATTACGGTATGAACTCTGCCATTGGTCCTCTATCGTATGGTCGTCAAGATCAGAATGAGTCATTCCAAAAGCCATTCAGTGAGAGAACGGCCGCTAGAATCGACGATGAAGTACGCAGCATGGCTATGGAGGCACACAGGAGAACAACGGAACTACTGACAGAGAAGAAGGAACAAGTCGAAAAGGTAGCCAAGTTGCTGCTTGAGAAGGAGGTCATCAGCCGCGAAGACATGGTTAGGCTGTTAGGCGAGCGACCATTCGAGGAGAAGGATGTGGAGACAGCCAGACAGCTCGGATGGAGTAAGCCAAGTAGGTGTTCACGTCCAGAAATGGTTTCTCGCGAGATGCCATGCTGATCATACTTTTTCTGCCACAGTGGGCGGCTCTGGGGGCGAGAAGGGACACGATGCACCTCTTCCTGGTGGCATCGAAGAAGGTCCTCTGACGGGGCCCGGCGCGCATCCCGTCTAGATTTATCTACCATCTCAATTCTTGACAATCAATCCATTCACCACTCTTCAGCAGTACTCGCAAATCTTCACTTTCGCAGCTTCACTTGTCAATCGTCGTTCCCTCCGATATCCTTTTAGGCGGTCTTGTTGTACGTAGTAGACTCAAGCAAGCTCCTCAATAATTCGGCTATATTGTGCTTTCGTGTTATTCGTACAAACTCCAAGCGATGTATATCTTCGTTGGCACATTCTAGCAACACCAGCAACTGAAGCAGGACAAGCAGATACGTGTACATGCAATGTAGAATCATAATCTTAATACGGCTACATGAGTCTGACGGCAGCTGGTCTGCGACGGCAGTATCAGAAGTGCAATCATGCCTGGTTTTTGAAGCCTTGGAATTAGTACACCTCGTGAAGTCAACATCAGTTGAAAAGCTTACCAGGTAGTTGTAGACATCTCGACCCGAGCGCTCCATATACTCTTGGTCAATGAGCGTGTCAATGGCCTTCTTGATCTCAGAAGGCTCGACCTGGAAACGCTCTTTTAGCGTGCTGACGACTTCCATAACTAGCTCTTGATGCTTGATGGTCTTGCGCGACTTCAGGATCCTGACAATGACCAACTGCAGGTGGGATGATCTATCGAGGAGTACTTTCTTCGTTGTCTCCTTCGCTTCTTCTGGCGTTTCCTTCTGCTGAATCTGATTGATCTTAAGTCGGAACTTGTCATCCTTAAATGAGGCATTGAAGCTAAATTCATCTGTCTCATTCACTTCACGGCCTTTCGGGTGTTTCGTTAAGATCTTGTGTCGCGCACATGCTAATGACTGCAGAGTCCGAGATGCTTCCTTCGGTTCTGTGCAATCCAGACACACTAAGCAGCAGACCCTAATTCAATGGACTATTGTGCAGACTTACCCAAGCCCGTGATTTCGATAATGTCCTTGTAGCTGACCTTCTCGTCTGCCGGCCGGTCATTGAAGAGCAAGAGAACAATAGCTTGATGGAATGACACATTGAGCTCCTTCCGACCTCCGCCTGGTCCTTTGTTGAATTCGACTTTCAGAGTACACTGATCCAGACTGTGCATCCAGCTAAGCGACCTTCCGGCGTATTTAGCCTTGTAGAAAAGGTTGAAGCGCTGCAGCTCTTTTTGCAAGTCGTCCGGGACGCGACATGGCTGTACACGATAAGTGGGCCAATTTCCTGTCGTTAGGATGTTCACCGACAGGACGGAATGGATAGCTGGGTCTAGGAACTCCTTGTAGGCCTTCATTATGTCGTTGGACTGTCATTGCGAAATAGTCAGCCTTACCCGCATGAACCTATTCAGGGCTATGAACTTACCAGATCGATATCTTTAGCCATTGTCTCCAGGTTCGCAGTGAAGCCAGGGCCACATTCTGTAGGCAACGGGATTAGCGCAAGGTCGGACGAGAGGATTGTATGAAACTCACCTTCTTTGAGCTTCAGTAGCATACTCTTCTCTGCATCAGAGCTCGCCGAGCGATTCAGTAGTAAACGTTTCGCAAAGTCTTTCTTGTAAAAGGCCTCGAAGATATCCTTGCCTTGGCAGTATCTAAACAGCCTTAAAACTTCATCGAAGAGCTTGTCCAATTCTTCGTCTGACATTGCCTTGTTACCGAGCTTCATCTTCTGATCTATGAATTTGGCTATCATCTCAGCAGGCTTATTCTTCCGACTGTTGATGAACGAAGCAAATGCTTCTCGTGAGACGTAGACCATTTCGTGATCGTTCTCAAAAGAGCCTTTGAGAACCTTGTCGACCATCGACTGAAAGGAGATGAGACTATCCACCATCACATCATCTCGAGAGGCATCAGAAACAATCTCTTTGCCCTTGCCCTGCGGTGATTACGCGTGTCAGAACAGCCCCGATGCAAGTGGTGGTCAAGTCATGCTTACCTTCACAAATTCTCCAAAGTCTTTCTTCAGGTCAGGCAAAGCCGATACTCTAGCCAGAAGACTATACATGGTCGCTAGGTCGGTGATCCTTCCTTCTTCAAACATAGGAGGCAGTCCTCGTTGTATAATCACGGCGACATGCTGGCCGACTAGCGTCTCTTCGATGACGCGGAGTATTCCTCCTTTGACGTCTTGGCCTATCACGGTATCACATCGAACGGCCTCTTCCGACAGACGCTTCTTGACATGAGCTAGATAATCCCAGACCGGCATTTGAGTGGCGTCCAGACTTGCGCTTTCCGTTCCCATGGGAGCTGCTGCATCGGCAGCACCATCTGCCCCGACGCCCAGCAGACGCTGCCCTTCTAGCTGATAGTAGGTAGACGAGGAAGACAAGAATGGGTTGACGAATATGTTGGTATGCGAGACTGAAGAGACGGCTGTAAGCATTGTGATGACGCCCGATAAGAGCGGTTGCGAGATCGTCCCTCCGTCGCTGAGAAGCAAGCATGGTTGTAAGCCTCGGTGAGGAACAGAACAGTGTAGGGACTGAGACTCACCGCTCTCTATTGATCAGAGCTATAGCTTCGCGAGTTATGCGTGCGCCGATCTCGTCATCTTCCACTATTCGGTGGCGGAATATGTCAAGACCCAAATCCCTATCCGCGGAAAAAGGTAATTAGTACACTCCAAACGTTGATTCTACAGTATGAGTTAAAAAGCCGTACCAGAGGGACAGCAATTCTGCCGTTTGCAGCACATATGTCCGGTCCAGGTGTAGGAATATTGACCGGATGAGGAGCTGCAGCAACCTGCTTAGCCAGGCAGCGAGCAGATGAGGGGCATGCTTAGTTTACTCACAATCTTTTCTGTATACGCCTTCCAGGCGGTATCGACAGATTGCAGCCATGCTGCTCCGTCGGCGATATCAAGGTTACGTAGCGAAGCGGCAGTCTCGCCAACCTTGCGTTCTATCTCAATCTTGATACGGTCGTAAAGAGTCTGTGAGATCGTCTTGCTTCTTGTATCTGAAGCATTGCCGGTTCCAACAAGGCCTTCACAAAGCGAATAGAGTGCTTGTAACGATTCAGGTGTTGGTTCCGGCGGAGTGGAGAGAATAGCTCGGACTGCCCGAACAAGAGTCTGAAGCGAAGCATTGACAAAGTCTTGAGAGGATGAAACACCATTTGGCCGGGCTGTGTATGGGCAAGATAGGCAGTGTCAGATGGTAGATCCCATAACGAGAATACTTAGCTATCGTAACATTGAAAGCCGATCGAAAGCGGTGATGATGCTGACCTCGGCTAGACTTGAGGATGAGCTTCTTTGGAGCCTTTCCGCCTGACAGTGAGCTTGGTGTCGAAGCTCTCAAGCCTTCCATGCCGTACGAAGGCCCGCTCTTCTTTGTCTTGAGCGCAGACTCGAGGCTGATCCGCGATCCGTTTGGCGACTGGGCCAGCGCGCTGAATGGATGCTGTGATGATGCTGCAGAGGAGCTCGAAGCAGCTGGACTTGGTGGAGCAGACATCTTGAGCTGCTTCCGAGGTGGTTCGCCTGTGTCGTCGATGACTCGCATGAGAGCTCTTGCAGCTGAGCAGAAGTCAAGATTGGCACGCATATCATGGTAGCCGGCAGCAGGATGCTGAAAATGGTGGCAATCTTCTTCACTACGGAAGGCATCTCGCTCACACAACAGTTCGGGCAATACAGCAAGTCTGATACAATCATGCATAACACAGAACCATCCTCAACGTCACTTTTCTTCCACATTGCCGCAGTGAACGAGCTGCAGCTCTTTAGTAGTAGTATTTCTCGCTTCTCGCACAAGTCGATAATATACAAGGTTTGGCTTCCGTCTGGTTTCCTTGCATAGAAACTGGTCATAGAACAGTCATTACTTCTTCGTCACTTTGCGCGTCATAGTCTTTCTGGATAGCTGGTTTGTGACAGTCCATTGCATGGTCGCCCATAGGATTCCAAGTGTGGCGTGCATATATGACAGGAGAAAGTGCGGAAAGTCTTCATTATCATCATTAGAGCTTTGAAATCCTTTGAGTCGAGCGTTGAAAGGTATTCCACGTCACTCCTATACTTGTCAATCAGTATTGAAGAATTCTTTGGGAGCGAATGCCGGAGTAGGTTGTACACCGAGCGGCTGATTGACTTGATTGGGCTGGAGGGGACTCATGTCCATGTCACTCATGGATGGAACTCTCATTGGCATAAGGGGTCTAGCAGGTGTAGTTTGTTCGATTATTGACGAGAAGATTTGCCTCTGAGCCCATTGAGCGGGCTGCGGTGAAGGCTTGGTATGGGGCCTTGGGAACGTGGGCAACGGTGCTAGTGGCTGATATCGTGTTGGCGTTTCTGCAGGGACCGTAGGGGATGAAATTACCGCGGAAGTCATATAGGGCCGATACTGGCTCAAGTAACCTGCCGCATGTGGTGACCGAGCATCGTGGTTGTTGTGTGCGTCATCTTGCTCACGTGAAGAAGATGAAAAGTCTGCTGGCGTTCCCGGTCTAGATGTGTGCAGCGGATAGCGGCTATCATCGCCCGACATACATGCGGAAGAGGTATTGTCCGACATATGTAGGCTATGGAAGTATGAGTTATCGTGTGGCGGAGCATAATTTGGTCGTTGAGAATTTGCTTGCAAGGGAAGAGGTCGATCTTCCGAAGGAGACGAAGTCAGACCTGGCTGTTGCATGAACGAAGCAGAGGGCTGGTTCGACCAATTCGCTGTTTCGGAGAGTGGTGTAGCGTAAGGAGGATAACCGGAAGGACTTCTGGTAGCTGATGGATGTATAGCTGGCTGCCACTCAGCCGAGTGAGTCATCGATGCAGGAGACATGGATGATGATGATGACCTGTACCCTATCGCTTTTGAGACTGAAGCTTCGTAGTACGTAGGTGCAGCGCGTTGACTCTGGCTGTTGATGAGAGTGGGTAGTGCGGGAGTGGCGTGCCTGCCCTGCAAGGGACTTGGTGTCATGCCAGACGGTACGAAGCATTCGCTAGCATTACTGCTGCCTTGTGATGCACTCGTCCCGGGTCGAGGGTGAGGAACAGGTATCAGTGGATAAGCTTGACGACCGAAATAGAAGGGGGAAGTCGAGGAGGCTGAGCTGGAGTAGCCTTCAGGACTGAATTGACTGTCATCGGAGTTTCTCTGTACAGATTGGCTTGGAGATTCGGTATGGGATGCGCCTCGTCTCAGGCTAGTCTTGGATGGCATAGTTTGCATCAGTCTTCCCTTCTTGCTACGAGTTCCATTCGCTCGACGCGAATAGACATAGCTGGGATTGTTCTGAAAGAGCATCGATATCAGCAGGTCCTCACTTGCATCCATACAGTAGTATAAGATTCATACTGACCTTGTGAAAGGCTTCTTTGACGACTCTAGCCATTTCTTGAAACTTGGCTTTCTCCGCCTGCAAAACACGTTCTCAGTCAGTCAATGGCACCAAGTAGCGTAACAAAACTCTTGGTAAACTGCTTACCTTATCTAACCCTCTCCACTCCTCCGCCAGTACACCACCAATATCTCTAGCCTTGAGACCGGGCTTTTCCTGAGGGAGTTGACTCCTTCTTGATCTCGAATAGATCATGAAAGCATTCAATGGTCTCTTAGGTCTGCCATCATGATGTAGATCTTGTCTCAGCAATGGATCTGAATCAACGGAATCTGATGCCAACGACGAGAACGAGGAATCTTCACGAGTATGGTACATCGCGTCACGTTGGTTATTTGGGTCAGGCAAACGAGGCGTCTGGAACCTCGCCTGGCCAGAATTCGGAAGTTCCTCTTGGTGATGAAAAGAAGAATGAGGAAGATACGAAGTAGACGTATCATTTGTAGAAGGGTAGTAGCAACCGACGCGTCGTTGCTGCTGCTGCTGTTGCAGGCTGTGTGGATGAAGATGACCTGAATTTGGGCTGTCAACGCGCTGGCCTTCCAAACCTCCTAATTGCGGTAAGATGCCACTAGCTTGCAAGGAAGCGCTTGGATCTTGACTATCCAGTAGGTGATTTGACGCATTCCCTTGAGGTGGATATAGATTATACGAACCTTCATGTCCTCCACTTGACCCTGCCCTAGTTGTCGACGCGTCAGGCTGTGGAACCGAAGAAGGCGTCTGCTGCGAGGTCGGTGCGCGAAAGACGGAGGGTAGCGTTGAATCAACTGGTATCGACGCAGCAGAAGGAGACTTGAAGGAGGATGAATGCGATTGCTCTACATATCGTGCACTCTCTTCTGATGTCTGCTGAGAGTGACTAAGAAGATGCGAATCATCGGAGGAATAAGGGAAACTTTCGGTTGAAGAGTTGGCGTGTGTCACTTTGGTGGAGAAAGAAAGTGGTCGAGCAAGATCAAACAAAAAGACGAAACAAAAATAGTCAGTGAACCTGTCGATTTACTTCGGCATATGCGGAAGACGATGCTTACTTGGATTATGATAATTTAGATAACGACTCTTACCGCCTGGCACGAATACAGGCTGAAGATATGGCGGAACCATAGGTGGGGAAGCCGAATAGCTTATTTGAGGGGATAAATCATGGCGAGAGGCGTATGGAGTAGAATACGCCGGCCAGGGTGAAGCGAAAGATGATTCAAGAGAGATCGAATATGTCCCTCGTGATTCGCCTTCTCTTTGTGATGGAGGAGTAGAGATGGCTAGAGGAGCTGGATTGGGAAGGTACAGTTCTCCTCCTTGTTCAGGTGTCGAGTATGGAGGATGAGTAGTCGACCATGAAGCGGGACTTGAAGAGACGTTTGGAATGAGAAGAGGTGTCGAATTTGATGGTGGAGGAGGGTCAGAGGTATGTCTGACGTCGGGCATAGTGTTTGACTATGAGTTCATCGGAGAGCCCTCGTATGCAAGGACAAGGAAGCCTTCCAAAATTCCAGAACAAGCAATGGAAGGAAATGAAGAGAGAAGAGCGTCAGTTATCTTTTGCATTAAGATGAAAGAAGGGCTTTGTCGTACACTGTACTCACCTTTAGTAGTACAGCCCGTCACGGCAGTGACTGACTGAACGAGCGCGCCGGAGGGAGCCGTCACGTAGGACAAGGAGGCACCTTTGAGTGACCGACGAATGTAGGCACAAGCTCAGAAACCAGTTCAATAACCAAAGATCCGTGGGTAGCAACTGTGGATCTCGTAACTCGTCTTCGGGATGTGCTCGTTGAAATCAATCGATGGCCTCCAAAAAGCCGGCGGTCTTCAGTACCTAAAAGATCATAAGAAGAGGATGAAAGCTCTATTAGATCAAGGAAGATCTACTATCGTTCATTCATTTCAAAACGATGACCGAGTCGGACAGGGCTTACAGAGAGCTAGCGAGTTGAAGGTCACCTTCCAAGTATTGAATGAGATTCTTCGATGATGATGGTTAGACAGGTCGCGTCTTACGTATTGGAGACAGGATCCTAGCGTTTAAGGTGTATGTGAAGGCGATACCACGGTACAATCTCTCTGGGCGTCGTGTATAAATCTCGCTTCAATCGTCCTTCCAGTGACCTGCTTCTTCATTCCTTAGACGGTATCCTTTTTCAGCTAGATAGACGATTGCATCTCCTACTATTCCTGCATGCAGACAAAGGCCTCTCGTAAGCTCGAGCAGATAGCCTTTGTGCGTGTGCATATGCTGACTTTCTTGCACCTAGCGATGAGATGCTGATTGGATTTGTCTTGAAGGTCAGGGACGGTCCAGTCCGATTCTATTGTCGGACAAGAAAAGAAGCCTTACAAGCCGGGCGGGCAGCTCGCGACTTTCAAGGCGCTTTGGAGGAAGGACGCTTTGGAAAGACTGATGTATCAGTGGCAGCTTTCACAAAGCTACCCTATGCATGGCTTTGGGAGAAGCTTTGCTTTTTTAGACATGGTGAAGCTTGCTTGGGAGCTTGGACAGAAGGCGCTTTGGCGAACCAAAGTTTACCCTTGCTGGCCTAGCGAAGAGAAGTGGAGAAAGTCGGGCAGTGGGAAAGACCAAGACGTCAGCTTTTCTCCCTTCCCTTGACCACACGCGACCTAGGGCATTTTTTTTAATAAGTGTCAATGCAGTGCACGTGTGCCATTGTTTCCATTTTTTGGTCAGCCACCTGAGAAGGCAAAAGAAAGCTGGCTTGTTCTGGGGCGGATGAGGCGCTTGGATGTATGTGAAAGAAGGATGTTATTGAAGTTATGAACATTGTTTGTTGGCACGAGGCGCTTGGGTTGCTAAATTCTGGAAGAATACCTCAGTATAATCCCGGAAGAACCGCAATAATGCGGAAGAGCCCTTGTTTTTGTCACTTCAGGTAGGTATACCCTTTAGTAGGGACAACAAGAGAATAGTGGAATGTCAAAGAGAAGCTTGGATATTAGAGTAGTTCTTCGAAGGGCGCTTGAACGGGGCGCTTGGGTGCATTACTAATTGTTCGTCTTCAATTCGTCTTTGGTGTCCCTCCGATGATCATTGCGTATTGTCTTCCTGGGATGGTTCTGTTTCTTTGCCTGTTGGACGTTCATGCTCGTACAGAAAATACAATCAATCATCAGCACATCTAGCTTATTTGTGTCTATACAGACTGAAGCTTCTTGAAGCTGTATGGTATGCGCGTAATTCCTTCCTCAGCTTGAGAGAGATCGTCGAACATGGTCTTTTGTTTTGATGCACTCGGAGGCGACCCTTGGTTGCATGCAGTCCAGCCCGGTTTTGTCGAGGGGAACAGAATGCTTTCCAGTCTCTAAGAGAGGCATTGACTCGTCGCACATACAGACAATTAGGTGATATGACAGTAGTTCATAATAAGAAGGAAAGCTTCCCTGTTGGTGTCCTTGTAATGGAAGGAATCTGATACTTTATCGTGGTAGCAAGATGGTGATCGGACTTTGGTGACGCTTTGGTCTGGAAGGCGGCCACAGCAGTGAGCTGTCTGCTTTCGACACTGGTCCAACACACCTTCGTTCCTACAACGTTGCTTCACTATCATACACCTACATCGGCCCACTGTCTCTGAAGACACTCATCCACTTCCTTCTGCCCTTGCATGTGCTGTCGTGCTTCGATATCTACGGTACCCCGGTCATTTCCATACAGACAGGGCTGAAGTAGCCCATTAGCCGAGAGCCGAGACAAGCGAACCCCCTACTTGAAGCAGGTGTCATAGACGTATATTCAAGGCAAGGCAAAAGCAATACGATACAGTACAACACAGATAGACTCACTATCCCATATTGCTACAACAGCAACGGCACCTCAAATAGGCAACAATGCTCGAAACTATCTATCTCGTCAGACATGGTTTCAGACAAGCCTTTCAAAGCTTTCCACAGAGTGAGTTTGTTCACTATTTCATTACTTCAAGTAGATATCATGACTCCAAATCAATTCCCCAAAGGCTAACGTTCATCAATCCCCACTGTGTGACAATTGGCAGACTCACCCACCGGAACTAAAAAAGATCCACCCCTCACTGCATTTGGTATTGAACAAGCTAGAGAAGTAGCTAAATATTTCAAGGAGGATCCAGTAGGGAGTAAAGTGGCACCAGAGATGATATTCAGTTCTCCATATTAGTGAGTTAGTTCCCCGTCTTACTTATTCTTTCCAATAAAAGCTACTATCTTGCTCCACTTTGGTGGCTCTGCAAAAGTTGGACCGTATAACCTAGCAAGCGAAAGAGAGGAAGATTTCTTCCGAGGCTATTTGGCAACGTTTTAGGCTGATATTCCTGTTTTCTACTTTCACTTGATGTACAACCAGTCGATGTCTTCAGACTGCTACTAGTACAGCTGATGCATTGGATCTACCTATCCATGTTGAATTTGGGATTTCGTAAGTTGCATCTCGTCGAAAAACACAGTCAGACTAGACTATGCATTCCATCTACAAGCTTTTTAAAGGAGGAAGAAGGTTTGACTAAGTTCACAATCTTCTTCCTTTGTTCTCTCTCTCTCACCTATATAACACTCTGGACATTTCCGCAGTGAATTCTATCAACGCGCATCACCAGGAACAGGTCTCCATCCACGACCACCATCACCCTCCAAGCTTCGAATTCATTTCCCACGCGTGAGTACCGATCCCACAGCGCATGTGTCCCTACTCTACGCACCACGCACAGGAGAAACTTTTAGTGGGATCCACGATAGAGCGGATGCATTTATAAGATTATTGATTGATTATATGAATGATAAATATCCGAATGTTAAGAGGGTGATGTTGGTTAGTCATGCGGCTACTGTTATTGCGCTAGGAAGAGCTGTTGTCGGTGATAGAAAGATGGCAATTAGAGCTGGTACTTGTTCTTTGAGTAGGTATGATAGAATAGAGAATGAGGAGGATGAAGATGATGAGAAAAAGAAAGCAAGTGGTACTACTGGTACTAGTGAGAATGGAAGTTGGAAATGCACACTCAATGGATGGACTGGTCATTTAGCCAAAGGGGAGCAGGTGAGTAGCCGACAATGATGAACTATATGAATCTATACAACAATACTGACTATTTGATGTTTTTGCTTACTTCATTATCATCGTGCATAGCGCCACTGGGATTTCGAGGATGAGATTGAGATGGAAGAAGCGGGACAGGGCGAGGGAGTATTACAAGAGCATGAGCGGGAGGTACAGGAAGAAGGTGAAGAAGAAGAAGAAAGTAAAGCAAAGTTATAGATCATCAAGCTATATTAACACCTACACACAGTCTATATGTCATTGGGTCGACGAGGAGGAGAGAGAAGCAAAAACATGTAAAGTAGGAAAAGCAAGACGCACGCTCAAACCTGGTTTTCGATTCATATACATTGGTTGTCTTACAAGAATCATCACGACATATGGAGTACGGAACGGACCAATGCGTGACATTGCTCTTCTCACTTTCTCACTTTGTCTCCACCTCCATCTCTCTCCCTCCCTCTATCTTCCATCAAACACACGCACACACCTTGTCATACAAGTCTATCGTGATACTTTGTCATGATGGCATACCCTACCTACCCCGATATGTTTGGATAGTGGGTGCGTACGGAGACATCTGTGCGTTTAATTCAGGGGAATGAGAAGTCGTATCCAAAGAGGGGGACCTACTGCACCAACCTTGTCTCCTCCCGTATCATACACGGCGACAAAGCAGCGTGGGTCAGGGTCAGGGAAGTTACAGCCAATGTATCATAAGAGAAGAGAGCAATCGAAGAGAACCGTGCACATCTCCGTCTGAAACATCCTCTCACATGGCAGGGTCATGATGGCCAACTGAACATGAGAGAGAGCACAAAGCATTCTAGCTTCTTCTTGCTGTCCAAAGCCTCGATGGTCGATGGGATGGTAGATCGATGGGAACGACTGGACATCAGAGCATAAGAGAGAGAAGGAGAAGACCGCTTGAAGAGGAAGAGGACATTCATTCATTCACCATCTCTTTCTTTTCTTTCCTTTCCTTCAAATATCATTATTCACTTTCATTACTCACGTCCGTTAAGCACACAATGCCATCCCTTCGTCACATCGTAAGACGCTTCTGTCCTTCATTCATCCTTCCCTCTTCTTCTTCCTCTTCTTCCTCTCCACCTGCTTCGGTATGCTTGTCAACCGAGATGAGTGGCGAGAGGGAGGAGGAAGAGAAGAAGAGGAAGGATGGATATGAAGATGAAGATACTCCTACTGTCGAAGAAGAAGAAGAAGAACATGATAACGAAAATGATGATGATCGTCCTACTATGCTTGATGGTCCACGCCCTTCATTCGCTCACATCCGTCATCTAATGCTATCATCCCGCTCTTCCTTCCTCGACCTCCCTTCAAGGCTGCCCATGAAGGAGAACAAGTCTAAGAAGAACAAGAAAATATCATTCTCACCTTCTCTATATGATTCACGTCCTCAGACTGCTCCTTCTACTCCTACTTCTTCTTCTTCTTCGTCATCATCTTCTTCTCCTCGTCTATTGAAATCTCTTTCTAGATTCGGCCCTTCTTCTCCTTCTCTTCCTTTACCTAGGCTATCATTCTCTGCCACTTCTCCATATTCAGAAGGAAATAGGAAGCGAAGTGGACAGCTAGGGGCTAGGAATGACGATAGAGAGAGAGAAATGATGATGACTCCCCCGCTGAGCTTTTGCTCGAAAGAAGTAGCTGAAGATCCTTGTGAGCTTTATCCATTTTATGGACGGAAGAGCTGTTTCATGCTAATTGTTGTCCTTTCCCCTCTCTCCTCTTTCCCTTTTTCTCACTCTCGTTCTCTTTCTCTCTCTTTCTCTTTCTTTTGTTCTCTTTCCTATCCTCTCTCTCTCTCATCTTGTGCTCACGTCCTCCACTCCCTTCACATGGTCCCGTCGATTCGCCTCCTTCAGTTGCTAGAGTCTGTCCTTCTCCTGAATTATCAAGACCTTCATCTATCAAACCATCAATTTATGCTACATCTTCGAGAAATGGATCACCTACCGTCTCAAGACCTCCTTCTTCATCTCGTAGACATCCTTCTTCAAAGTCCCCAAGTGGTCATCTGGGCAAGGCCTCAATTAGACCTTCTACGGCTCCTGCTCTTTCTTTGCCGAGGACTACTTCTTCTTCCGGTGGAAGTCGTGAACATGGCATCAGCACTCCAACTCAAGAGCCATCAGAGATCAGTGATCCCTTCCTGGATACCAATTGTGAATTATCAAAGAAGACCAAAATCAACTCGAAGCCTATCCTTTCACCTATTTCAACCGGCATGACTTCCCCTTCAACTGCCCCTACATCGTTCAACGAGCTATCAAGGTCTATCTCCAGTACATCACACACATCATCGTCATCAAATTCATTCCCTTCGTCACCTACTTCACCAGCAGAATTAGTCTCCACTTTTTCATCCTCTTACTCATCTATCAGATCTGGGTTTTCAGCCGCTACTTTTACTACGCTAGATACTGTAGTTACTGGTAGTAATGTCAGTAATGAAGGTAGTGGTAACCACAACAACAACATCAATGCTGGAACACTTGGTTCACTTCCTTTGAAGAATCGACGTGGCGATGGATTCGGTGGGAGAATGAGAAGTAATGCTATAACCATTGAGAGAACCGAGGGAGAGAACGATGCTCCATTGTTGAGCTCCTGCTCGAGATCTATCATGCAACATGGTTTCTTTGAGGATCAAACTAGCAAAAATCTGCCTTCTTCTACCGTCATTGATACATCGCCTTCAAGCCAGAAGAAAAAGAACTATGGAAAAGCTAAGATGCTGCTTGGTATGCCAATCGAGTCTGCAATGAACCCTGAGCTTCCCAAAGTCAAGGAAGATCACCACATCAATGACAATGCTCATGGAAAGCAATGCGTTGAAAATGAAGATGAAGATGATTCCATACCTGATGAAGTTGTTCTTAGAGGAATCGAAGCTCAAGATGAACGATTGAAATCCAAAACGTCATTGAGATGCAATAATAGACCAGCTCATGTTCATTCTAGGTTTATTGAAGATCTATTACATGAAGATTCATTACTCGCTTCTTCCTCTTCAAATGATGCTGATGATGGCAACTCGTCATCTGCAATTCTTCATAGAAGTGCTTTCGCAAAGGATCAGCTTTCGGAACTCGGGTCGAAGATGAAGAAAACTCCTTTTCATGCCTGTAAACGATCTTTTACTGCCCCTGCTGCTATTCTACGTGCTCCTGCTGCTATTCTACGAGATGCACAAGAATCTCACACACAGGATCCCTTCTCTTCCGATTTCATGATTACCGATCCTATTCAGGTCAACAACCAAGAAAGTGAAAATACGAGCACGATTGGACAGGAGACTACAACCGACTCTCCAACATTAATCAAAGACTATGCAAATCGACACATTTCATTCACTCAATCTACTTATGATCTCGTACTTTCATATGGAGGAGAAGACAGAACAGCTATTCCACTACCTCAGATGTCTTGGTTTCCTGAACCACCTCCTTTTGCACCTTGTACTCTCCTCACGTCGCCTTCATCTTCTTCATCCCCTTCATCTTCGTTAGCAGCTCCCCTGTTCTCGGCTCGAAGAAAGAAGTCATCCGTTGGTCCGCCGACTTCTGCTACATCGACTGTAGGAGCACCGCATGCGAAGGTGACGCCTTGGAATGGAATGTTCAAAGGTAGAACTGGTGGGATTGAGAAAGTATCCATTGGATATCCATTACCTATGATGCATGCGGGCGATAGTCGTGGTGCAGTATTAGGCAAAAAGGCTTGAGCGCTGGAAAATTCTCTCACGCTACGGATAAAAGGCGACGAAGATCCTTCAGACCGATAGGACGCCTTGACAAAAAAACCGAGAAGAGATTAGGAGAACAGCATCAGCATATATGCTTGTTGGTTGAATTGAGGAGCAAGATAGTGAAGGTACAATTCAGAATCACAAAGAAAAACAAATTCTATTTCCTGTAGCCATAGTTCCTTACAACAAACCAAAAACCAATGGAAAGGCTCACGAAGTTGGGTAGCGATTCCGGCTTGGAAATCATACAAGAAAGAAGCCATTCCAACATATTGTGAGCCACTACCAGGCATCAATAGAGCTGTCTTGAGTGGTGGCTTCTTGCTTTCATTGCTCGTGTTACTTGATTTGCCTGTTGCGCTTTTGCGGTTACTTCGTCTGTTCAGGTTTCTCGTGCCGCCGCTGCAGCTACTGTCCAGACCTAGGGAGGAACTCGATGCACCCCAAGCCCTCTCCGGGTCTTTCCTTGCATCTCTTGCTCTTGATACTCTTATCGTTTGTCGAAAAAGAAGGGTCATGAGTGTCATAGCCCTGGTGTGCTTGAGACGAAAAAGTACTATTACTAATTGTTGCCGCTTCATGCGGTAAAGGAGGAGGCGTCGTCGTTGATACCTTGCTTATGATAGAATTAACAGTTGAAGGAGTGAACCAAGCTGCTATTGCTCTTCTAGAAATGGGAAGACCGAATGAAGAATGAGTGGAATTGTCATGCTTTGATGGATCCCTGTAATGACCTATATAGCGAGAGTCGAGGATGAGAGGTTCGGATGAATTAGGCTAGATTCCGAGGCCGTCGGGTGATTGCTTGAAGTAGGAGTGGGAGTGGAAGTGGAAGTGGAGGTTGAGGAAGTGGATGAAGTGCCTGAGGACGTACTATCAAGAGTAATACTTGCTTTCGTTGATTGATGACTTATTCTCACACTCGATGGTGGCCCCTGACCACCACTTGCCCCGTCCAAGCTTGCAGACGACCACTTGCAAGTGCAAGCTGTTCGAATGATGGAAGGTCGCATGCTGTTGGAAAAGTAACAGTCCTACGACAAGATTCAGATTGAGTGCAGTAATTGGTTGGAGTAAATGAAATGCATGAATCAAACACTTCTAGGCGGTTTAACAGCTTGACTTGACTTGTCTGGTTTTCCGCCGCGAAGAAAGCAAGAAACAGGGATGCACCGGTGTAAAGTGATGCCGGGATGCACCGGAGGAAGAGTGGAGGGAGGGAGATGGAATTTTGGATAGCCGATGGGTGAAAGAACAGTGTAAGAGATTGGTTCAACAGGCATATTGAGTAGGATAAAGATGCAAGATTCTGCATGATGAAGATGTCATTGAGCATCCATCAGCTAGCCGTCTTAGTACTCTGCTTTGCTCAATCAGTAGAGGCGAAATGATTCACTCATAGCCGATAGTACGAAAAGGTTAGTAGACTTGATAGAAGTACCGATTTCTTCGAGTTCAGGGTGATTGACCGCACAGCATCAGAGGCAGGCTAGTGCAAGCACACTATTCTCTGAGTGTATGCCCGTGATTCTTCAGCTGGTAGGTAGGAGAATGTGCTATCTGCGCCCTCGAGCGCGAATAGGATGGCAGTAGCTCGTCGATTCCGGAGTTGCGACCTGTGATGATGGCTTTCTTGCCTTCTAGCTGGCCGTTTCCGATGTATGGCTTTCCATTGGCATAGACGTCGTCGATGGCTTGCTGTAATCAGTGACGTGGATTTGTGGTGTATGAGAGACGAAGTCGTAGAGAAGCATCGTCGTCATGCATGTGATGGTGGTGAGAAGAAAGTTGGTTGAAATCAAGGGCGATCAGTCGTGGAAAGCTTCATCATCAGCATATCATGGACTCGAGAAAAGAAAGATAAGAAGAAGCGGCCCACCTTGTGCATCTTGTTCTGCTTATCAGGCCTCTCACCAGGTTGATTCTGCTTGATCTCACCTGATGGATGGATTCACTTTGAGCTGCCTATCGCACTTCATGACGCACGACAAGGCCTGCTGCTGCTGCTGCTCAGCTGCTCGCGTATTCGCCTCTCAATGCCTTGTGACAGCCTACTTCCCTTACTGCTTTCGCTGCTCAAGACGTGATTAAGAGACGCGACAGCGAAGGTGGTCTTCACAGCCTACATCAACATATCACGGTGACCCTCAGCCTTCGGAAACACCTCTGTATATATCACAATCTATAATCCCCGAGGTCGCGGGCTCTACCAAGTCAACAGAGTTGAGGTAAACGGGCAATTGCACGTGCCCTACAAAGCCCCGAACTACGGTGGTAACCAGCTAGGCGTGATATTACCGATACAACAAAGGCTACAGGCATGCAATAGACAGCTGACCTACCCCCCACTCGCTAATTTGGGGTTATTGGACCCACTCGAAGAGCCTCGAAGCGCAACGCTTCTCTGCCGGTCACTGTGCCCCACAGCCGCTCCAACGGTTAGCTCGAACGAAGAGAGAAAGAGGGAGTGATTCTCCCACTTCTCCTGCTCGCTTCTTGCCTTCGCTCTTTCTTATTCAGGAGAGTTACCTTCACCTCCTCACCACCATAGCAAGCCCCATGGGGCTTGAGTGCTCGACCAGCAGCACTGTGGGCGTCTGGCAGTGCCTGACCCCAGCACTCTAAACAAGGGAGGCGGAGGGTGTGGAATGGGACAACATGTGTCACTTCACACGGAGGGCGATGTAGCATAGTTCATTAGTTGTATATTCCTTTGCAGTAATCAATCGTGTTTTGAGCCTGAGCTCCCTTCTACATGACTACAAGTCTTAGGTCGATATTTCCACTTTAGAAGCCAGAACAGTGCCCGTGTTCAGGTGATCAGCCATGCCTTTTCATACCGCCGAGTAGCCACGCTGTGGGGCAGTTACGTTGAAGCTTCTAGTTGGTGCAAATGCAGACCAAGAGCCCAAGGTCCTCGCTGAAGTGTCTGCGGTAAGCCGTGTTCTTCAGTGTTGCCCATTGACATGACGGCGATACCTCGATCGCCCAGCGCCGTGCACGCATGAGGCTTAAAGGCAGCGTCACTCAGGTTCAGTTTGCTTTTCTTAGCTTCTATGCATCGGTACAGCATTGGTACACTCTGAGTGATCTGCTTCTGATAATCTGAGCTTCCACAAGCTCGCTTGAAGATAGCGTCTTTCAGCATACTCCGTCACGGGTAGAGGTGGTGGAGCAGTGAGTGACGAGGCCGAAGACGAGGGCACTGCGAGATGTGAGTGGACTGCACAAGCATAAGCCTGGTCATACTGTACTGATACGGCATCTACAACATAACTCTCTTTGCACCTATCCACTGTCTTCACACTTGCTTTGATATTGGCCCTTGTCATGCAACTATGACCATCTGACAATCTCCGCGCACGCATTCACGCTATCTTCAACCACCCTATGCTCGCTCTCGTTCAGGCTCGAGAGCGTCGCAGCGGGTCTGCTCAATCGCTTCCTCAAGACCTACGTCGATAACTTAAATACATCACAGCTCAATATTGGTATTTGGTCTGGCGATGTGCGACTCAAGAACTTGAAGCTGAAGAAGGAGGCTCTGGACAAGTTTAGATTGCCAGTGGACGTTAAAGAGGGTTACCTAGGAGATCTCACTCTTAATATACCATGGAATAATGTGCGCAAACTTGTGTTCTATCTTCACAATGCTGTCCTACTTTACTGACTTCTTTTGACGTCACGTTCCATATCTTCGCTGCTGTACAATGACAGCTCAAAGGGAAACCAGTCAAAGTCCTCATCGAAAATGTATACCTACTCGCGTCTCCAGCCGATCCAGATGCGCAATATGATGCAGAGGAAGAAGAGCGTCGCGCCTATGCGGCGAAGATGGAGAAGCTCGAGTCGGCCGAGCTCCTCACCACCAAACCGAGCGCAGGCATGTCGGCTGAAGACGAAGCAAAGAACGAATCTTTCATGGCTTCTTTGACGAACCGTATAGTCGATAATCTACAGCTTACAGTCAAGAATGTACATCTGCGCTACGAAGACGATGTCTCTGTTCCCGGACACCCTTTCTCTATCGGTATCACGCTTGGAGGCTTCACTGCAGTCTCTACAGACAAATTTTGGCAGCCGGTCTTCATTCACAACGCGACAGAAGGTATTCACAAAATAGCAAATCTCGATTCGTTATCAGTCTACTTCGATTCAGAATCGAAATCTTTAGCTGGTCATCCTACGGATCGAGCTATCGTCGAATTCAACTCTCTGATCGCGAAAGCGGATAAAGATGCGAAACATGTGGAACATCAATATATACTAGCTCCTGTATCTGGAGAGGGTCGACTAATCATGAATCATCAAGTTAATGCGACAACGCCTAAGACCGATGCCGAATTACTCTTCAAAGAGCTCGCGTTTACGATTGATGAAGACCAATATCGAGACGCCCTTAGCTTGGTTGATCTCATGCACCTTTATACACGCAAACATCAGTATCGCAAGTACAAACCATCGACTAAAATTATCGAAGAGAATCGATACAGAGCACTGTGGAAGTTTGCACAAGACTCGATACTGCATGAAGTACAGGAAAAGCACAGAAGATGGACATGGGATTATTTCAAGGAACGGAGAGATGATCGCCGTCTATATGTTTACACCTTCAAGCTTAATGCAAGGGGAGAGATCACGCCAGATGACAAGGCTAAGCTGGATGAATTGGAACATAAGCTCAGCTATCAGGATATTCGATTTTATCGCTCTATAGCGCGCTCTGAACTGCGCAAAGAGCGAGCCAATGCTCGACAAACGGAACAGCAGAAGAAGCTCCAACAAGGTTCGTCTGGAAAGGGCACCAGTGGAACAGCAAGCAATTCGGGCTGGCTTGGCTGGGTTTGGGGCAGTAACAAGACCAAGGCACATGCTGAGGATGATCAGCCTCAAGATCTTCTAAGTGATGAGCAGCGTAAAGAGCTTTATGACGCCATCGACTGGGACGAGAAAGAGGCTGTTACAAGTGGCATAGATGTCCCGAAAGACGCCCTCAAACTACGCCTCAAAGCCAAACTCGATACTGGCTCCTTTGCACTCCGACGCGATCCCCACGGACGCAACTTCGACATGATTAAAATCACTTTTGACCGTTTCTCTGCAGACGTTTTGCAAAGACCTGAGAATTTAGAAGCTGAAATGGCCCTTGGAGGAATGGCAGTGTTTGATGGCACGCTGGAGAACTCGCTACACAAGCAGATCGTCAAAGTCAAAGCGGCGGACGAGAGTCGTGAAGATGGAGGATATCTAGTCGCACCCGACGATAGAGGAGCTGAAGGAGCGCGAGAGGCACATGGTTCATCTGGCGATCAGCTTGATAAGCTAGGCAAGAAAGCCGGTGTCACCGAGGAGGAAGATCCATTCTTCTACGTCAAATTCGAGCAGAACCCTCTAGATGAGCGAGCGGACACTGGTCTGACCGTGAGAATGAGGTATATGGAGATTGTATACCATAAAGGCTATGTGGAGGATATCGTACGCTTCTTCAAACCGCCTGCAAGTCAGCTCGAAAGTGTCAATGCTCTGGTCGATGCTGCTAGCAACACGCTTGAAGGCATACGGAAGGAGACTCGAGCTGGACTAGAGTTCGCTTTGCAGCAGCACAAGACTGTCGACTTGCGAGTGGACATGAATGCGTAAGTCTTTGATTCTCCCAGAAACACATCCCATCGCCAGCTAACACTGTTCTTCAGGCCAATCATCATCATTCCGGAAGACGTCACCCAATCCGATTGTCAACATATTGTCCTTGATGCTGGTTACATATCTGTAAACAGTGAACTCGTCGACAAGGATGCTGTGGCAGAGATCAGAGCCAAGGAGAACCAGCAATATAGCGACGCTGACTTCGAAAAGCTCGAATCGCTAGTCTACGACAGATACAATATCAAGCTTCAGTCGGCGCAGCTTCTGATGGCGAATACACTTGAGGTGTGTATGCAAGCTCTAAAATCCGAAAGCAGTCCCCAAATACATATTCTTGACCGTATCAACATCGATTTCAAGGCTGAAACATGCATAGTCGCCAAGGCACCCAACTTGACAAGATTTCGCATACTGGGAGATCTACCAGACCTACACATACATTTCAGTGATCGCAAATACAAGCGTCTGATGCGAATGATTGACGTCGTCATACCGAAATTCGATGGTGACGCAACAGAGGAAACGCTGCCAGTCAATGGCAAGGCCGCTATTGCCGATGGCAAATCAACTCACACACAAGCTACTTATAGGCAGGCGCAGCTGTACGTGGATACAGACGATGCGCTAAGTCTGGGAGAACACACAGACACAGAAGATGATGAGGAGTCGGACGAGGAGAAGCGTCCAAAGCGCAAGGTCCAGGCTCCGCCTACACCCGGCAAGGACAAGGATGATGGCGAAGACACCTTTTACGATCCTGGAGAGATTATCGAAGGTGTAAGTACCGCTTCAATTCCGCCAACTTTTAAAGAGCTGAGCTGAGCCATTATGCAGAACTCCAACTTCCGTCAGAAATCTTTCGAGTTCAAGTTCACAGTATCGAAGCTGCAAGCCTCGATATATAAATCCGACACATCGCTCGACAAGCCCGACAAATTACTGGCTGACGCCATCCTGAACACCTTCGACTTCGCTTTCGCTCTGCGACCGTATGACATGCAGGTGGACATCTCGCTAGGCTCCTTCACCATTGACGACAAGATGGTCGAGGAGTCAAGCAAATTCCAGCAGCTTGTTACGTCGGACTTGGACCATGCCGGGAAGCACGGGACAACCGACCTCGTTCGGATACGATATGCCCGAGTACAGCCTGATTCACCCGAGTTCATGACCGTCCACGAGGGCAATAATCAGGTAAAGTTGAACCCGAAGTACCCGCACTACCATCATTAACACTGACCACGGTACTATTTCATCTCAGAGCGTGGAAGTCGAGCTCTCGACTATTAGCCTGGTCATCACCAGAGCCAGTATACTCATGCTGTTCGACTGGATCATGACGACCTTCACAGGCGGGAATGAGGCAGAAGCGCAATCTAACGGTCAAGCCGAACAAATCGACCCGGCTGCCGACCAAACTGCCGCCATCACCCAAGATCCCGACGAGCGGACAGAGAAGCTGCGCGTGAAGGTCAAGCTGACCGAAGTCAGGCTGGTTCTCAACGACGATGGAACTCGGTTGGCCACATTATCTTTGCAAGCTGCAGATGTGTCTGTACTGCTTCGAGGACCGTTCATGAGGGTGGCTGCTCAACTTGGTAATCTGTCTTTGACCGATGACTACCAATCGGACAATCTCGCAGAATACAAAATGCTTCTCAGCATAGAGGGCGACAATCTGGCTGATTTCTCTTATGAGAAATACGATGCCTCTGAGGCCACCTACCCCGGCTATGACAGTCAGGTCTATCTGAGAACTGGCTCATTCCGTCTGGTATTCGTGGAGGAGCCTGTTCACCGTATCCTCCGCTTTTTGACCAAGTTCGCAAGGATGAAGGCGGTGTACGATGCTGCCACGAGTGCTGCCGCGCAATCAGCTACAGAAATGCAGCAGCAAGCGAACAAGATGCGTTATGATGTGTTGGCCAAGACCCCTATCATTATACTGCCACGAAGCGGTCAGTCTAGTGATGCTATCGTGGCCAATTTGGGAGAAATGAGTGTCAAGAATACCTTTTCTCAGGACGAGAAAGAAGGCTTGTCCGTTACTCATATAGAAGCAGGATTGCGCAAGATCCGTTTGGCATCGACTTCCGGTGCGGGGGATGCTGCCTCTGAGATTCAGATGTTGAAAAATGTGGATCTCGGATTCGATATAAGCATAGTCGAGAACGCAGATCGAGGTGAACAGGGGAGTGACCGACCCGACACTGAGGTAGGTCTTATGCCTCGTCGTTTGGATCTGAGACGGCCAAGCTAATGAAAGTAAATTCAGGTTGTTGGCAAGATGTCCGATGTCAAGATGAGCTTGACAGTTTACCAGTATGCCTTTCTGATGGACCTGTCAAAGTCCGTCCCGCGCGCTTTTGCTACTAGCGACGAAGAAGCCGCAGAGGATGAAGACTTAGACGCGAAAGTGTCAGCAGCCGCTACTCCTGCTAGATCAGACTCTCCCAAAGCCATTGACTTCGAGAAAAAGTCCGCTGACGTTTCGGAGACTGTTGACCTCTTCCCGGAGCTGGCCAAGGTCGCAACGGATGAGCACGGTCGCGAAGTCAAGCTCTACAGCAAGTTGGAATTTGCCTTTAGCATAGGTACAGTATTTTTGGAGCTGTTCACCGAACAGGCGATCAGCAGTGAGAGCCTGAAAGCGAACAGCTTGGCGCGCTTCTCGTTGAATGAGACCGATGTTAAGTACAAGATGGTCTCAAATGGCTCGGCAGAGGCTGAAGTACTTCTTAGATCCTTTGTGAGAGCTCCCTTCCAGTCTTTGAATACGAACCTTTGCTGACTCCGTTTATCCCACAGACTGTTCACGACACACGTCCAGAAAAAGATACAAAGTTCCGAGAAATCATTCCCGCCTCAAAGGAGAAAGGATACCAGCTCATGGTCAGCTATACAACGTCAGGAGGAGCCGACGGCTGCTCAGTGGCCAACGTCACTGTTGACACACCTTCGATCATCTTCTCTCTCGATCCTCTGTTCGCAATGCTTGATTTTGCAAGTTACCCCTTCAAGGACACGCTGTCGGCGGAGTCGCAAGTTGGCAATGCTTCAAATGCGGACGCTCAGGAAGTATCGGATGAAGCCGAGGTAATTGGAACCAATGAACCAGGCAAACTTGCCTTCCGCGTGAATGTTGTTCAAGCTTCGGTGAAACTGCTTGCGGATCCGACTCGACACGACAGTGAAGCGATAGTCCTAAGCATCAAGCAGGTGCAGATGGCACAGCAGGGTACCTTCGTCCTCAGCGTAGACCACCTCGGCATATTCCTGTGTAGAATGGACCGGCCAAAGGAGATCATCCGTATTTTGGACGATTTCGATCTCAACTTGTCAATGGACACCCGTACCGACGATGGTTCCCAGAGCTCCAGTATAGAACTCGATGTCCAACCGCTGGTACTAAGACTTTCGAATCGCGATATTGTCCTGGTGAACTCCATTGTTAGCAGAGCTGTGGAATTGTCCGGAGGCGGAAAGGAGGAGGCTACTGCCCCGAAGGATAGTAAAGCTGTCGTGGTACGCCAAGCAAGCGCAGCCCCGACTGCAGCATCGCAAACCCCTTCCAGCAGGCGTAGAGCCTCTTTAGCCAAACAACCTCGAGCTGAAGTTCTTGTTACCAAAGAGACGGTAAGTTCTAGATTATTGCGCATTGAGGGCACAACTGACATACAGATATTGTGCAGCTCCGAGCAGTATTTGGCGGGATTCGATTTGTCCTTATCAGCGATTTACACGAGCTTCCTGTGCTCGATTTCAAAACACCACGATTTGCGGCAAAGGTGGAAGATTGGTCAGCAGATGTAAGAGACCTTTGTCATACGGGTATGATGGTCGTGTTCTGACTATGCTCCCTTCCAGATGCGCGCTGGGGTGACGCTCAGTCCAGTCTTGAATTACTACAATCTCACCAATTCCCGCTGGGAAGCCCTCATTGATCCTTGGGAGTTCAGCGTTCAGGCCTCGAAGAACGCAGCGACGCAAGCGCTTGCAGTGACAATGTCATCAAAGCGTAGACTTGAGGTGAATGTCACACATACATTCATTGAGTTAGCCATGAATACTGCCACACTGCTGAGCCAACAAGGTGAAGAAGTCTTGAAGACTAATCGAGGATCCAATGCGCCCTTCCTGATTCGCAATCGAACGGGTCACCCACTAGTCATCTGGGCCGAATCTGATGATCGCAACAACAAGCCTGAACCATCTCGTATTTCGAACGGAGATGACTTGCCTTGGCGCATGGATGATTGGAGAGCCATGCGAGAATCGGCTACCAGCAACATCGTTCACAATTCTATCGGAATCTTCCTTGAGGACACCCCTTGGGAGCGCGTAAAGCATATTTCAGTCGAACGAGAAGGCGAGCAAGTGTACCGGCTCAGGCCGCGCCTGGATAAGGTCGCTCACCGCGTACTTTGCGAAATCAAGCTCGTCAACAACGTCAAGGTCGTCACCTTGCGCTCTACATTCAAGGTTCAAAACCTTACCCTTGTACCCAGCGAGATGGTTCTGGTCGACGAGCACGGCAAGAAGGCTTCAGCAGTCTTCAAACTCGGTACTTATCAGCTTTCACCCATCTGCACCTTCGAAAAAACTGACACATACGATCCTCTACAGCGCCTGGAGCCGAGTTCTACGTGCCCATAGAAGCTGCATACCACCAGCGAATAAAGTTCCGGCCAGATCGTAAGTCGGAATAGACTTGATGCCACCCGCTACCTCCATGCTAACAGAGAACACTTCAGCGGGATTCAATCACGCTTGGTCAGCAGATAGCTACCACTGGCAGGATTTCGTCAAGCGGCCGGCCCGCACGATTACTTGCAGATCACTCGAGAAGGAAGCGTCATTCCGATTTCAGGCATTCGCCGAGTTTGACAAGGAGGATGGCCTCATAAGGTAAGTTGTGCTGATCAAGCGTCTGCTCACTCCGGCTGATCTGTCCCCTTCTCTTGGACCTTCCAGAACCTATCCACGCTTGACTCTGCGGTTGCGTGCACCAGTAGAAATCGAAAATCTTCTGCCCTTCGACATACGCTTCAGGATTTACGACAAGAATAGAGAGCACAATTGGTCAAGCTTCTTGCGCAAAGGCGGCACCAGTCCGCTTCATATGGCCGAACTCTCTCACCTTCTTCTGCTAAGCGTTGAGATTCAGGATTCGCGTAAGTGAAGTTTATCTAAGCAACGAGATGTTTTGATCTGACACTGCGTGCTAGCCTTCAAACGCAGCGAGTTCGCTATAATCAATACAGACAATCCGGACGATCTGCCAATAGAACATCACACGCCCGTTATGGACAATAATGATATCAAAATGAATCTGCAACTGTTCTACGTGTAAGCTATATGTAGGGCCCGCGCTACGCAAGAAGATCGTGCTGATTTATCTTATCTATCTAGCCGGCACCCATCATCCGGCGGCGCCTTCAAGGTACAAATCTATAGTCCTTATGTGGTTTACAATAAGACAGGCTTGGACTTCGCTTTGAAATCGAAGGCACCCTTCTCTTCACCCAAGAACGTGGCTGGCCTCGATATATTCTCTAAGCAACATCGTCGCACCGAACCAACACCCTTCTTGTTCAATTACGGATCTCGAGACGCGAGAAACCGTGTGCTGCTGCGTCTAGCGGATTCAGCATGGTCGGAAGTAAGTCGCTGGACATTACTCACCCAACTCCGCTGACTCCTATATCATCAGCCTTTGAGTTTCGAGACTTTAGGAGCGGATACGGAGGTCGTGATATCATCTCAGTCGGGCGGCGAGGAGCTACACGCGGGTATGAGTGTATCCGAAGGCTTAGGCGACGTAAGTAGATTTCCAATCAAGCACAATATAAGATAGACTGACGGACGGACTTGTGATCGTATAGTATAAGATCATCAAAGTCGTAACTTTCTATCCGAGATTCGTACTAAAGAACACCCTCAAAAAGGCGATTCGCGTCCGACCAAGCGGCGCGACATACACTTTGACCTTGGAGCCTGACAATCGACAGCCGTTGCATTGGCTTCGTAAAGGCAGCCCGCCTCAAGTCTCCTTGTCTTATGCGCCATTCGGCCAATGGTAAGCTTCTCTTACTGCATGCCACTGGCAAAGCTGACTGGTTCTGCATGCAGGACACCCACATTTGACCTCAGCGAGGTTGGCGAGACGCATCTAAAGGCACAAGGTGAAAATGGCGAGGAAACGTTGCTCCGAGCTGATGTTGCCGTCAGTGGTCCGATTGTCTTCGTCACCATCAACACCGAAGAGCGAGGCTATCCTATCATCATCGAGAACGCCAGCGATTATTCCTTTACATTGAGCCAAGCGGTGAGTTTAGCTTCGGCTGAAATTCTTTCGTGATACTGACGCTGCTGTCGTTAGATCGCTGCGGAGCCTGGCAGGCGAGCAATGGAGAAGAAGTACAGTTTGAATGCCCATTCCGAAATGCCGTTCGCTTGGGATGACCCGATGCAAGAGGAGAAGACGCTGCGTCTACTGGTGGGCAACCAGGAACGTGAAATCAAGGTCCTTGAAATAGGAGCACAAGTGCCCTTCAAGTTTGCAGTCAGTCAGATTCTTGTCAACCTCGCCTCGCATAATCACTTACTGACGGGTTCACCTTGACAGGATGGACGGGGCTCTAAGACAGTTTCCATCGATGTATTTGCGGAGGGCCATACGCAGCTTGTCAAGATCACCAATTACGATGAGTCTCACAGCATGTTCAAACTTCATCGTCGGGAGACCAGTATGTCCGTGACCAGGACAAACAGCCAATCGTCGTCGACCCCAGAGCTAGAATTCGAGGCGAAGGATCAAAAGACTCCCATCACCTTCAGTCTCAATCTATCGCTCGAAGGCATCGGTATCTCGCTCATCAATCGCAACATGGTTGAGCTGCTGTATGCTACCTTCCGTGGAATCCGCCTGACCTACAATGATTCCGCTACGAGCCAGAGCGTGCACTTCATCCTCAAATGGATCCAAATTGATAATCAGTTGTTTGGCTCGGTGTACAAGATTCTTCTCTACCCCTCTGTCATCCCCAAGGACGCGAAAGAATTGGAGGTCCGGCCCAACCTCGATGTTGCCGTTACTTTATTGAAGGATCAAGGTAAGTGCAGTGATGGCTCCCTTTAACCTGCTGTAAGCTAACAACTTCATTCTCCTAGGCCACGGAGTCATGTATTTCCAGTTTGCAAGCTTGCTGCTTCAGCGAATGACGGTCGAAGTGGACGAAGACTTTTTGTTCTCATTGCTAGACTTCTCAAAATTCGAGGGAGTTGCTGGCTCTGAGCAAGAAGTGTAAGTGTATCCCACATAGTTGACGTCGAAATCACTTTCCTGATAAACATTACAGAGAAAACCGCTTAACCGTAGAAGGGAATGATTTGCCGGAGGCCCCACAAGCACAGCCAAGTACGGAAGTCTTCTTCGAACTACTACGCCTCCAGCCAGTCCAACTGGATATATCATTCATGAGGACGGAGACCATGAACAGCGAGTCCGCGTGAGTAAAAGCCTATGTTGACAGCACCCTCACAACAGACAACTAATACAGTCGCTGCAGTCTATTCGCAAGCAACCGTAATGCTGTGGCCTACCTGTTGAATGCCATAACAATGACTATCGGAAACGTCAACGACTCCCCTATTCGGCTTAACGCACTGCTCACCGAAAATGTTCGGTTATCGTTTGCGGTACTGTCCCAACGGATTGTTATGCACTATCAACAAGAATTCCTGAGCCAACTCTATCGAGTCCTTGGGTCAGCCGACTTCCTTGGAAATCCCATTGGACTGTTCAGCAATGTCTCATCAGGCGTTGCGGATCTTTTCTATGAGCCTACCGACAATGTCGTTGAGTTCCGAGACTTTGGAACCGGGCTAGCAAGAGGCGCTGGCAGCTTCCTCAAGAAAACAGTCTTTGGTGTTACGGACAGTATGACCAAAGTGACGGGTAGTATTGGCAAAGGTCTGTCTGCGGCGACACTCGACAAGCAATTCCAGAGCCAGCGCCGTCAAAGGCAGGTCAGGAATAAGCCGAGGCACGCTCTTTACGGTGTTGCAGCTGGTGCAGGGTCTTTAGTGACTAGTGTAGCGAGTGGTTTCGAAGGCCTAGCTGTAAGTTGCCCTTTCTTCAAATAATATACGTGTACCAGCATGTCCTGACTGCGAACTATTCAGCGTCTACCCATCGAAGGCGCGGAAAGCAGTGGAGCTGGTGGCTTCTTCAAGGGCTTCGGAAAAGGTCTCGTTGGGTAGGTCACGCATTGTTCCGTAGGCTAGCTGTCAAAGACTGACTTTTGGGCTATCAGTGTTGCTACCAAGCCTGCTGTCGGCCTGTTCGATTTCGCTAGCAATGTTACTGAAGGTGAGCAAGGTGTGACGCTAAGCGTCTGCCAGATCTCAGCAGCTGACCCCTTGCCCTAGGTATACGCAATACCACCACTGTCTTCGATCAGAAGGCCATCGACCCTGTCCGATTGCCGCGCCTGGTGCCGGCGGACAAAGTCTTGAGAGTAAGCTGCTACGGCCTTTGATACCTTCAGCCGTCACATCTGACCGTGACCCAATTTGATACAGCCCTACAACGAGCGTGAAGCACTTGGACAGTATTGGCTGAAGAATCTCGAAAACTCACGATACCGAGATGAACACTACGTCGCTCACTTGCCAATACCTGGCGAAAAGGAAGAGGACCTGATGGTCATCGTGACCACAAGTGCGATTGTGCTGGCAAGAGTAACGAAGCTCAAGGTGATGTGGCATGTTCCGCTTCGTGACCTACAAAGTATCACCCTGGAGCCGAACGGTATCTCTCTGATTCTACGTGAGGGCGCTCGAGGTCCATTCCTGGCCCTACCAGATCAAGAGAGCCGCCTTTGGCTGTTTGGTCACATTGAACGGTGAGTACAGAATGAATGCTACCGTGCTTCGACAGCGGACTGACGAAGTTTCGTATTCACACAGTGTCGTGAATGCGCATAATAGTGAACGACGAGTTGATTAATGTGATAGACTTTTTGTATTGACGAAAGCCGTTGGCAGTGACATTACATAGCTCAAATTTGTACATACCCGACTGCAACACAGACATTTCCGTTTGACTTAAATTACTGAATATGACGAAGGAAAACAGCTTGTAGCTTCACTCCCTAGCAGGAATTAGCCCCGTGTCCGGCTTATTGCCAGTTGCACCTTTGGCAATCTCAGTCAGTAGAACTTTGCCTTCCTTTTGGTTCTCTTCATTTCCACGGGTCTGCTGGCCGCGGTAGTGGCTTCGATAGAAGTCCTTTATGAAACTTGCGACTCCGTCCTCGCCAAACTCCTTGAATGCTCTTGGTCCCCATCTCCATTCGGAGTTAGGGTCACCAGACAGGCCTTCTTCTGCATTCTGCTGTTGCGTAGCTTGTGTTGCTCTGACGCGCGTCAATTGTGTACCTCCTTGCGTGTTGCCACTCGGCTTGTTTTTTGACGCGGCCCCGCTTGCTAATTTAGTTCGTTCGAGATACTGTTGACGGATGAGAGCTTGAAGAAAGGTACCCAGCGTCTGCTTCTCAGGTCGCATAGCAGCTGAATTGAGCGGCAGCCTCGTCTCGTACCGCAGTTCAAGGCGCTTGAGGTGATTCTGCAATTGTTCTGCAATGTAAGGCAGCAATCAGAACGAGGCGTCCCTGATTTCAAAATCCAGAAAAATGCGGGGAGAGAACTTACCATCTGTAAGGACGCGCTCGTTGACCATAATAAGCGAAAGTATGACATATAGGATGCCCATCAAGGTACGCTGTTCAGGTCCGGTCTTCCAGTCGAAAATAGCATCGTCGCCCTTCTTCCATTCTTTAAGTTCTTCATCGCCTCTTTCACCAGCAACTGCATCTCCCAAAGCGCCACGAAGATCTTCATTATACCGTTCTTGAACTGCAGGATCCAGGTCATCGTTTGACTTGACAGCTTTCTTGATGATGCTAGTCTCTAGCAGTGTTCTGACGCAAAACATCTTCGCTGGTCCTCTTCGTTTGGGTTTCTTAGCTGCTGTCTCTTCTTCTTCTGCTTCATCCCCATCTGAAGCTGACGCTTCCCCATTCTTTGACTTTTTCTTCTTACTTGATTTCTTCTTGTTGTTATCTGCTTCAGGTACAATATCTTCCACTTCATTTGGAAACAGAGGGACCAGCTCCATACCCCAGACAGACTCGAGCATCTGATTCGCTTCATCGTAAACTTTTTGGAATGATTTACTTGCACCTTGTAGGACTGTAGTACCACAGTACCCGTCAGTATTGAAACACACTGTCGAGTGGTTTTGCGATCCCATCGAAACATACTCTTCTTGTTGATTTCGTCGCGTCGAAGCGGTCGACGACTGACTTCGTTGCAAATGGCGAGTCTAACGAGGTCTCTGGCTCTTTCCGTGATATCCTGGAGGTGGTGAATAGCACTGTCAGGTTCTGGATGATACTAGCTACAGCGCTAGACCCACCGAGCGTGACAGTTGAGACTTTCCTCCGGCACTACTCCCAGCAGCGGCACCGTTGTCGCTCTCTTCTTCAGGTTCGCTCTCAGAAGCATTGTTATTGCTCCTGCTCTCACGTCGACTGTTACTACTTGGTTTCTCTCTTCCTTTGCCTTTATCTTTCTTCTGTCGTTCGGCTATGGATGCTTCTGCTCTCTCGAGCTCGTCCGTTCCGTCGTCTGGTGTAGCCTGTTGATTCAAGAAACCGCAGAAACGGCAGCGGCATCAGTACGTGCATTCTTCCAGAGCATGCTAAGTGGCATGCTTACTTCTCTTGCTCGTCTAGCCTGTATGTCCACACAGAATAGACGCGTTTTCGGCGTTAGTACCTTGTTTACGCGTACCTACTCGCTGATGAAAACTGCAAAGCGCCCCACCATTATGCACGCAAAGTCTTATGAGCAGACAACGGGTCCGAAGGGCGTAAGCTAGCTATGGCAGTATGCCTGTGAGGTCTTGAGCTTTGTCACTCGCTGCAGTGTACAAGTAGAGAGTCAAGGTGCAAACGAGGATGATCGGGCAGCAGAAGGCAAGCAGACGACATTATCATGTTTCAATCCTGGCTTCATAATCATGTACGAGACAGTTTCATCGTATTATTGCTCTTATCTTCTCGTTACTATCTATCATACGCAGAGCCGAACTTCTGATGTTTGCTCAAAACTTTACTTGGCTCCTACAGCCTTTGCTAGATCTGCTAGTCCTTCCTTGCGCTTGTAGCGAGCGTCCTGTTGAAGCGTATGAGGAAGATCAGTTTGTGAATGTATCAAACCTATACAGATATGCCTATTGCAACCCACCTGAATAACCCCAACATCGGCATCACCGGAGAAAGTGGCGGACCACTCTACGAACGTGGAGTTCTCCAATGGACCCGAAGTGACGGGATAGACTCTGATGGTCGAGTAGACCGAAGAGTAGGTGAGAGCGGGTTCCGCTGTGACTGCGCTGTAGGTGATGTAGTGGTGGATGGCAGAGTGCTCCTCTTGCTTGATCACGACGGTGCTGTTGTCCTGCAGTACCCAGTCGGGCTTTAGTTGGATCGTCTCATGGTCAATGCCAAAGCACTACTCACCTTGTAAGTGACCTTGAAGACATCAGCTTCGTCTGAGCTGTCTTTGACTTCCTCAACGTTGGATACGAGGCTCCACCATGAAGCGAGCTGTGGCGTGCGTGATGGTGCAGTATGAAAGGTGCCTTTGCAGGTCAGTATACATGCACAAGACTTTTGAAGCAAGTAGAAGCAGCCGAGGAGTAGCCTACTCACATCCTTGAGCTTGATAAGATGCCATACTTTGGCGAGAGGTGCTGTGTATGCGATAGGATGTATCGATGCGGTGATGTCAGCTCTCACTCATGCATGCTAGAGCCCAGCTGTCCTCGATGGACGATGATGTGCCATCGTACCCTGGATAACGGCGCTCTCTACAATAGAAGTAGCTGATGGGATTCCTCCAGTGCTCATGGTGTTAGATGTGATGATTCAGTTATGAAATGAAGTGAAATCGATGCAAAGCCAAGTTGCTGTCATAAAGCGGAGCAGCTTTAGGCAGCAGCATGATGGACTGCAAGCCGAAAGACAATGGGACATCCCTAAAAGCTCTTATACAGGGATAGCAGCTTTCACGCACCCGACACACCACCTTTCTAGTCTCCATCGCTGTCAGTGTGCCTGGCTTCCATCGGGTACGGCGTCCCGCAATGCCAAAATTCTCTTCGCCACAGCGACAGTGTATTATAGGGCCGATATCATTTTCACATAGTAAGCAGATGCAAACACTGTTCCTAGCCATGCGAAGACACTCATTATTTATGTTGCTTGACTGCAAGCTAGTAACTTTCGGAGTGGTGGGGTGAAATGGTTATTTTGTTTTCTATTTTACACGAGCGAACGAGGCGGAGGAAGGCGTCTGTATTGCTCTCGAAGGGAGCAATTGGGAGCCTCCCCACCTTTGCTGAACTCCCAGATAAATACGTGAAGAAAAGAAGAAACACAAAAATGAACGAGGATTTGGTTTCGTTTGCTGCAATACCTTTCCTTAGAGGTCTAATTGTAGAGGGAGTGTAGGAGTGAAGATATAGCAAAAGTTTGCGAAGGGGGAACGACATGCTGCTTTGTGCAAATGCTGGTATCTTGCTGCTTTTCCTGCTTTTGTAAATACTATTCTCGATGTATGTTACGGCGTTTGAGTTAGAGAGAGATTTCCTCATTTCTTGCTGCCGCCTTTCTTCGACTTTCCGCCCTTTGACGATGTTGAAGCCTTCTTCTGCTCGCCCTCAATGTAGAGAACAAGGTCGTCAACATCGAGATGTCCACGGCTTCCTGTTGTGTCCTTGACGGCCTTGACAGTATTGCTGCTAGCTTCGACAGCCTCATCAGCAGCCTTTTGAGCAGTTGAGCGACCGCCTCTTCTTAATGATGATCCAGCAGAGGTGCTCTGCATTCTGCTGATGAGCTCTTTAGCACGTGCAGGATCAGCTCCAATCCTCTTTGCTAGCTTCTCCACCTTTTCAAGTTCACCCTTTGCTTCTTGCTCGATGGCAGTCTTGACCACGCTCAACAGCTGAGATGCGTCTCGTGTATGTTCACCTTCTTTGCCGTGGCGAAGCTCGAAGATGCGTAGAGCCTCCTCGATGTATGGCACTGATTCGGCTAATTGGCCATCCACGATGTAGCATTGACCAAGTTGGTATGATGCGTTGGCACTCATGATGGAGTTGGATCCGTAAGCCTTCTGTGCGAGAGCTTGTGCAGATCGGAAGAATGGTACAGCAGCGAGCTGATTCTGCGGGTCGAAACCTTTCATCATCGAAGCAGCAAAGAACTGAGATAGGCGAAGCGTCAGCATGGCTTAGATTACAATGCGAGGAAATTCTCTGTGGTCGACTTACTGCAGCTCTGGCCTTCTCCGGGTGATTCTGACCGTACATCGCATTGCTGAGAGCGACGGTGTGCTGTAAGAGCTTGAGAGCAAGCTCGGCATTTCCAATCGAATGCTCAAAGATCGCCAATTCCGAGTAGCAATGCAGCGTCTCGGAAGAGTCGATACCGTGTACTCTTTCAGAGATGACGACAGCCTGCCTCATCAACTTCACAGCTTGCTGTAGGTAGATTTCATGCTGGTACTTAGCACCCTCAAGCTCTTCATCCGTGCTGATTCCAGTTTCCTTCTTGATGCGTTCGCGATCCTCGTCACGGGCTAGAGAGCGGGTCTGCTCGTACAGCTGAATGCGGCGGAGGAGAGGTGCGGCCATACGGTGGTATAAACCTCCGATTTGGCGATATGCTTCGGCCATCTCGGGGTGTACAGCGCCGTAGATCTGGTCATACATGTTCAAACCGTCGCTGACGAACGCTTCACCCATCTCGACGTTACCGCGAATGAAGTACATTTGGCCTCTTTCGAGAATATCGTCTGCCAATAAGCTCTGCAGATGTGATGAGAGCGAAACATCAGTTATCAATGATAAACGTATGGCTGTAATAGCGAACCTACCTTGAAAGGAGCGTTCTTGACAACCGGGTGGACATTCAAGATATCTTCAGGGACAAAGGTTGTCTCTCTTTCCGCAGGTGTCGGTGAAGCGCTGCGAGCCTTCTTAGCTCCGCCTTGCTTCTTCTGCTCTTGCGTCGACGCCTCTTCGGCGTGGCCATTGGCTTGTGCCTTCTTGAAAGTGTAATTCCTTAACTCTAACTGAATACCGGTGGCCAAGCAAAGCTCTCGTAATGTTCTAAGCTTCGATAGATCTTCTTCGAAAGCTGACTCAGGCAGGACGAATCGATATCGTCTCAAGACCTCGCGGCTGACTTGCTCGCGAAGAGCAGCTGGCGTCAAGGTGGTCCAGGTATTGCTCGAGTTTGTGGTGTTGACGGGCTTAGGCTCCGCTGATAGTGCGGCGCCAAGGAAGCAATTCAAGAAGTGTGCAACAACCTCGGTGAGCTCGACAGCTGTGATGTCCTTGATCAGCTTTCGGAGAACATGCTTAGCACCACGCATGATCATGTCGCCAATCAAGAAGGACTGCAGGACATGTTTTCGCATCAGTACACACACGGGGAGAGGTGACGCCCGAAAATTTAGAAGACTTACTCTGAACTTGGCCAAGAAGTTGACGACCTCCTGTTCAGCTTCTGGCGTCCGTGTTACCGAGCTCTTGGTAGGCGGGGCAGTCTTGCAGAGTTCAGCGATGTGACCGAGGTAACGAATGTTGATACCACGCTTGTGGAGCATTTGTGATAGTTCTGAGCTATCGAGAGGAAGTGTTTCCTCTGAGATGATCTCCCACATAAGAGATGGAATGACAGTAGACCTAAGGTACTCGGATGCCTGTCGCACGGCTTTGGTGTTCTCATCCTCTTCGTCAGTCTTGCTTGTCCAGTGACCGGCTGGTAGATCAGGGCGGTCAACGAAAGCATCAGGGTTGAAAGCAAGCTTGAAATCGGCAACATTGATGACGGTTTGCTTCTTCTCCTTAGGCTTGTCAGCGTCTTCCCCCTTCTTCTGGGTAGAAGTGTCTCCTTCCTTATCAACCTTGACGAAATCTTCTGATGTCGCACTCTCGGGCTTCTCAACGGAGTTATCACCGTCTTCGATAGCAGGGACGGCAGGCGTCTCTGCAGCCTTGTCCTTCTCTGTCTGGGCCTGCACTTGCGCCTCTATCCATTCTCTGGTCTTGATGGAGTGGTAAACTTCGACGAGTTCTGGTCGAAGCAGAGTGACACGATGTGGATATGCATCCTCTTCCTTTTCAGACTTGCCATCTTGGCCGAAGATCTTTGTTGAGTCTTCTTCCAAGAACTTGACATCGACTGGCGTGAGGCGGAACAGGTCGATAGCATACGATCGACCATCAGATCCGATAAGACCGTGCACATCGGCAGGCGTCCACATCTCCAGCTCTCTTCCTTTGCTATCCGTGACAGTATGTTTAGCGAGGTGAAAGTGTTCTGCAATCTTCTGCGCTAAAGGCTCAAAGGACGCTTCGGCTACGTATTGCTCATATGGCTTATCGGTGTTTGCGGGGCCATAGACAGCTCGTAAGCCAACGGACTGTGGTACCTTTTTAGCAGACTCTTCAGGGTCGGCAGCTTCCTCATCGGTCGTCTTCTCCTTCTTTCCCTCATCCTTCTCGGTTGCCTCGCCGTCAGCCTGCTCTTCCTTCTTAGCGGTCTCTTTGTTCTCATCGCTTGTCTTGTTGAAGATTCCAGGTGGAATAGCCTGTGCGATCCATCGCTCACCGCAGTAGTCGATGATGGCAGTGGCAATAGTGTGCAAGCCTGGAATGTCGGCGTCTGACAGTAGCTTTGTTGCCCAGATGTCCTTTGAAGCAGTAACGCGCGCAGCTTCGTCTCCTCCTAAGTGCTTGTATGTATCGACCGAGTCCTGAGCAGGAGTGAAGAGAATGTTGTATGCTAGGTAAGAGTTGGCTTCGCTTGCGTCAATAGCATTGAGCGGTGGCACGTCTCCTCGAGCTATGCTCATGACACCACGAGCAGCGGCAAGCTGGAAGTCCGCATGTAGTCTGCAGGCATATCGGTCCCTCATGAGTCGCTCATCGTTGCTCTCTCGCGGTAATTCCCGCATGGAAGTAAGCTCCTCATTCCAGTCTTTGGTGTTAGGCAGGAATTCAGCATTGGTGGCTCCAGTGAGTAGGTAGGCAGTTTGAGAGCGTGCCCCGTCGGCTACTGGATCCGGTGAGGGAACGAGCCAAGGTGCCGCTGGGAGACAGTTGGTGATGGCTATAGAAGCGAAGAAATCAGGTGACATAGGGATGACTTCCGAGATGAGTGCTTGAGTTCTCTCTGCGAACTGGCTCGAAAGAGCAGCTAACAAGCCAAAGAGGGTATGGTGGGTAATGTGCCCTTGTGGATGTGCTTTCGAGGGTTGCGATTTGGGTGAAGGATCGAAATGATGGTTATCCGATTTGTTGACATAGAAGCCATCTCTAGTAGCTGAGATATGGTAGTTCTCGCCTTCCAGAGTTGCGACGTTCAAGTAGAGATAGTGACCTCGCAGGCGTAAATGCTGAGGAGGTGGATTCCATACTGAAAGTTGAAGATTTCTGAATGATGGAGGTGGGAGCGACGACTTGGGAAGCAAATCTTTACGGGCTAAATAGATTGCTTGTGCATCTTGATCTGCGTCGAGGAAAGAAGCTGAAGGTACGAAAGGTGTGCTCTCTTTCTTTGCTGCTGGCGTGGGAGCTGCGGGCTTGCTGACCTTTGCTGGCTTGGCGGCTTTACCTTTGGCTTTCTTCGATGACTTGCTGGATGGAGCTCCATTGACTTGGGCATCTGAACCGCATGCAGTATGTTAGCTATTTCGACGAAGCCGACGTATACGCGACGAGAATTATTACCCACCCTCAGACTGCTCGGCAACAGGGTTGCCTTCGATTTCCTCTGGTCCTCGGATAGCAGTAAACAAGCTTAACCCACCATCAATGAGCATTTGACTTGGATCATAAGGAGGAGGCTGGTAAACTCTTTTGGCGTGTAGAGCGGCTGTATAGCTGAGTGATGCATCGCGAACTCTGAGCACGTGAGCACGAGCTTCGGAGTCGGTGTAGGGTGCTAAACAGGTAAGAGCAATGCGTGAGCAAACCAAGCACTAGCATAGCGGTGTACGTCTTGATTGTGATGAGAGACTCACTATCTACGGCTTTCAAAGCTCTTCTAAGTTCGCCGCTCTTGTACACTTCTCCAGCAAAAACAGTCGCCAGATCAGTGCTGTCTGGGAAAGTCTCTGAAGCTTGACCTTCGAGGAATAGCTTTGGTTCATCTCCTTCTTGAGCAGGAGCTTCTTCTCTCAAAGTGACTCTCTGATACGAATGCGAGCCGATCCAGAATCCCTCGGCACTATCCGCCACGCTCTGCTTGATATCTCTTAGCACGTCGACATCGGTAGCAGGGAGGAAAAGCGGGACATAGTCATCGAGATTATCCGATGAGGATGATCCTGATGATGCAGCTTTGCCAGCATTCCCTCCTGACAAAGAAGCGGTGAATCTTGCTTTTGGTACCAGGATTGTAAGATCGAAGGGTGCACTGTCTGCATGAACAGGAAGAAAGTATGAAGCAAAAAAGTTGGATTAGCAAAGGTAATGCAAACTAGAACGTCGAAGGTGGAGAAGTGGGCAATGACAACTCACGATGATGATGCTCGCAATGACCAGCGTGGTGCTCATGCTCGTGCTCGTGCTGCTCTGCTTGTTCTTCCTTGTGCTGCACGACATCGCTTCCAAGATCTGATGCCTCTGCCATGGTGAGAATACTTGCTTCCACTCTTTAGCAGTCGCAGTATGAGACTACTAAAGCAGAGCTTGGGTAGGAGTGCACAATGCAGCTACTCCAAACTATCAAAGTCTTGTGGGATAAATCGCAGTGAAAGCTTCAAAGCTATTCCACTTTCTTCTAGCTATCAAACATTTCCTGACCAATTTCCTCGATTGCCTTTCTGCCGGCTCCGACAAGCTCCGCAGGATTTCAGAGGCAAAATTTAGACAGTCGGGCAAGACGGACCGAATAGCTTTCGCGGATGGATACGATACCCCTGTATTCGAATAGCATAGAGTAGCCATTCCTAAAGCACAACGACATCCAGATAATACGATATAAATATTATGTACACAGACTGCAGACATATTTCCACATTTCCAAGACGAAAAAAACTTCCTTTTCGGCCTGCCAGCTACCTTGCTTTACCGCTCTTACTTCCTTACAGGACTCCATAGCTGGGCTTTGCATGTTCTCCATATGCATGATCCGACATCACGCTTCCATCTCAACATCCTCTTGTTCTTCTTTGACTTCCTCATCCTCTGCTTCCACGTTACCACCATCACCGTTAGGAAGAGGCGTTGCTGCATTCGACGACATAGAAGATAACTTCCCATTCGCGCGACGTAAGAAATCTTGGATATCTTCGACTCTTCGACGTATTCGTCTTTCGCTCTCTGTGAGCAGATCGAGCTGTCTTTCCTGCAGGACCGAAAAGCAATGGGTATATCGTCAGATTCGCTCGCAGTGTCAAATATCAAATGAATAAAGCAGCTTACAAGTGTAGCCTTGTCGACTGAGCAGAGGGAACAAGGACAACGTCCGCGATGAACAGAAATTCAGCAAGAGATCCTATGGCGGAAGTCAACGCGCTACTCACCGTCAAAGTCCGCCTGACGAAGCTTCTGCCATGCCGCATGACGATCGCACTTCTTCTTGGACAGTGTGCAGACGAGCCCCTCTTCATCGTTGTCCTCATCGGCACCAGTACCTGTGACTTCTCCTTGATCTAGTCTGATGTATTGAGCTGGATCGGCATTGGGTCCAGCATTACTGAATTCCTCCGCAACATCCATGATCTTGCGGCCTCCATCAGATTCCAGCCATTCTTGCCAATCCTTATCATCCCATACCAGTCTCACATCAAACCCACAAGGTGCATCAGGCGGTACAGCAATTTTATCACCATCTTCCCCTCCTCCTGATGTTCCTCCTCCACTTTTGGAAGATTTAGCTTTCTTATTGGTCGTCGATGGCTTCTGTAATGCTTTATCGATCCATGAAAGCTTCCATCGTCCTTTTGCATAGTTGAAATATGTAAGGCGTGCATTTGCTAATGCAAGTGAGTCCTCTAATGCCTGCCGCCGAGTGACATAGTCCGCTAGATTCGTCTGTAATTTTTCCAAACGTTGCTGTTCTTCGTTCGCTCTAGCTTGAAGACTAAAAGTATTAGGAGTTCCAGTTGGATGACCGCCATTCTGAATATTCGTGGTTGTCTCATCCAACTCTAATAGATTGTTCGTACTTCCACCAACATTCTCAGCTAGATCGTCCTCCACTGATCTAATGACAGTTTCAAGCTTCTTGACTGACGAAACAGCGTCCCAGAGCAGGTTTAGACTTGTTGAATTGGAATCTTGTGTTGGTAGTAATTTTTCTTGTTCCAATTTAGAAGCGGCGACTAGGATGCCGCATCGGTCCGAGCAGTACTTGCTGAGTTTGAGAGCTGCTTCACCGCATTCCTTTCTTGCACATCGAGCTTTTGAGACTGTATGTAGGTCGGAATCTATAATGAAGGAAAAGGCATGCCAGGAAAGAGTGCAAGCAAAAACAAAAGCAAGCGTAAGTGCGCTATTCTCTATGAAGCTTGTTAAGGTCACAGAAGCGAAGGCCGTGACGAGGTGGGATAGATAGAATAGAATAGAAGAAAACAGTCCAGCTACATTGCACTGCAACTGCTACTTGTTATACTATATTCACTCGTAAAATCGCTTGGCACTTCTGATGGATTCCCATTGTACTGTACTGAAGTAGGTATGAGGACTGAAAGAAATGAAATGCTATTCTCCCGCGCGACACCGCTGACTGCCCTTGATCTTGGTAGAAGACGAAAGCTTCCGTGAATAGTTGTACGGTGAGGGAAAAAGGAGGCGGAAGGGTACAAGGTGGAAGGAAAGAAGGAAACGTTACAGCATTATTGACCGACCTTTTTCACATATTGGACAGATAAAGAGATCTATCAGGTTGATTTGAGTTTCGTCTATGTTGATACAGTCGGCATGGTACCAATTGTCGCATCTACAAAAAGAAGAATGGAGAAAGGATCCGAGTGAGCATCATCATCCTATTCACGGACGAGATTGTCTCGAGAACAGCAAAGCGAGTCTTACCTATCGCAGGCGATCATGAGCCTTTCAGGATCATACAGTTGTTGACACTAGATGGGCAGGAGGCCATTATCAGCTGCGATGCTCTTCGGGTGTCATCAGATACAGTGACGACTCACGATACAGTATAGTCGATCATCGACTTCCTCCTCTTCAGCTTGAGCCTGTGCTTTCGCCAGTGCACCGGCATCAAGTACAGCATCAATAGCAGCAGCGGCATGTTCCAGGGCGTTCGTAGGAGAAGCTCTTCCTGAGTAATTAGCGGCTGAAGAAGCGGCAGCAGCAGCTGCTAGAGCTTGAGCTTTCGTCTTTGCATTGTTGCCGGTATTCCCTGACGTGGAGGATCTGCCTTTCTTTCCTCCTGTTGTCCCTTGGGACGATGATCCTATCGCTGCACTGCCTGGTGGTGTAGCTCCACCTGCTCCTGCAGCTGATAATAATTGTTGCATGGCAAGTGGACTTCCGCTTCCATTATTTGCTCCAGCTCCAGTCGATCCTTTCCTACCGTTGGCCTTTCCCCCTCCATTTTTGACATTAGGAACAGGAATAGAAGAAGAAGGCGGTGACCCTGCACCACCGTGTGCTTTCTGTTTGGCAGCCTTAGCTAATGCAGCTGCTCTCGCTCCTTCGCTAGCGTAGGGTATGAATCCCGTCAGAGGATCAATTTCAGGTTCGGGCATTGGCGGTAAAGATATATCGTTCGTCGCCGGTGTTGTTGATTGTTGCTTCGAAGAGGTTGATGGAATATGGTTCACTTGGGCGCCGCCGACTTGGGAGGGTACTGGTATACTAGGCGAGGTGACTTTGATATCAGACGTTGGCGATCCGGGCTCCAAAGTCGCGTGAAGGACTGGCACCTCCGGCGAGTCTTGCTTTACTGAAGAAGTAGCTTTGGGATTGCCTTTCCTTGATGCAGGCGCTCGTTTCTTCGGTGCTGCAGTCGCTTTCGGTGGTGGTACATTTGCATTGGCAGGTATAGCAGGAGCGGGAACACCATGTTGTTGTTGCACGCTTGCAGTACTGACAGATGAGTTCCCTATCGCATTTTGCGTAGCAGCAGCAGCAGTATCACTACCTATATTTGCGGCTGCATGAGCTTCCTTCTCAGCTTTCTTCCTAGCAGCTTCAGCTTTCTTACGTTCTAGTTCAGCTTTTTTCTTAGCTCTGGCCTCTTCCAATTCTTTTTCCTTAGCGAGCCTAGCTTTTTCTTTAGCTTCCATAGCTGCTATTTTAGCTGCTTGACGACCTGTGATTGGCATTCCTGTTGCTAGTAATGCATTGGCATTGATCTGTGCTGCATCTAACGGTGGTGCATTATTGTTGGTAACGTCACTGCCATTTGTTACGTTCGACACAGAGTGGGCGTTCTCATTATTATGAGCTATAACGGAGAAAGTCGTTGAAGCTCTAGATGGGAATGAAGGAATATCATGAGCAGAAGATGCATCCGCTGTCACGCTATCGAGCAAGAAAGCAACCTCGCGACTTGGTACGTAAAAGTTGTGTTTCCGCGTCTTTTCAGAGACTGAGCCGGGACTGCCTGCCAGGTCGCGTGGTTTGTCTTGCTCTTGTTCAGTAGTTGACAACGGTTGCTGCTGCGACGAAGAAGAAGAGTGTTCTGCTGCTTGATCCTGAACTCGATCTCCCTGTAGCTCGTTCTGCTCCTGCACGTCGGCAACCACGTTGGACGGTGGAACTCCAAGCCCAGCAACAGCAGCAGGAGCATCCAGAGCAGCACTTTCCGACTGTAGAGAGGAGTCCAAAGTGATTGATGTATCGTCTGTAGACAGTGCTGCTGTATTGCCGTTGAAGCTGATGCTCCCGCTGCGCTCCTTATCCCGCTGTTCGTCGCGGTACTTGTGCTTCTTCTTGAGTGGGCCGTAGTCTTCAGGGGAGTCATCCATGCTGGTCCGTATGAGGACATTGTCTTGATGATGATGATGTGCGGGAGGAGGAGGAGTATGCGACTGTTGCTGCTGCTGCTGCTGTTCGACTACGCTGCTGCCCTCTTCGGGCATAGCTGCTGCCGTTGTCTCCATGATCAAGTACCGTATAGCTTGCTGAATCAGATAAAGTAGAAAGGAAAAGACCAAGGCAGTTGCCCGTCTCAGTCGCACATCTGATGCGATGCACCTGCTGCGGATGCCGGTGACTGCTGCTACTCCTTATAGCATTGGATGGAGTGAGTATGATGGGCTGCAAGGCATCTCGATTGGCTGTTCCATCCACGAGAGACAGGCAGCAAGGTGATCAAGGAAGAAGCGTATATAGCACGGAGCGAGACATCACATCTATCGTTTAACCAGCTATCTGATCATGTCACTTTCAACGTGCAAGTACAAGGTCCTGCAGAGCTGCTCGTGACTGGAGAGCATCATCACAGTCTACAAAGCAAGCTTGTATCTGGGACACTGCTGGCTGTGACTATGTATGACATGAAGATCCAGCTAGTAGAAGTAGCTAACAGCACACGCGGAACAGCTGATACAGTCGGATCAAGCGCAAGACAAGATCAGTACGTGCGTGGAAAGGAACTGACAGGATGTACCAAGTGCGTGCTTTGACCGCCTTTTAGGTACAAGAAGACTGCAGCCGAAGACGGTCATGGAGCCGGTATGGTATGATGGAGCACGCGCTGAGCGGCAAGATTGAAGGCTGAGCAGCTGTACCAAGATTACAAGACAAGATGCTCTCTCTCTCTCTCGCTTTGTTCTAGCTATGAGCTGCTTTCATTCTTCCTAATCAACCATTGGGGCCATCGCTGCTTCTGTACGGCGTCGCTGGCAGTGCATTCTTCGACCAGCGAGAACAAGGCCAGCGAAACCATCACGCATTACAGTACATACCGCAGCCAGTTGCAGGAACGAGAATAACGCACTCCTAATGATGTGAGAAGATCATCAATAACATCTAGACAACAAGGCACTCTGTCCCTCATGTCAACTACTCAAGCTAGGACGAGTCGCGCTCATCCCGCTCATCACGATACACGCGTAGCAAGACGATCTGAGGGCGTTCGTGTCAACGAGCGGAAACATAGTACTCATACTACGCAGCTGAACAATAAGGATACAGCACACAAGCAACGTCCCTCTGCTACTTCTCACAACCCACCTTCAAGATCTAGCCTAAAACGTGCGATGACTACCCAAGATTGGGCTAGTCATTTTTGGATCACTCTGGTAGACGAAGAAGGCGAAAGTAAGTTAATTGAGGGTATATCTGGAAACCAAGAAGGCATATTACATCTAAGACCCTGTTCTGATTTAGCTTCTTTTGCTTCTTTGGCCCCAAACAGCATTCTACGCGAATCCTCAAACTGGCGAAAGAAAGTGGACGATCCCACCTGGTTCTCTTGTACTACCACGTTCGGCCGAAGGTGAATGGTACGAATTGTGGTGTGACGAACATAATTTACCTTATTATTACCATACTGTACGGGATGAGACGACTTGGTATAAACCTGATGGTTTCGTGATACCGCTCAAAGCGGTCCAGGTGAGTTCGACGCGCCCTTTTCGACTTTGCTTTACCGATTTTCATCGCCCGCTTTATAGCTGATATACCTGTCTTTCTTCTTCTGTACTGGTACGTACGTGCAGCGCTTCTCTGCCGGTAAACGATTCTCTCTCAGCCTCGATTCTGGCTCAAGTATACTAGCACCGGAGGCTCCAGACGTATCAGAAGACAGTCCCCTGCCAATCGATGAAGACAGATCACCGGATGATAGCGCAGATACCCTAGTACAAGAAATACAACACGGGGAGCACTCATCAACGCATGACAGCAAATGCGATCCGTTCTATGCTGCTGTCTTCCGTTGTATAACTGGAAAATCGACACCTGAAACGCCTAAGAACAAGCAGGTTAAGGTTTCATCACGCTCAAGAACCACTTCTGGCAGGGTACAGGATTTCAGACCCGACCCTACACAACCCGTACCTGCTGCTGCTGTTCCGTTATATAACATACTGCAAGATGCGGATCCTCAACAGGAGGAAGAACCCGAGGAAGGTTCTGGCCTTGACCATCTCAACATCTCGAATCTTTCGATGGCCTCGTCGAATGGCACACTCTCTACATCTGCTTCGACGCCCTTGAATACTCCCAAAGTCCTGCAGCAAGCTTTCTCCAAACCCGATCTAAGAGATAACAATGACAGCATCGTGCAGATGCCGGCTTTTCTTCAGGAAAGTCCATACCTTGGTATCGAAGAGACTAAGGAGACTATTACAATCACCGCAGATGATCTGATCGGAGCTTTATCGCCTACTGTAGTGGCTAGGAAATCAAAGAATTCAGCGGGAACAGCGCCCTTGAAGATACGAAAGAGGACCTCAATTGCTAGATTAGGTGAAGCTCTCGCCCTTCGTAGTCCACCGGCGGGCGAGGAGGACACCGGCTATGGGAACACAGCTAGAGACAAAGCTAAAAAGAAAGCAACACCAACTCTGGATATCAGTGCAAGTGGACCGAACACGAAAGCAGCCCTAGAAGCGACTCCTGGTCAACCGAAAACACCTGGAACCCCTGGCACGCCCGGTACACCTCATTCTCCGTCTTCTTTCTTCTCGGCTGTGTTTGGGAGAACACCAGTGTCTCCTGGATCACCTTCGAGTGTCACTGCCACCTTTGACGATGTGCACGGTCAACAGCATAGCAATCGGGAGCAACGTATACCTGCTACGCCAAGCGTTGTTATTGGAAGTGGTGGTTCGCCTAGAGGACCGAAATCACCTAAAGAACTGAAGAGCCCGACTATGGACAAAGTCAAGAAGATGTTTGCTTCATCGCAAGACCTGTTCAAGCAGAGTGATGGTTAGTGTTTTGACTTCTGTCATGTGTCTGGCTTCAATACTAAGTGATGTCGTTGTCTCTAGCGTCTCCCAAAGACATACGTCGAAGCGTAACAGACCTCTTCGTTTCGAAACCTACATCGCCGACTGCCTCGAATAGTCTAGGTAAACCGCCTTCGCATGTCCAACCACCAGATCGGGCGGTATCACCTGTGCCTCAGGATCTCCTCGATGAGATACATCGCTTCTCGTTCAATCAGTATGCACAGGAGCATTTCGCCGGCTCTGGGAGAAGACACACCAGAATCTTCCACAAGAAGATGCTACCACTGGAACAAAGGATGAAATGGCAATCTGTAGGCTAAGTTGGCTATATGTCTGCCTGAATGTGTATATCGCGACTGACATAATTCGAATTGATACAGGGCGATTTGGATGCACCGATACTGCAGCTTAACAAGCAATTACGCTGGGACGCTTTGCAATGCTTTACTCACCTTCAACGCGTGATGGGCGATCGACCATTGAAGGACAGCGATATACGCATAAGCATGGAAGATGCAAACGCTCCATCAGCTTGGGATTGTGCTACGACAGAAGAAGCGCGAAAAGTTCTGGTGTTCGGTGTCAACGTGCCTGAATTGCGCGACGAGATTTACGTCCAACTTCTTTGTCAATTGAGCGATAACCCATCTGCCATATCGATTTATCGAGGCTATCAACTATTACAAGTCCTTCTCCTCGTTTTCCCGCCTTCACCTTCGCTTGCCCCTACCCTTCGACAATTCCTCGTTGCACGAAGAGGAAGTGTCCCTAGAAGCAGACTAGGTATTATAGCAAGATATGCTTTGGTCAAGCTGGATGGCATCGTTGCAAGAGGCCCGAGAGGTGCTGTCCCTACTCTTTTCGAGGTCCAAGCCGCATCGGAAGGTGCCTTCCAACCTAGCGTGTTTGGCGAGACTTTACAGCGCGTCATGGCTTTACAAGTGGAAGCCTACCCCGATGCGAAGATACCGATAGTACTGTCCTTCCTCGCAGATGTGGGTCTCCCTCCTAAATATATGGTTTGTCTTGTTGACTGACCACGTTTCTGTTTACAGGGCGTACTTGCTCTAGGCGGACTTAAGACACCGGGAATATTTCGGGTCGCAGGAGACATTGATAAAGTGAAGGAATTTCGAATCATAATCGATCAAGGCCGTTACTCATTTGCGGGATATGAAGATCCTCGCATTGCGGCATCACTCTTCAAGCTCTGGTTGAGAGATCTCAGAGATCCGCTTATTCCAGTCGATTGGTACCATCAATGCATGGAAGCCGCACCCAATGCTTCCAGGTAGGCCTTAAGCACTAGTTGCAGTCGTCGGCCAAGAATGTGCGCTGACATCCAATGGCTCTTAGGTGCATTGAGATCATTCAGAAGCTTCCGTCCATCAACCGCAGGATAGTCGCATTCGTCATCAGCTTGTAAGTGCATCTCGTCTTTCCAGTAGTCTCGGAATTTGCCACATGAGATTGACATTGGAACTATAGCCTCCAGATATTCTCTCAAGAGGTGGTAGTTCGCACTACACTCGTTCCAGCGGCATCTCTGGCGATGATCTTCACTCCTTCTTTCTTCCGCGGTCCGCCTGTCAGCAAAACCTTCAACGCGTCAGCCTCTGGAACACATGAGACTATCAGCAAAGTCTTCAATGAAGCTCGTATCGAACAGCAATTCATGCTCAATATATTAGAATATCTGGATGTTACAAGGCTGGAAGATGAAGATGATTGGATACCTACCCATGGCAAGCACAACTCCTTGGCATCGTCAACGACATCTACAAATTCCTCGAGCTTCCAAGCACCGACTTCATTCTACAATCCAATGGACACATCCTCAGAAAGATCGAGACCATCTCTTGATTCTACTACATCTACTAGTTCCCTGTCGAATCGACCGTCATTTGGCCATACTAAGCGGAAACATCAAGCATCACGGATCCGAACAAGAACAGCTGAGCCGACTGCAGAGTCTCGGGATGCATCTACTATTTCCCCACGCTTGTCAACATCTGCTTCGCTACCGCTACGCTCTCGCGCAGTAACAGATTCTGTCTTTTTGAACGGCAAGTGTCAAAGCAGCAAGGATCTCAGTGCCAGAATGGCTAGAGGTAAGGCTTCTGCGCCTGACATGCCCTTACCGGACTTGCCGTTTATAAAGCCACTGATTGTGGTAGACGAAGCAGAGTAGACGTATTTCGTATGTATCGAGAGTCTTTCATTAGTCTTGTCACCTTTTTGTCATGCAAATCCTATTTATCAGGTATCTTTTGACTCTCAATCAGAACATGGCGTTGAATGGTCTATATTGCATGGTTTCATGGATGCTGCGATGCTACTAATTATGTTCGTGAAAAACATGCGCCGAACAACTACAGTACAGACAATGCGGATGGAGTATGGTATGCCTGAGCAGGCATCGATAAGGACGCAGCTTCTTCCCTTGAGACGTAGAAAGACTGGCTGAGAGGACTATGGAGTCTGGGAACAGTACTGGTGATGTGCGATCTCTTCAATGTCAAGGTGAGCGGACGATTGGGCTTGACTCTCTGAGCTTCAGGCTGTTGGAAGCCTGAATCATCTGATGTAGACATCTCTGAGAAATGTCGCTTTCTTTCGTTGAAATGTCCGAGGACAGGTCCAGCTGGTAGAATAGGTAAAAACGAATTATGGCTGATTGTAGAAATGCCGCTGACTTGATAACGCTCTTCATGCTCGATTTGAGTGGCAGCATCGACTGTTGCATCAACGCAGGTCTTTTTGATAAATTTGCGACTCGAGCGAGGTGCGACTTTGGCCACAGACTTTCGCGCGACTGAACTAGAAGGAGTGTTGCTGCTGACCTTTCGGCGGTGAGAAGGTGGAGGAGCATAGTTATCGTCATCTTCTTCGTCTTCAAAGTCATCTTCGGCCTCCTCGGTGTCAAAGGATGACTCTTCCGCGGTCGAGGCGTTTCCAGTGCTATTGCTGCTTGTGGAAGGTGAGTGGAGGGGAGTCTCTACAGTCCGTTTGCTCGTCCAAACAGTTGTGACAGACATTGGTGGAGGTGGACTGTTAGCGCTTGAAGAGACAACCTTCCGAGGACGACCTCTTTTCGGTGCTACATAAGCTGGTTGAGCATCCGTCATACCTTCGGATGAAGGTTGGACAGCTTCCGATGCAACAGTAGCAGTTTCAGCGCTTACTGTTCTTCTTAGAGGTATGGTTCGTCGAGGGACGGTAATTGACTGTGATGATGTACTTGAATGGCTCCGTTTGGGTAGAGGAGCTTGAACAAGGGGAGCTTCAGGCTGACGATTATTTACTACAATGGCTGGAGCACGAGAGCCTCTTCGACCTGGCGGGATGTACGAAGGCGAGAGCACTTTAGGTAGTGTATTGCGAGGTGGAAGTGATGAAGGTGTGTCTGGTTCCTTTGTTGACAAGTAGGCATCTTCATGAGGAAGTAGTTCGACTCGGCTCAATCTGCCTCGGTATGCTCTATCATTTGAAATTGGGATTTTTGCGAGATACTTGCTGAGATTGACCGTTGTGCTTGACGACACAGTACTGGAAGCATCGCTATTCGACTCAGAAGAGCTGAAAGTATCGTGCTCGGTTGCGTGTGGCGTTGAAGCAGGGCGCTCGGTAGTCCAAATCTGGACCGGAGCCCCGCTCACAGCGAGCTCTCTCAAGGACAGCGAAATATATCTTGTTTTTCTCGCTTCAGCTTCGAGCACTGGATCATTATATCCTAGATTTTGAGGTGCTTGAATTGGGTTGGCAAGCTTTCGCTTCGAAATGCGGGTGGGATTCGACATTATCGAAGGTATTATTCACCTTGCGGTGCCTAGATTCTGCGAGTTTCGATGAGGAACAGGACGAGTGAGTATCTGGAAAAAATGAGACGAGCTGGTAATTAGCGAGGTGAGAATGAGGAAAGGATGAAGAGTCATACGGGACTACGGGACTTACGATTGCACCGCCTGCTTTGGTTGGCTTGTTGCGCCGTATGAAGTGTCCGGACCTTGCCTTGCCTTGTACAATGGTCGGACTGGAGCCTTGTTTGTGAGGCAAGGAAACGGTCCAGCGCAGGCGGATAATGTCCGCTACAAAAGCACTTTTGTTGTTGAGTAGAGCAGACTTCACAGGAGTAGCAGGCCCTTCTGCTGCTGCTTGTAGTACGGTGTAAAGGAAGAGAGAAAGTGCACTCTTGCATTCGCGTCTTTCCAGCATTGCGATCGGGGCCAGGTCCTCCTGCACAAGAAGAAAGAGTCTTGAGCGAGAGCATGTATACAATTAACGTCATTATGCGATAGCTCCATCACCTGACTTGGCTGCTGCCTTGTACGGCAAATAGCATCAACATGAACGGTCAGGTTATCTTCGGACTTGCCGCTCTGGTCGCCACTCGTTTCCCATTGACGCGAGTTAACCCTACAGTACTCTCACTGACCGCTATAAAGGTAACCTAACAATAAGCAGCAGGTCGTCGTACGAATTGTATTGCACGGCACTCGCCAGACTGCGAATGATGTTGAATATCTTCTGCCTTGTATCTCGAGTTGTGACAGATGGTCGCGTGAGGTCACCAAGCCCTTTTTTTCACGTGACCCAAAATTAGGGGGTCTGCAAATACAAACGCTCTTCGACACCGGTGATAGCACTTTTATTTGTGCACGTAGAGAGCGACTGTTCTGTTCTGCAGACCTTCCGTCTTCCCCGTCAAGCTCCGGACATAGAGCGCTACTCGTAGAGCGAGTCCATGTCGGTATTGCGCACTGACTATCGAGACGTCGCGGCGGAGCTTGAAAGTAGTCTAGTTTGACGGTTTGACGCTTCGACTCCGTACACATCTGTTTGCTGGAGACACAGCTCAGTCTTTGAGGCCTTTCTTGAAGCTGTTGCGACTCTCCTGCTCCTGCTCCTGCTCTCGCTCTGATACTGATTCATCTGATCCATTGAACGTCCGCAAGATGCTCTCACTGTCCGCAAGAGCGATGCGCTGGCCAGTCCCATTGCGCAGGAAACGAGCGGTACATGTGGCCTACGTAGCAGCTGTATTTGTCCTCGTGGCTGGAGGTATGTATTGTCATCTTCATACAGCGCCAGTATCCGATTTGTCTGCAGAATTTCTAGGTGAGCCTCCATCTATCTTCCAAGGTCCATCTGTCTTCATATAAAACAAGACGCTGACAGTATGGTATTTGTATGTGTATTGTTTCTTTGATATGTGCGGTAACCCGTGTTTTGATTCCGTGTTCAGGTTCCAGTATGACGGGCTTGTCCAGAGCACCGATCTGTGAAAGTAAGTTAAAACCCATAGTCGATGCGCATCTTTCTTTCGACATGGCTAAGCCGATATATGCGAGTCGAAAAGAAGGGAAAGGAGGGTTTGCTGACCGAGATTTTGCATTTGAATCGCATAAACTTTATGTGCAGAGAAGGAAGGTATTATTGACGTCTGTCAAGATCTACTCCAAGAAGGTCCATGCCCATTTCTTCTTTCACAAAGAGTGATGGTCTTCATTTCCATATTCGGTGGTTTATTCGGATTGGATCAATTATATGCGTAAGTTGCCCTTCTGCACTGTCCCGGATCAGCGACAAACGCTCGAGGGGGATAGAAGGAGGCATTTTCCACCCTGTCACTGGGCTGGAGAAAGCTGCTGTCACTAGAGCACAGGGGAATTTCATGCTGATCGCTGATCTTGTTTTGGCTGCATATTCGTCCTTCGTTCCATGGTGTTCGTCTTTTATTTTCTTTCCTTGACGTTCATGTCCTTCCATTGTGTTTCGCTGTTCACATCTTTGGTGGGATTGTTTTCGAAAACCAGTCGGAATCTCCAGCTTTTCTTTCCTAAAATCTTCCTTTCTTTGGTTCTCATACCATGGAGTTGGAAGCGACTCCTAGCCTCCATTTCCAAACCCGACTTTCATGGGAGCATCTCTAATCTTCGTCGTCCAGCTTTATCACCCCGTTCCCTCTCAACTCCCTTAACATCCCAAGACCATCTTGACGCCGTACGATCTATCTCGTCACTACGTTCTCAACTTATCAATGAAGAGAAAGAAGAGGAAATCGATAAAGTCCAAGCTTTCAATTTCAATAAACTAGCTATGTTCGCTATGATTCTAGTACTAAGTCATGTATGGTGGGCTGTTGATGTTATTCTTTGGTCTTTTGATTATTATACTACCGGTCTGAATGGTGCTTGGTTTGGGAATCCGGTATTACAATGTCCGTTGAAGAGGAGTTGGTGAGAGGTTGGAGAAAAGGGAAGGAAGGGTAGGTCTATGCTAAGGAGAAGGAGGAAGGATCAGAAAGAGAGAGAGAGAGAGAGTAGGAAAAGTTTCCGCCGTCCCGAATGCAAGAGGATGATCTTCTATTTAATCTTGCCATCTTCCTTGCCCTTTAGAAGAGACTACCTCTTCCACCATCCTCCGGCCGCACACAAAAGTCACATTTAGCCTCCCAATGCCATTAGCATATCTGCAATGTCAAACATAGTCAGTCTATTCATGTATTCGATGAAACAAGCAAAGCAGCAATTGTCTTGCTCCAGGAGATCGATCATGCGCGGTCGCTTGAGCAGGATGAGCCGGAGACCAAGTCAGCAGAAGCAGAAGCAGCAGCAGCAGGGTTTGCAGGTCAGCTTTGCAGCATCTATCGTGGGAGTATCATATCCGTCGTGTGCTTCTTGCTTGGAATCAATGATCGTAATGATGAAGTTGTCGTGAAGCAGAAGCGAGCTCGAGCAGCAGGAGCAGCAGGCAGCCCTTCCTTCTCCACCAGCCAGCGTCGAGTGAGTGACTCTCTTCTTTCGACCAAGTGGACGACCATGATGCAGCCGATGTTATGTTACTCATTCATGAGAGCTACATGAAGATATCGATAGCAGGTATGTAGAAAGTACGGCACGAGCAGGGCAATATACGCGCTGTGCAGTAGGTGTGAGTGTGAAGAGAGAGTGAAAGTGGACGTGCGTGAGTGAGTGAGAGTGGCCAAATAGTTGTGAAGAGGAAGATGATGATCCAACACGGGGCGAAGGGAGTAGGCAAGGATGAAGTATTGTGATATGGTTTGAAGTGTTTTCATGTGTCCCTCTCTATCTCGTTCCACTCCTTCATCAATCCATCCATCCATTCACTCACTAACTTTTGTACTCTCCCATCAAGCACTATCCACTGTAGAGCAGCCTCCCTCGGACATCTGCCTCCATCAAGATACTCTCGCACATCAAGGGTGGACGGACGCATTGATCATCTGAACAATCACTCACAGCCTGCATACTCTTCGTAAACGACTGCTTCCATTCCATTCCCACTCTCTCTTCCATAGGACTAGAGCTCGGTCGTCCGGCTCGCCTCGCTGGGCTGGGTCTGCTCTGTGTGCCCGCTCGCATTTTCATGGAAGAGAAGCAATACTGCATCGAAGAAGTGGACACCTCTGCATAATTCTGAATAACTCTAGGAGTTCCCCACTTCTTGCATTAGAAGTCATAAGGAAGCTTCCCTTCTCTCTGGCTCCGCATCTTGTCCCTTCTTCTCTTTCTTCTTTTTCCATAACTTCCTTACTTCTTACAAGGAATAGAGTAGAACAGCTTGAAGCTTGAAATACAAAACTGAAACAACATCTTTCACTCTCTCTTTCTCTCTTACTCATTCCTATACTCTCCCTCCTCACTTACTTATCTGAAGACAAGCTAGATCATTGCGGATATTCAAATAACGAACTTCATCCCTTCTGAGCGTGAGCTACATCTTCACTTCATGTAGTATATGAAGCTACTGACCTTATACCGTCGATTCCAGGCATCCCATCATGGGGACCCCAGTTCACTTGCGATATTATCGCACTCAATCTGATCTCCTCCCAACTTCAACCACTACAAATGCGACTTCTTCTCAAGAAAATGAAGCAAGCTTACAAAATAACCGGGTGAGGAGATCGAGACTTTGATGATGGTCTTCTCCTCTTCTTATTTGTGGACGAATGCAAAGCTTGTTGCTAACAGTCTTCACGTTCTTCTTTTTGCCACCCTCCCAAACCTCGCACGGACCGTTTACTTATAATTTTCATGCTTCTTGCATGAAATGCCATTCTGGACTTCATTCTTTTCATGCACTTCATGCAATTGGGCTTCCCTTCCTTTCGATCTTCCCCGCCTTCATTCGGTAAATTTTCGCTTCCATTCCATGAACGCTTGAAAAATGTATGGACACTCCCCTGAAGCCTACTTCTCATGGCAAGGCATCTGCTTTACAAGAAGAAGATTCTACCGCAAGGCCTCTTCCCAAGACTCCTTCTTCCGGCAATGGAAGCAGGCTCTCGACTTCTTCCGCCGATCTGAACAATAGCACCTCCGCTACAAGAAGTCCAAGCCATTCTTTCACTTCAAGACGTACTTTTGCATCATCTGCCAACGGTAGTAGTGCTTCCAACGTTTCCTTGACTCCTTCTTCTTCAACAACCTCAGTAGCATCAGTAATAACAAGATTACCAACCTATATCGTTCCATCATCAGCTTCAATTCCCGATTTGAAGAAGGAAAAGGAGACATCCGTTGTTCATCATCAAAGAACACCAAGTACCAATACTTGTAAATCTACTTCTTCAATTTCATCAGCATCATCTAGTAGTGATCCTCCTGCTTCTACTTCATCACCATCATTGTCGTCGCAAAAGAAGAAGAACGGTGCTGCCATCGGAAATGCTAGTATTGCAGCTTCAAAAGTTGTTTCTCCTCATTCTTATTCCGCTTCTACTGGTGAGAATGGAAAGAAGCACATAGAGCATGGAGAGAAGCACGCTTGCGACTCTGCTAAGTCAGCTGCATCTAATGATTGCTATGCAAGCAATACACAGAATCAAGTGCAGCATCCTATTACTTCTACTCCTGTCAAGAACAACAAGTTCACCACGACTATCACCAATACTAGTGTTATGAAGAAGTGGAAGAACGACGATGCTTCCAATACCGCCTTACAAACGCCTGATTGGACTTCTGGAACATCTTCTACATTCTTTAGTCCTTCTCATGCAGCTTTCAAGTATGATCGCAATGAGTATAACGGTAACGGTAATCATTATAAACACCATCGTTATCAACATTCTTCATTCCCCTCATCAGCTTCGACTTCAACTTCTCCTACAAAGACCTCTTTCAGACCTTTTGGCGGAGACAGCAATTTGAACCTTCGTACTTCTCAGATGGTCAATAGCACCTCAGCTATTGCTTCCCTTTCTTCACTTTCAAGACAAGACTATGCTTCGATTACCAGCTATCAATCTGATCCCGCTTCGAGGATCGCCGAAGCAACCAGCAGTTCTTCCATCAAGCCAGCAACTTGGTGTGGCAATCTCGAGTACGATGGACATCACAGCAGAAGCCTCACTCAAGGTACAGATGCTAGTAGTAGTACTTACTTCACTAATGAAGCTGATACAAGTGCAGCGACAAAGTCTTCTTCGTTGTTTGATTATCGTTCCGTTCAAACGGGCGATACTTCTTTTTCGTCTTCTCGAGGAAGAGGAGGAAGAGGTGATGGAGATACCAGCTTCAACAACTCTAAAATCACATCTTCTACTTCTATCGATCATTCTTCCACCTCTGCATCACCTTCCAAACATGCAAGACATGCTTCAAACGATGGATCTCTTTATTCATTCGATGGTCTGGCGGATCTTTCAATGACTAGCCTGGGTGGTGACAGTTTCGAGAATGGCAAGAATCCACTTGGGTCCCTCGAGGGAAATGCTTCCCTTTCTGGCATTCCATCTTTCAACCTTGACGGTGGTATGTATGATGATGGTCACGCCGCCAGCAACATCGCCAAAGGCAAGACGACCACTAAAGTACCCACTTCGCTCCCTGAAGAAAATGAACGAAGTGATCTCGATAGACTCTATCACAAACTCAACGCTCGGACGAATGATCAGTCTCGCATACTCCCTTCTTCACTTGTGTTTGCTTCTCAAGATGAAGCTTCTTCGAACTCTTATGTCGAAGACCCTAATTTCCCTAAATCTGTTCGAGATGCGTATAGAGACGTGAAATCAAATCGCGAAGATCAGCATACTAGATATCTATTCGTTAGTGGGCTGCCTATGCAAAGTCCTGAAGAGAGTCAGACTATGGTGAATGAGATAATTGAAGCTATGAAGGTATGTGCAGTACCGCCCATTTGCAAGCGTGAGGATGTCTTGAGCTGATCCGAAAATCATCCAATGGTAGATCTACGGACAGCTGCGTGGCATCTACGTCCGACACGTCAATTATACTGGTTGTCTCCTGCTATCATTCCACGATCTTAGACAAGCTTCAACTTGTCGCACTAACATCATTCGAGATTCAAGAAGAAACCCAGCCTGGGGTTATCGACAGCTCAATGCTGACTTTATTGAAAGAGAAGAGGTAGTCAAAGTGAGTTTCCCTAGCCGATATCTGTGCTTGATGTGATGAATGGTACCTGGCAGCTGATTCTTTTGTAACTGCTCGTGTCATGATACATAGCTTGCAGAAGGCAAATTCTCAACTAGCTTCTTATCTCTCGGCGAAGGCAAACTTACTCTTTCAGCTAGTCTTAGCTTCCAATATGAAGGCCTGAAGGTGAGCTTACGCTCCTACATGTAGCACTCACCTTCGAGACTCAATGTTTCTGATACTATACTTCTCCTTACAGGCCTACTTCTCCGCCCTTGGCGACGTCAAAAGCTTCGGTCTCGATCCAGATTCTTCCGGCCAAATAGTCACTGGGAAACGAACGTACTTCATTGAGTAGTTTGACGATAGATGTGCTTCTACAGCGTATTTGGATATCAGTCAGGCCGAGGTGAGGCAGGCTGCGGACGGTAGTGATTGCGAATCAAACTGCGATTGTGCTGACGGTGCCTGACAAATCTAGAATGCTGCCCTGGACATTGGCTGGCGTAGCCCGTCTGCATTGGTAAGCGATATTCTCCTGTAGAACACTGGTGCAGATCTCTGATACGTCTTTGCTCTCACACAGACTACACACCTTGTAGAAGAAGGATCAACTACACAGATTGATCTACAGAAGAACAAAGCACTCCGGCCTCCTCTACCACGTGCTTTTCCTACCTATCCAGAGGATCGCTTCGAACGCTACAAAAAGACCGCCTGGTCTGAGATATCAAACACTCCTTCTCCAGTACCTTCTCCACTACCTGAGGGATTCAAGTCCGCTGCTATTCTTCCAGCTTCGGCTGCACCTGCTTCCAATAGCTCTTCTTCACAGCAGCAACAGCAGAATGGAAGCTCCTCTTTGGCTCATTTGGGTTACGTGCCCAATGATCCAACCAAGAACAGTACCGCTCAATGGGGTCTCATCCGTGACGAGTGGGTGCTGAATACCACATTTCTAGCATCTATCCTGCTGATCCTGTGACCCCTGCAGCCCAGTACCGGACAACAATCTCATCCGCTTCGATCGGATCATCTCGGGAGAAGACAAGCGTACTTCATGCATCCTCCGCAATCTCCCGAATCGTATGACACAGCTGGAACTAATGGAGGTATGTCCGCGAATGCTCGACCTGCGGATGTAACTGTGGAAGCAGGCTGATCAGGTGATGTTTGGTGGCGACTACTTTCCAGAATTTGGATGAAGTAGTCCCAAGGGAATATGACTTCATCTATCTGCGGTTTGACTTTAACTCTGGCAGCAATTGTGGGTATTCATTCGGTGAGTCTTTCAGAAATTGCTCCTCGTTTGTCCCCGCTGATTTCCGCTCTTTCTGCAGTCAACTTGTGAGGCCGCCACCGAGACGACGCTTTTCGCTGCACACAGAGCATCACACTGACATATTTTGCAGTACGTCTTCCGATGCCTTGTTGCGCTTCTGGAAAGCCAGACTTGGTACTTTCTGGGATCAGTCGAATTCTCGAAAACTTTGCATGGGAGGCATGGCCGCTGTAAGTAGACGGCGTAATATCGCTGAAGCGAGATCCAATTAATGCGCGTGAATAACAGATTCAAGGCAAAGCTGCACTTGTCGAACGCTTCCGAAATTCTTCTGTAATGGATGCAAAGGAAGAATATCGACCCAAGATCTTCTATTCTTCCGGTCCAATGCGAGGACTTCCGGAACCATTCCCTATGTCCAATAATGCCTTGCGAAAGGCAAAGAGTGCTTACGCTACCGGTCTATATGGCTGTAAGTCATTGGTTGACCAGGTGGCCTTCCACGAAAACTCGTGCTGACCTTTTGCACCGGACAGTGTATGGCAACAAACCCAAAGGAGGCTTCAAGCACGTTATGCTCTAGATGTCCGGCCTTTGATCGGTCACTTTGCTTTTACACATAATTTGCATAGAGACTGTCCTCGCAGTCATCGCACAATGCGCATCCTGCCCAAGATGTACAAAAACTGCAATGCTTCGCTTCAAACCATTTCTGTAATGAAAGGTGTCTACCTACAACTTTCTGCCTTTACCGGATTTTCGTTGCTCGCGGCAGGCTAAGATATTGTTCATACTCGTTGAAAACATATCTCTTGGCAGGTCGGGACTGCCGCGTAGGCTTGCTTTGCATATCAGTTGTCTCGAGCAGACAACTGATATGCAAAGCAAGCCTACGCGGCAGTCCTGTCATATCAGTGTTCTGTATGCAGAGCTCAAATTTGATGAGGATGTTTCATTGCCAGTATGCATTCTATTCATGTGGTCCAAGATGTCGCAGAGATATCGAACATTGACTAAGGCTTTACACCCCTGATGCTACAATTAGATGATTGATATGGTAAAGTATAAGCATTTTTGTTTTACAGTATCGATACTTTACAGCGATTAAGCCTTTGCGCCGTTGGGTAACGCAACAAGATCGGGCACGACACACTCGTAACTAGCGAACTGGCGACCCTTCTCTTCTTTGCGTCTGCTCTCGAGCCACATGCGGATTCTGAGACCAGAAGCCTCACTTCTGCTCTCGTTGCCCTTGTCGGCGATACCTTCGCCTTGCATCTGATTGTCATTGTTGCCTTCTTCACCTTGTCCGCCTTCCTTGTCGGTTTGGCCGCTCTTAGCGGTTGTTCCGCGGTGAAGCGCCTTAGAATTCTTATGGTGGCAGAAGAAACCGTGATGATGCTTGTGGACGGTCTTGTCTGGGCAGACACCTGTTCCGTCGGGGTTACTGACTGGTCCAAGCGTAGATGGGTATCCCTTCTTTCGGTCGAAAGCGTAGTGCTCCCTGTGCCAGCTTAGATCCCGGTCTCCCTTTTTATGGTGAAGGTGGGGTACGTGATGGTGGTGGTCGTGGCCATTCTGATCTTCGCTGGCTCGATTCTGGTAGACGTTTCGCGTACTCTCATCCATGCCACCGTACGATCCAGTAGCTTCTCCGACCTCTTCAAAGTATGTCCTAACGGCATGAACAACGTCAGAACAGCACTGTTTCGAGCATTCGTGCGAGCCAGACATACCAGTTTCGGTTGGGCATGACCCTTCTGTGTCTTACGTGCTTTCCTTGCTCCGGGCGTCGCTCAAACATCTCCACTAGGCCTTCGTCTGTATCCTTAATAGGGTGCCAATAATTAGCAATGTAATGGTATCCGATACTGTGTAAAGTAATTGGTGATTAGTGTAGTCCGCTACCATTCTTTCTACTACCACGAAACCTACCATGCATTCGCTGATGGTGCCTGATTTACGATAGCACTCGAAATGACCTGGTACATGAGTCGATGATCATTCTCCGGCTTAAGCTTGAGCTTGTGTCGGACATGCTTATCGGATCTGAACATGGAGAACGCCGCGCAATGGACATCTCCAGACAGGAAAGTCACACGGATGTTGCGTTCCTTGGCGAAGTCTTGCAGTCGCGAGAGGACGTTATTGCGCTCTTCGATGTGTGCATCGTGGCACCATTCGTCGAGTAAACTATCAGAGGAGACCGTCAGTATTCAAGTTGAGAAAGCATGCGATCTCGAATCGACTGACTCGTCGTATAGCTCGGGTAGATCGAAGATACTGTTCGTACCCTTAATGCCTGGCAGCTTGCGTACCCATCTAGTTTACGAAGTGATATTTAGCACGACCTTCGTGTTCTGATAGATATGTACGGCTGGCTTACGGATTCTGACTCTTTAAGAAGCCAAAAAGCTTCTCGGCTACTTTGACTCGAATGAAACTGAACGGCACCGCAAAAACCACAATCAAATGCTGCGTCGTCTCCGGAACCTTGTGCAGGCGGTCAAACATCATGTCGATGCTTCCCTTCTCGTGCACTTGCAAATGGTTTCGCTCAGATCTTCCATCGGGAACTAAGATGGCTAAGCGTGGTCCCGCTTGACCGAGGAAGTTCTGTGCTTGGACACCGAAATATCCGTGCTGATGTGCCAGCTCTTCTGTAGTATGATTTTGGAAAAGTAGGCGGAACTTCTTGGCTGTTCGGAAAAGACCTAACATGACGGGCGAGTCATGTAGCTCGGGTGGATAGCTGCCAGCGCCGTCGAACTGTAAAGTCGGAATTGTCAGCCTCATTTCGTTCCTACTGATGGCTGTAAGCACGTACGATATCATGGTCGTCCCACATCATCAGACTTGGCACAGTCTCTAATGCTCTTCGAACTTCGTCTCTTTCCCATGTCTCATGGTATGTGTTGAAGTAATACTCTGCTACATATCTCGAAGTCTCTTCTGAGAATTCATGCTTCCACTTGTGATCCCAGTCAAACTTTAGCCATCTCTTCAGGAAAGGTATATCTTGGAAGATGAAATCGATGTAGATCTGATCACCTCCCCAAATAAGGAGATGCATTGGTGATTCTTCGTGAACGCTGTTGAGATGTCTCCAAACATTGTCAAACCCAAGTAGATCAACGGTCTCCTGCGGAACAGTCTCGTCAAATCCATTGCAGGAGAAGAAGCCACCTCGGATCTTCTGGCCCCATCTTGCAATGTGAAACGTGTTTGCGCGCTTAGTGTTGTTGTGAGGATAGGTCAGAGTCCAGTCGATCTTCTCGTCTCCAAATCCTTCTGCAATTGGCATTGCGATGTCCAGACGAATAGCGGTCATGTTGAATACATCTTCGTAGAGGACTGTAGTGCTCTGTGATACATGATAGTGAGGAAACTCCATTACAGGTGCCTCGGTACCTAAAGGCAAAGCATTGGTGAGTGGCTTGGTGAGCTTTCCGAAGGGCTGGGGAAGTCCTCACCTTTCCTGTATAGAATCAACACGGATCCCTTCCATTGCTTATCTGGCGTGGTAGTCACGAAATGGATGTACGGACCAAGCAGATCTCCAGGTGGTTTTGCTGCAGCATGTGAAAGGTGGCAAAAATGGCATCCACGATCGACAAGGCCGGATGTGGAAGATTGCGTTGTGAGAGAGTGTCCATGTTTTGTAGAAATTAGATGGGACCACAATGTGCGAGGACATAGATGAAAGAGTCCCAATCAGTATTGGAAGCTCCCGCCCTCGAAAGCCCCCTGGCACGCTCCTGACGCTCGGACCAGCCACACAAGCCGATGCCAGCTTGCCTGGAAGCTCCAGGCAGACAGCCGGCAGGAAGCAGCTTTCTTACGACTTACGTGGTCTGTTGAGTCCAGGAGACTGGGTCTTTGCAGGCTGAGAAGGGCCAGGAGCAGGGTCGACTGGTGAATCGGGTCTTCTCATGCCTTCGACGGGCTCGGTCATAGCATCGTGCGGCCGTTTTGGAATCAGCAGCGAGATGTCGGTATGTCTGTCTTCCTTCTCGTAGGACATCTTGAAGCAGTTAGAGAGGACTCTTGTGCTACTATGAAAGCAGGAAGCCAAGCAGCTTCTCATGATAACAACCTCCTTGCCAATCGCTGATGCCGCTTTTCGCTCTTTCACAAGCAATTCTAATTTAGATTCTGCCGGGCTTTCGGTAAATGACGTGAACAAGGGAATCGGATTAGTAAGCAGGAATTGTCCCTTGTCTTCGGTAACTTTTACGGACGAATGCCGAGAAATGAGGGTCTCCTCTGTAAACAGAAGACAGCAGGACCTGCACTTCATTTAGATGGACATTTCCTTGCGGACTCGACGCGACAACGGTCCATCTGGCCATCTCTGTCTAGATGATGCACGAACCAACTGAATAATTGACAGCAGTTCACCGTGACGGGTACAGCGGGAACAGCATTTCCGTCGCCGCAAACTCGACATCTCTAACATCATAAACAATCAATCTGACTCGCATATCGCAACTACCCAGTCAAACCCGTCTGTCCACTCTCTGGAGTCGAGACGAGGTGACGATGGCACGGTTCAGCCGTTGCCTATCGACGGTCACCAGGAAGATGAAAAGCTCGGCCAAGCGTAGTCGTACTCCGTTCTTTGAGGTACATATCAAGGGCCTCGCACTGCTGCACTGCTGCACAGGTGCACTGCTGCACCGCACATGCCCCTAGCCTGAACGCTGCTCAAAGCGTTGGCTCTCCAATGCAAACTTGTGTCCCAGCTTGCCGGCTGACTCAGGTCCAACCATTCTGAATCGTAGCTTGTTTTCTCTGTTCACATCAAACTGCAAGCTCCCCGTATCCTAGGTGCTTGTGCTCACATCTCAACTATCATGGCCAACCAGTTTGGTACCACGTCGAAAACGACACAGCCTTCTACAGGTCAGGAAATGCTCGACCTTCAGGGTAAGGAGTTCCGGCACGTCCACGCTTCAGCTTGAACTGAACCCAGTGAGTAACTGCGGATGCTTAGATCTCCAGAAGCGTGCCAGCACTTTGAGCTCAGACAGGGCAAAGTGGCAATTACATTGTGAGGACACTCTCGACAAGAAGCTTGCTTCATGCTGTAAATCAGTAGCCGCAGGCCACACACACTGTGCATCGGGTGGGTATCCATGCACTCTGCGTACAGGTACACAAAGCCAAATAGAGACTGTAGTGGGCAAAATGCGCGATCTCTTGTTTTCGGGCAAAGACAGCGCACGCAAGAGCGATGCCACCGCTGTGAGCATTGCCCAAGGAGTACTAGAGGAGCTGGAAAGGATCTTGGATGCCTATATTTGGATGTTCCATGCTAAGAGAGAGTCGCTGCCAGACGTCGTCAAAAGTGTCAGAATGCAGGCTTCTCAGATACACCATGCTCCGGGCCATACAGTAAGTAAGTGGATCTGGTTCAAGAAGGGCGGTGAATGTTGGAGTTGCTCCCATATAAGAGGAATGGCGGCTCTCCTGGCTCGTCATGGACGGAACCATGACCTATCTTACTTTGGTATCCGTGATGAACTCAAGCGAGGGGAAATTTGGTGAATGTAAGCAAGCGGGATATGAGAGGGGGATGAGAACTGCATGCATAGGAAGCAGATGCGAGAGCATGATTATCATTCCTTTATCATTACCTTGTAGGATAGCCCTGCTTTCTGTCTTGAACAAAGAATTTTCAGCTTCGATCCAAGGCGAGCATTTTGAGCCTTCCTCCTCTGCCCAAAGGCGGAAGAAAGTGAATTTAGGGGCGGAAGTGCCCAAGCAGGGAAAGCACACTACGAAGGGAGTGAAGCATCTAACTGTAGTATTCCACCAGACTCATCAAGACATCACTGACGAGGTGAGCATGCACATCAAGTTATACTCGTACAAGGGAAAGGGAATGGGTGCAGCGAGTGATGGAGATGGGTGTTGCGTGAGCTCTGAGCTGGGTTGGCATATGGTGGCTACAAAAGCTGGATAGACACGAAGCAAGCGATAGGACACCAGCAAGAGGAGGACACTAGCAGCTCAGCCTCATTGCATATGCTATCACTTCACACGCTGCATCCCTTCTCCCCCTTGGACGAGTATTTCTGCTAAAGATCGCCCTGAACTAACTTTTTGTTCTTCACCGATTGCAGGATCCGAAAAGGTTAGTAGCTTTGAAGCTCCTCGATGATGGAGACGAGATAGCAAAGGGCAGGAGCACGCGAGAACTAGCAACACCATCGACTTTTATGCACGTCGCGACGTGTCATTCGCAGCAGGGATGAGGGAGCAAGGAGGGGTCACCGGGAGGAGGGAGGTTTTGAGATTGATTGGGAATTCTTTCACATTTGAGGATGCATGAACGAATGAAGCATTGAAGCGAGGCTCTCATGAGCTTTCATCTTCAGCTTCCATCATCTCACTTCCTCCTCCTGTGCCCCTTCGGGCTGGATATTACCTCGTATATCACACACCCTCTCCCTGTCTTCGAGGTCACTGCTTCCTTCATTGGAGTCTGATTGCGTTGAAACTCGGTGCTGCTCTCTACTTGCGAGAGCGCTCGTCTTTCTTCATCTTTCACTCTTGTTTAGAGAAGTACCCTCGCTGACTTTGAGAAATGTCTTTTCTGTCTTTCACCACTTCCTGGACACTTCTTGCACTCGAAACTATCAGATGGTGAGTTTTGCTCAAGCTCCCACTTTCAATTTTTGCGAAATATCGCTGACATTTCTCTGTCCCGTAGTCTCATCGAAAGGTACATAGCGACACCAAACCACACCTTCCATCTCTTACACCACTAATCGCTTTCTTCCCTTCCCTTTTCACTCATTCAGTACGAACATCCCCGATTGGGTTCCCTGGGTTTCTTGCCCAAGAAGAGAGCCGCCAGACACCGCGGTAAGGTGAAGTCTTTCCCTCAGGTAAGCCTCAGCTCTTCTTTATTTCGTAACTAGCAAGAAGCCTCTTCTCACGCGTCCCGTACTCGCAGGATGACTCCAAGAAGCCAGTCCACCTCACAGCCTTCCTCGGCTACAAGGCTGGTATGACCCACGTCGTTCGTGAACTCGAGCGTGTTGGATCCAAGATGCACAAGAAGGAAGTCGTCGAGGCTGTCACCGTCATCGAGACTCCTCCTATGGTCGTTGTCGGTGTTGTCGGATACGTCGAGACCCCCCGTGGTCTACGATCTTTGACCACCGTCTGGGCCGAGCACCTTTCCGACGAGGTCAAGAGACGCTTCTACCAGAACTGGTACAAGTCAAAGAAGAAGGCTTACACCAAGTACGCTGCCAAGTACGCCGAGTCCAACGGCAAGTCTGTTGCTAAGGAGCTCGAGCGCATCAAGAAGTACTGCTCAGTTGTCCGTGTCATCGCACACACTCAACTCCGCAAGACTCCTTTGAAGCAAAAGAAGGCTCACATGATGGAGATTCAAGTCAACGGTGGTTCCGTCGCTGACAAGGTCGACTTCGCCAAGTCTCACTTCGAGAAGACCATCGACATCAAGTCGATCTTCGAGCAGGAAGAGAACATCGATGTCATCGGTGTGACCAAGGGTCACGGATTCGAGGGTGTTACCGCTCGATGGGGTACCAAGAAGCTGCCACGAAAGACACACAAGGGTCTCCGAAAGGTCGCCTGTATCGGAGCATGGCATCCTTCCAAGGTCATGTTCTCAGTCGCTCGTGCCGGTCAACGCGGTTACTTCCACCGAACATCCATCAACCACAAGGTTTACAGAATCGGCAACGGTTCTGAAAAGACTTCAGGTGCTACTGAATACGATATCACCGAGAAGACCATTAACCCTCTAGGTGGATGGGTCAGATACGGTATGGTCCAGAACGAGTAAGCTCTCCCTACATTACATTCCTACACGAACGCCCATGCTCACACTCCTCTTCTCTCCTTCTAGCTTCGTCATGATCAAGGGTTCATGCCCAGGTGTCAAGAAGCGTGTTCTCACACTCCGAAAGTCACTCCAGACACACACATCAAGAAAGCACCTCGAACAGGCCAATCTCCGCTTCATCGATACCTCCAGCAAGTTCGGCGTACGTTCAACTCATTTTCTGCTTGTCGACTCCTACTACAATATACTAACGAATCTGCCATCCTACAGCACGGTCGATTCCAAACTGCTGCCGAAAAGCAAGCTTTCATGGGCCAGCTCAAGGTCAAGGCATAAATGCATCAACTCTTGTCGTCTTCTTCTCGAATTACTTCGTGATCGCTTCTGTAGCCCTACGTGGCTTCAGAGAATTGACAGGCTTATGGCATAGATTGAGAATATCCCTTATATCAAAGCCCGCTACTACGTCGTGTGTCTGTCATAGATCGCTTCTCTACCACGCTTAGGGTCGGATAGAAAGTGTAGTGTTTTCATGCAATCTATCTGAGGATGTTGAAAAGGCATACTGTCATGCGATCTCCGAATGTTTTATTGCATTGCTGGTCTTAGACACATTGCTGATTAGTGAAATGGACAAGTGCCTTCAATATCGCCACTCATCTACATACTGTCGATCATCAACTTTCGTTTCAAGCCGGTGCCCTAACTCTCAAGGTTGTTCCGCTTACTTATATGAAGCGTACATCTCTGAGCATTGATGCTCTCGCGCTTCGCTCTTCCGGCAGTAGCAGCAACTTCCGCGATCTTCACCGCTTCAAGATACTTTGCCCTGTCGACATCCAGCGGCGTACCGAAAATGTCTGGTACCTACGACGTTCGGACGCGGAAGGATGGTTTCCCTTCTCAATGGCCGTATAAAGCTCAAGACTTTCAAAGGATGGACGAGACTGATGATGACCGCTTCTACAGCGTCCCCCGATTCGTGTAAGCTGCAATGTGGCGCTCGCCATCATTGCGAGCTCGATGCACGTGCTTTGCGCGAGCACCTGCAAGGAGCAAATCAATGGTCTCCAGCATTGGCGAAACTCGCTAATGATGTCCCTCACCATGCAACAGTACACACATAGATGACCGATGTATCGATGGTAAGCCTCTCTCAGCTCGGGCTTTCTAGTCTTTACTTGACTTACCATGAATGCACAGCTCTTTCGACATATTACGGTAAGGTTCTACCAGAGCCAAGTTCATCAACTTCGGCAGCAAAGCCTCGCATTCTAGACGTAGCTTCTTCCTGGATATCTCATCTACCCGAGTCGTGGAGTCCTGCAAATACAGAAATTGTCGGCATAGGCATGAACGAACCTGAATTAGCCAAGAACCGGGCCCTCAGTCGCTATGTCGTCTTGGACTTGAATAAAGACTCTCAAGGACTGTCAAAAGCGTTGTCTTCGGAGACAAGGAACAAGTTCGATGGAGCTGTTTGCAGCGTCTCAATCGACTACCTTGTGCAGCCACGTGAGATGCTGGCTGATCTAGCTACCATTTTGAAGAAGGATGCCGGAGTACACCTTGCATTCAGCAATCGGTGTTTCCCGTCCAAAGTGAGTCATCTGCAACAACAACATTACAGCCCAGAATCTTATACTTTGTTCATTGCAGGTCGTTGCGCGCTGGCTTCGCATCAGCGAAGATGAACGGTGCGATATGGTAGCCGACTATTTCCATTTCGCAGGCACAAGCACGGGCGAAACGATAGGTCCCGGACAGCTGTATCATGATATAGAGATAATTACTGTCTTGCAGCGGTCTAAATCAGGGGACCCGTTGTATGTAGTCAGAGCAAAAAGAAGCTAGGTCTCCTGATGAATCCAGTGCATCGTGGAAAATCGGTGTATCATATGTCAATTAATGCACGTGCCCCCGAGAGATCCGACTCCATACTCGAGAATAGACAGCCAAAGGATCAAGGCGAGGCCTACTATACACTGCTTTGCTTGATTATACGAAGTTCAGGCCCTAGCGATGAGACCACTGCCAAGAAACAGTAAAAGCTGCATGCTACCATGGCGGCATGGACGGTGATCGGATTTATGCGTTGTGCAGCAAGCGCAGCATTTGGACAAGCTCTTGTTCTTGCCTCTCAATCAGTCCCATACCGCTCTCAGTGGTCAGAAGTGGTCATAAACGCTTCCAGCCATGCAGGCCCATCCCTTGATCCCGCCGCATATTGCGCCGGGCTGCTGGCCAGAAGCAACAGACGAAGAGAAGAAAGCTGCTCTGTATCAGCTGAAGCAGACAAGATGGATGAATGCAGGCATTGAGAGCTGCGTATCGAAGGGTATCCTAGCTGGTGTAGCAGGTAGGTGGCTCTGTGCAGCTTCGCAGGCATGCTCTTCCTGGCAGACCATCCTTACTGACCATAATCGAAATTTCGAAATATTGCCGGTATCTACCTAATCTCACGACCTTTCAAACGACAACAGGTTTCGGTTTCGGAATGCTTTTCTCCCTTTTCACTTTCGGAATGGCATATGATTCGCCTATGGGGCGGCAGATCAATGGAACAACCGTAGATTGGAAGAAGGCACTCAAAGAAGGTTGGATGGGTGCAGTACGGCAAGGACGAAGTTTTGGAGCTGTCGGATCTTCATACGCTGTATGCGAATGCATTATTGAAAGTGTAAGCCGGCCTTTCTTTTAAGATTGTATTACAAGAACGCGGACTGACGCTTGGCAATTGTGTTCTCTGCAGTATCGAGGCAAACATGATATGACTTCAGCAGTATCAGGAGGATTTGCAGCAGGAGCTTTTCTAGCTAGAAACGCTGGATATAGAGGTATGATTCTTTCAGGAGCAACATTCTCTGCCTTCTCATACGGTATTGAAAAGCTGTGGATCCGGAAACCCCCCGCGAACGAAGACGATGGCTTCTTCGTGTGTTAGAGATAAGGCTCCTGGCAGAGGCACGGTGGGCTTGTTTATCCTTTCTTGCAACGCGGTCGTGTTGTTGTAAGACTACTTGTACTTTTGTTTTCGCAAGCCATATAATTACATTTCCCACAGTTCACGTTAAGCCCGGTTTTTTTTCCGAATCCCTCGACACGAGGACACTCTTATACTTTACACCTCGGGTCCAGTAATGATGCCTGTAGCAAGGCGAGGGTCGTCAGCGAGAGCAAAGTCTTTATGAAGACATGCTGCAACTTACACTTGATGGGCGGCTTGCCATCGTACCCTGCACCGTTCTTCATGGCTTCGAAAGCAGCACGAGCATCCTTGAAGGAGTAACGATGCGTGATGATGTCTTTAAGCTGAATCTTGCCCTTGGCTACAAGATCCATCGATAGTTGATAATCCCCAGGTCCGTATCTGCAAGAATGACCGCATCAGACCATGAGAAAGTATTTAGCTTATGCTACGAGTGCCACACACCTCTGAGAGCCTTTTACGGTCAATTCTCGTTCCGTCATTTCGTTGATTCTGCAAGACAACCAAGGGGCATTCAAGCGTGAACTTGACAACAAGGGAGGAGGGCAGACGTACGGCATAGTGATGAAGCTATTTCCTAAGCCAACCTGCACGAAAGTACCGCTGGTCTTGGTAATCATGATTCCGGCGGCGATGCAGACCTCCATTCCAGTGCAATCAAAGACATAATCAATGCTTTCAGGTCCACTGATGAGATCGATGCCGAGCTGCTTCGATATGTCATCGGCTACGCGACGGGCGTAGACCATGCGCTCTTCATTCTTCTCCATCGGAGGCGACTGGTAGATATCGGTAGCCGCGAATTGCTTCGCGAAATCCAAACGAGGCTTTGAGACGTCGACACCAATGATGCGACGAGAGCTGAACGCTTTGGCGACTGGAACATTGATAATGTCCTTTCAGCACAAGGCTACAAATTTGTGAATGCTCAACGCACCAGTCATGCACATCAGTCCTACTGGACCTGCACCAAAAACAACCACGTTCTTATGAGGTGGTAAGGCGGCTACAGCGCGAAGAGCATGGACAGCTACAGCCAGTGGCTCTATCGCAGCACCTTCGTCCAGCGAGACATTCTTGAGAATTTGAGAAGGTCAGCTGAGAAACACAGGTGCTGTTCCTTAGGATGTGAGGCCTACTCACATCGGCTAGCTTATAGCACAGGTCGGCTCTTGTTGTGTACTGGAAGGAAGTTGGTATTAGTTTCCTCTCGTATCAGCCCGAGGTAAGCTACAACGTACGAAACTGGCCAAGGTACCATCATACGGTGGCGAAGAAGCGAAGACTACATTGTCGCACAAATGATATCTGCCAGACTTGCAGATGTCGCATCTGAGAACAGCGCTCTATCAGCCTCACTGATTGAAGATTGTTGCGGTCCGACCGTAACCTTCGATGCTTTTGTATTTGTAGTATCGACCGGTGACGCTCAGCCTTTGGCGACGCTCAATTGACACTCTCTATCTAATCAGAATATCTGACAAGAGAGTGTCCAGTGGAGCGTTGCTGAAGTGTTCCGCGATTTTGACAGAATCCCAGAGTAGGCAACTCACGCTATACACGCTTGACCTGGCTCAATGGCTACGCGGTCGCCCTTCTTGAGATTCTTCACATTTGAGCCGACGGCGTATATTAAGCCGGCGCTCTCGTGGCCCTGCAATAGGTATTAGCGAATGGAGACACTTGGACGAGCATCGATTCTTACTGGAACCATCGGCCTGGTCGTTACATCAGGTCAGAAATAAGCTCGAGCGGGGTGACAATAAGCGCATCTCACCCTTGGAGATATCTGCCGCCAATATTGCCATGGTTGACGAAGTGCATATCACTTCCACAGATTCCGGTACTCTTGGGCGCGACTATGACACTGTGGTCGTACTATCAGAATTGTGCAACGGGTCTTTGAACGATGACGGGACGCACTCATTTCGACCAAGCTTTGACACGTCTGGGACATCTCTTTCCACATGCTCGAAATCCCAGATGCCTTTGAGCGTGAAGCAGGCTGTATGAGGTAGCAGAAGATTGTCAATACAAGGTACTGGTGGCTGACGACGGCAAATGACAGCCAGCCGCAAAGCGGGGCTCCATAGATACGCACCATTCTTCTGAGGAAAGGAAGTCTCGTCATTGACTGCTGCCATCTTGCTTTGTGTATCTTGTGAGACTGTCTTTGTCTACCGGTGTAAGTCAGAGAAATGGACACGGAGTCGTCGGCAATTCAGGAAGTCTGACCCGTTGAAATAGTTGTTCGGAGACGAGATCCGTCTGAGACTTTTCACTGATAAGACAATTCTTTGGGAGAGGAGATGAGAAGATGCAGCAATCAGGAGCAGAGAAGCAAAGCATCACAGTTGAAACATCTGCAGACACTCGGCAAACTGCACAACATCATTCCGTCCACGCGCGTGCAGCCTGTTGTTAGCGGTCATATCCTCCGGCCTAGAAAGAACCTGCCGACCGTGTCTTGCGAAAACCTCCCGATCACCGGTTAGCCGACTGGCTAGACAACAATAGATAGTACCCGAGCACAGCGTACAGATTATAATTGTGCCCAAGACTAAATTGCTTCACTGTCTTGCACGCTCAGTACGGATATTCCAGTACGGCTTGTCTTTACTGAGCGTGCAAGACGGCGAAGCAGGTCAGTCTGGAAGGAGAAGACTCCGGAAGCCTCCTCCATTCAAGTAGTTGCGCATCACTTGCATTATAAAGTATACTTAATTGCAAGCCCAATGCGGATACTGCTGCTGTATCTAATGCCAGAAAACTATACAACAAGAGCGAAAGCAAGAAGAGCCATGCCATACTGCCAGAAAAAGATATAAAAAAGACCACGAAGAAGAGAGAAGGAAGTACCGCCGGGAAGAAGAAAAGTTCGCATGTAGTGGATACGTCCTTCCAACAGGCCAAAAGACCAGCACAGCTTCGAGGAGAGTCTAGATGTTTGCTCGGTATGTTTCTTGCGAGTTATGCGGAGCACGCCGATATGATAGACAACAAGGATAGAACTGATGGTCGGGTCACATGAAATGCGGTGGAGAGGGAAGTATGATTATAGTGATTTTATAGGTAATTGCCGGTTTAGACGTGGCTGGCGTGACAAATTGGGTTATAAGGTACGAATAAACGAAAAAGGTATGTTGAAGGGTGATGATGTTGATGGAGAATGGCGCGTGTATGGGGTCGAAGATCTTGGTACTCATGAATTAGATAACCAGACCAGCTGAGTAGGATATTTTGGGTCGACACTGCTAATGCGCAGCTGCACGCTGCTCAGCCTGGAGTACGTGGAGTAGTCCAGAAGATGGAAGAAAAAGTGGCATGCAGCATACAAGTGTGAGCTGTTTGATGCGGGCACCGCCAACCCTTTTCCACTTGTCTGATATACGGGCCTTGCCGGTGCTGTCTAATGGTTCGATGTCGCCGTCGAAGATGGAAATGGGTATAGATGATCGTAGCACATCTAGACGTGCTTTGTAATTCGTTTTCAATGTGTCGTTAAGCAATGCATGAGAGATCTATCGATTGAGACATGTCTGCTGTTGCTTGTGCATGCTTTTGCAGTCCATTCTATGCTCTTTGCAGTTTAAAAGCTATTGGATGGGGAACAGGCCTCCATCTAGAACGCCTCGAACGTCTGGCACTTCCGCAAGGTCAGCCAGGAACTGTTAGAAAAAATCGAAATCGATCAGCTTTGCGTTCCAGCTCGGTGCTGAACATCCTGTAGTCGACAATAACTTACCCCTTGCAAATCCGTCAATTCGGTATCATGCGGATCATTGAACCAACTCGAAACAGGAACAGCGTTATTAGGATGGAAGATATACGAAGCAGGTGAATTGTCGATGATGATAGTATCGCCAATTTCTCTGCCTAGTTGTGAGAGATCCTTGACATAATTACCACGATGATTGTAGCATGATTCACGGAAGAGACGATGTTCGACAACCTTGTGAATGTCCAATTGGTCTAGCACAGGGTCGGCGTACTATCACAATTGCATGACCAATTTAGCCAAATAAGTTCAATGCACAAGGCACGATTCTTGCTCATTGAAGCTCACCTTTGACAAACTCGCTGTGAAGACGACAACTTCATATAATTCGCCCATACGCTTCATGAAAGCATCGACTCCAGGTCTCTTTATCACGTAGACATTATGCACCGTGTTCTCGATCTCGACAGGAACGACAAAATCAGGCGAGTGAATAAGCTGTGAAGCCAATCGCATCAGAAGTCAGCAATCGTAGAAGGAAATGTGGAGACGGGGGAAAAAAACCTACCTTGAACGACGAATGCACAAGCGTTTCATCCAGATCCAAAACCAAACATTTCTTGCCTTTATAGGCTGGAGTCAACTCCTTCAATAAAGGCGCAGGGTTTCCATCTTCATCAATGGGTATTCCCATTCCTCCCGCAGCTATAATGCGCTCTTCTTCATCTACATATTCCTCTTCTTCCTCCTCTTCTTCAGCTTCGCTATCTTCAACAGCTTCTTCATTACCACTTTCATCATGCAGCGAACTGACTCGACTTGTATCACCACCAGCAGCTCCATCTGTACTTCGCTCTCCGGATGATGATTTCCGTCTCTTTTCCTTCTTTGGCGTCAACCCTTCACTTCCGGGAGCTTGTACGGCACCTGATAGTACATCTCCAGTCTCGTCGCGCGATAGAGGCGTGCCGCCCGCTTGGTTTGCAGCCAGTATCTCTGGTGCTATCTCACACTTCGGTGACGAGCCTGAGCCTAGGCCAGATGCTGTCGATGCAGACAACGGCAGTAACAGGGCACCACCTCCAGTATTTAATTGGCTTGTACTGTCGGGAAGAGGTTGCGGGGCTATATCCCTCGAGCTTGTTGTGCCGGTACCACTCGTACTTTCCGTCGGATGAGTCAACTTCGATGTGCTATCATTCTTGTCGTCTCCTTTTGTAAGGGTAACCATGGCAACATCCTTATTTGTATTGGCATGCTTGCTATCCTGATTATGAGCAGAGGTTGTATTCGGTGTTGCAGTAGTGGTAGGAGTGGACGTACCAACCGTTGTTGTAGCAGGTTTGACATTTCGGGTAGCATTCGCAGTACCAGCTTTACGTTCGGTCATTTGAGCATTACTGGTATTACTATGTTCGCCATCATCGTCATGTCCAGCTCCTCCGGTGAAACAAGATGAAAACAAGGAAGAGATCCAAGATTTCCGTTTTGCTCTCTTCTTCTGCAAAGAGGCCGAAGAAGATGATCCACCGGCACCGCTAGTATGCGGGGCCTCTTTCTGAAGATGTTTAGGCTTATTAGCTTGTTGTGACGAGGATAGTTTGGGAGAAGTAGATGTGATATCTTGTGAAGATGGTCTTTGTTTTGTTGATTGACCGGTAGAAGGAGGCGTGGAAGTGTGCACGGAGGAAGTGGCAGGGTGCATAGTTGCAGTAGAAGCAGCAGTCAAAGGCTTCGTTGAGGATTCAGAGGTACTGCCAGCAGCTGTCTCTTCGGTACCATACGTACTATCACCTTTAGCGGCACTTGAATCATCCGCGAGTTGCACAGTGACGGCTGCTGTTGCCGGAGCAGGCGCAGCCTCTCCTGCATCATTGGCTGCCGCAGAGGTTGTTGACGTCGTGTTCTCCTTTGGCTTGTCGGCAGAAGCAGCAGCAGCACCAGTCGTTGTTGCCTTCTTTGCGCCGTTCGTGGGAGCTTTCTTAGCTTGACCTTGGCGGGGTCGAACAGGGCGGGAAGGTGCTCTTGCAGGCTGACCCGTGGGAGAGACTTGGGTTATCAAGGATGCTATAGCCTGCGGAGTTGATCAATAGAAGGCTTGTCAGTCAATGCTCACTTCATTATACCGGTATCATGCATAGGTGGTGACTGGGGATTGCTGCTATCTAACTTTAGAAGGCCATACATATTGCATGTCATTGAAGCAGGGAGAGGCTGATCGTGGGTTATCGTTGTCGAGCAGAGAGGAAGGGCGGAGTACAGCAGGACTTGGCGGGCAAGAAGCAGGAGACTAGCTGTATTTGCACACAGTTGGACACTGTGACGTTCTTCATGTATGTTGTGCCCTTGATCCTCGAAATTGAATACACCATCTTCGTGTTGATCGTTTCCAGCTGCACCTCACACGGGAAGGGAGGGAGGGGGAGTACTGGAGGGATCCCACTGTATAAGCCAGCGATGGGACGGCCGGGCTAGCTGGATGGAAGAGCAACACGATGATAGATAGTGTATACTATCCTGCCGCAGTCTTCTCTGCCCACGCTGCTCAGTCCTCTTGCAATGCGAAGGATATCCCTGCGATTTCGCTCAGATCGCCTTGCCCATATGCAGCGGACAATCGTGGGCATATTGAAGAAGGGTTCGAACGATCTTGTGTTGATGATTGCCGTAGTCGCCAGTACTGCTGCTGCTTGCTCTTGTAATTCCAGTCGATGCTGCTCCTTCCTTGAACCCATTCTGGCATCCCCACCCTCATGCATGCATGCACCTATGTTATTATGCCACAATCAATCAACCGACTTACATCTTGCGAGGGAGGCGAGGACGCCATTCCTCCAGAGCAGAATATTCGGAGGTGAGCGAGTAGTGCTCGTCTTGTCTAATCCGATGTCTGTGTGTTTTGCCTGTGTATAATTAGTGCTGGGCAGAGGAGCAAGCATGCAAAGGTTCCTGCTCTCTGTTGTGAGAGCCAGCAACTTGAAGCTGCTTTGAATATTTCGACGCCTGGAAAGCCCAAGTAATACGAAGGACCTGGTCTGACATTGCTACGCCATTCGCTGCACCATGCTATGCTCGGCTTCTGTCATTCTACACCCCCCATATACTACTCTCGCACGTGAACTTGCTTGTTGTTTTTACAGTATCGGTCACATGCACCCACCTCTCGGGTAAAGGTGGCGGGCGACATAGTGGGCAATTCCTATGCTGCTTGTAAGGCATAGTGCAGCAAGTGGTAGGCAAGAGAGTCCACAAATCATGAACGTTATACATTCTCCCGAGCTTCCAGTCCTCCAGTCTTTAATGAAGCGAATCAGAAAGACGGGTACCCAGGATATCTGACTGGAGTGTCAGCGATAGCGCAAAGCTGAGGTAGTTTGTATTGCTACTTTCGCTGTTCGAAAGCGAAGAAGAGAAAGTCTCATGATGATTGTAAGACACCGCTCGGGAAATTGTACACATCCGCTTGCTCAGACCGCTATAGCTCATGACTTTCGACAGCTAGACTGGTAGAGAGAGAGATCGTCTTGTCAGTACACTTGAACCCCGGCTAGATATGTATACCACGAAACCTGTAAGATGACTCACAGTTGATATCGCCTGCACCTCGTCCGCACGTCCGCAGTGCCCGAGTTACTCCTCTACCATCCCTTGAGCAGATCGTCATCATCGAAAGGACTAAAAGAGGACGAGTGTCCAGTAGAAGAGGTAGGATTCGTCAAAGGAGGTCCAGAAGCACTTCTGACGCTCTCCCTTAATGTATTACCACCGCTACCACCAGCATTTCCAGTTCCATATCCCAGATTATGAAGACCTCTGTTGCTTAGATTTGGAGAAGCCCAAGTTGCGTTTCCAGGTGCGATTGAATTGTTGACTAGCTTGGGTGAATCACTACCAGATCCTGATGAAATCTGTGAGCCAGCTCCAGCATTGTCGAAAGCAAGTCTGGCATCTCCAATGGCTCCAACCGCGTTACTGGGTAGATTGTGACCACCTTGCTTGCTGCCTCCTCCAATCGAACTCAAAGATCCAGCACTGCCAGAAGATGGCAAAGGTCTGTTGAAGCTGAATGCTTTGGCATCAGGGTTGAGCGAAAGTACATGACGTGCTTTGTCGAAGAGGAGATCGTTAGGTGACAATTTACCGAATCCAGCTGGAAAGTTCATCGCAGAGTTGCTTCCGGAATGTTGCTGGTGCTGTTGCTGTTGATGACTTTGTGCAGCTGCCATGAGTGAGGGAGAGATAGAACCACCACTAGACGAGGTGTTGCTTCGCTGTCCTGCACTACCCACGCTTCCATGATGTCCATGTGTAGGTCCATAGCTTGCAAAGACTCCCTCGCCGCTATTGACAGCACCTGATGAAGTAGCATCGAAAGCACCACTACCGATTGGAGAGCCGCTTCGTCTTCTTAGCAAATTTGCATGGTGAGCGAGTCCATCCTTTCCACTTGGCTTGCGAGAAACACCAGCACTAGCGCTTGCGCCATACCCTAATGGTTTATCAAAGTCAAATCCTGCATCGATATCGAAATCTGCCCATGGCGAATACATTCCAGGACCTCTTCTCGAAGCGCCTCCTGTTCCGGCCACTTGCTGAGGCTGTGAATTGTCGTTGTTATCAGCACGGTCGAAAGCATCCGAGATACCTTGCGTAAAGGTGTGATGAGGAGCTTGCACACCGCCAGCGACTTGATAAGGAGTAGGCGAAGCAGGCATTTCAACATCATCAAGCATGTCAAAGAGCTGACTTGGAATGAGCGAAGCTTGGTGAGGCGTCATAGGAGATAATGGACCACCATTTGAAGAAGTAAAAGATCCAACCGAATCGAAACTTTCTCTTCTTAGTCCTCCAGTGCGGTCTCCTTGCTCCCTTTTACCGCTTGCAGTGATAGCACGCGGTTTAGCAAGTACATAACTATCCGTCTCATCCTCTGCGAGTTCACTAGCGAGTCGCATCACTGGCGTAGTGTCTAATTCGCTTGCGTGATGATCATGATCGTCATCTTCAATAACTTCAGATCGCATCGCAGCTAGGAAATCCTCTCTGCTAGTGCTCATACGTAGCCGATTCTGCGGCTGCTGAGAAGCTTGATGTAGACTCTTGTCACTAGCGAAGTAAGGCATATGAGCGAGTCCGGGAGAAGCGTTGAGTCGGCCATGTTGCCCTCTAGGTGAAGGTGCACCGATAGTCGAAGGCGAAGTAGGAGAAGCAGGTCCGAATGGCGCAAATGTACTTCCAGGTGCGAGGTTTCTTGATTCATAGTCATGATCGTCGCCATCATTGTCCTCGAGATCATCGAACTCGTTGCCGTCATCCTCAACTCTGTCGAGCTGATGGCGATTGTGCAGAGCACCAGCGGCATTGCCAATGACGGAAGTATTCACATTCGAATGCACAGGGTGATTAGCACCAGCTGCAGATGCTTGTCCTCCTAATGATCCAGCTGCAGAGGCTGCACGGCGTGATTGCATACGATGATCCATGAAGGCACTTCCAAAAGTCTGTCCTCCCTCTACATTGCTAGAAGCTCCTTGAGAAGCGCTGGCGGCTGAGCCAGTCGCTGCAGTCGAAGTTTGCGATGAGGGAGGGGGAGGAGTAGTAGCTCCAGGAGAAGATGATCTTGCTTGATTTCCTGATTGTTTAGCTTGATCTTCAGGACTGATGTAAGGATACGCAACAGGTACAGCTGCATTAGGATGCTGAGAAGGATGTCGATGAGCAGTAGTGTGTGCATGAGGTGGAGGGTGCATATGTCTCTTGGCAGTGACTGCAGCACCAGAATGCGGGCCATGACCATGCGTGTGTGGGTGGGGTCCCGGTCCTAATCCTCTTCCAGCTCTATTCATACGATTCGTAACGGCGACAGCAGCAGCATTCGCTTCCTCCCTCCTGAACTGAAACAAATCATGTTTCCTCTCCTCGATCTCTTTCTCCAAATCGGCTACTCTTTTATTTAACTTCTCAGTAGCTTCTTCTTCTTTTACAAGTAAAGCTTCACGTTTCTTGACATCTTCACGTAATGAATCAAGTTTAATTCTTCTCTCTTCACGAGCTCTTTGAATTTTCTCTTGAACTTCTTTCTCCTTCTTTTCGAGTTTTGAGAGTTCACTTCGAGCTTTTGTAACTCTATCCTCCACACTTTTCTTCACAGACCTAGCAGATATCAATTTCTTCTCTGCATCCAACCGTTCAAGCTCTGCTTCTCTTTTGGATTCTTCTAATATTTTAGTACGAGCTTTAAGTTCCGTCCTGACTGCATCTTCGTCTCTTTTGCGGATTTGGAGTTCTTCAACTTCAGCTTCAAGACGCGCTTGAGTTGCAGCCGAGCTCGTACGTAAATCATCCAGTTGACTCTGCAGTAGAGCCAGGGCGGGAGAAACAGTAGCTACTGTCGATTCGGGCCCAGAAGCCGAATGTGATATTGTAGATATCGCATCCTCCCCTTCTTTCAAAGTCACACCTTGCACAGTCTGTCCATCTACACCCACTATTTCCCCTGAAGCCACGTTCACACCTCCTTCCTTTACTGTTACGAATTGCCTGTGATCTTCCTGGGCCGCGGCATTAGAGTTCACAAGATCCCTACTATTCCTGTCAACATGAAAAGGTAGTCCAGGAAGTTGACTATCGTCGTTTGTAGACAGTAGATGATGTCCTTCACGCTCCAATCTACTCCTGTCGAGCGGCACAGTGGAATGAGGTGTACTAGGCGTAACATCACCAGAAGAGTTGACTTGCGAAGCTTGTGCACTTCCACCACCACTGCCAGTGGCTGCAGTAGCTGCTCCACTTCCAGAGCCTCTTTTCTTATTGCTGACTTGTCGAGGTGTAGGTGAAGAGCGACGCTGACCGCCTCGCATAGATGCACCATGTGAGGCTTTGCTAGGTTGCTGCTGCTGTTGTTTTCGCTTGGACGTTGTAGTGTTGCTAGAGGAGCCATTCATATGTTGCTGCGATGAATTTGATTGATTCTCAGCTCGAGCGACCTGGGAATGCGCATGCCCATTGTCATAGAAGGCATGTCCTCCTTCGAGGTCATCAGCATTGCGCGCTGTGACAAAGAGATCCGCAAGTACGGGCTGTCAGCAGCTCTCCTCCAACGGGTTGTAGTAGCACAAATGAAAGATGATAATGCTCACCAGCTTCGGGACCATGTTGATCAACGGATACATCATCCTCTTCATCCTGTTCTTCCACGGCAAGGAGGGCGTTTCCAAGTCTCAATTTTTCTCTAGCTCCGGAGAAGGAAGTACCATCGTCTACAGTCCACCAATAGCCCAAAAACCCGATGAAATAACCACCTTGTTCCAACCATGGGCTGCACACTGGAGAAGCTAAAGAAGCTGAAATACCATGAGCTACAGTTGATACTAACCCTCCTTTTCTACTATTGGCATTCTTTGATGAAGAGGAAGAAGAAGAAGAGCTTCCGCTGCCGGATGTAGATGATGACTTCTTGCTTGATCTGTCATTTAAGCCGGGTAGAGTAGTAGAAGCACGTCGAGTAACTGCAGGTACTCCATTCAGAATAGGTCTTCCCGGAGTTCCAGCTGTTGTTGTGGTTGTTGTTGTATTACTTCCCTTGCTTCCTCCACCGACAGCTTTGGCGGAAGAAGAAGAAGTAGAAGTTTGAGAGGAAGAAGAAGGAGTCGCAGGTAATATCCTAACAGTTGACCAAAGAGCATAACTCGTCCGTACATAAGCAGGCGTTTTCAAGCTTATCGATACACGATTGCTGAAACTTAGAACGTGTGGTCTACCCGATTCTACTCCTCCTGCGCCTCCATTCGAATGATTGTGCGGGCTTAATCTTTGCTTGTTTGAAGACGAGACGTTTCGTTGCTTGATCTCAATTGAAGTACTGTTGCCTGCTTGATGATTGACGACGTTGTGATTGTTGTTAGTGTTCTTTGACTTTCCTCCTCCCGTCGTTGCATTACCATTGTTCTTTGCTCCGGCAGTGTTCGTCGATCCTGCTGTTGATGTGATTGCATCCTTTGTTGAAGAAGAAGCAGAGGATGCTGAAGAGGCGATAGATTGACCACCGGATGACGATGCAGAGGTAGAAGAACGTCTAAAGTCACCAGGTAATGTGCTTGAATTGCCGCTGCCATGCAAACTGTCCGGGTCCTGCGCTCTCAACCGCCGCAAGTGCAGATGGAAGCTGAGGTCGGTCAGGTGGGTCTTGAAGGATGCTTCTGAAGGATTAGTAGCGTAGGCTGCGGGTGACGTGAGAAGTAGTAAGAATACATGCAGTCAGCTTTGAGTGCTCTCTCTCCAATATATCCATTTGAAGGGGTCTATCATGGGGAAGATTGCATGTGTTGGCTTTGATGGATGACTGCAGCTTGCTCTGTCAAAAAGGCAAGTCCGGCGAATGAATGGTAGGATGATTAGCAGGGAGAGAGGGAAGGAAAAGCTTGACATGATGAAGAAGCACAGTAATAGTGTCCTTCAATCACCTCTTACTTCACTCCTCATTCTCAAGCTAGTCCATCCATCTGTCCATCCATCCATCCTAACCCTTCATGCAAATTCCGAGGTATTGACAGTGGAAATGAAGACACTCACCCAGTCCAACAAAGCACACAATTCCAATCCACCAATAGAGAGCATGTTCACCCAGGACAGAGAGGTAGAGGAGAGCTTGTATGGGATGCAAAGCTCTCTCCTGCTGCATCATCATCATGTGCTGCTGCTCTTCCTGCTGCTGCTGTTGATGCTGCTGCCTCCCACCGAGCACAGCAGCCAGCAGAGCAGGCCACAGTGAAGTGCTCATTGGTGGGGGTGGGTCTTGACACCACACACACTCTCTCTTCTTCTCTATGCTCTGTTATCTATGATTGTTGATGGCAATGATGTTGGAGCATGGAAGAGCCTTTCTTTCTTTCTTTCTCCCGCTACAAGCTAGTGTGTCAAGTTCGGCAATCACGCCGTGCCGAAATTAGCAGACAGTCCAGTGCGATGAAAAGCATTCAGAAACAAGTATACCCTTGGAACACCTTTGTATAGGTACTGCAATTCCGAAGTACGTGAGTATGTGCAAGGAAAGCTTTGCTTGGTTGCAGAGAGTCTACTCTGTGTGGATGGCGTTTATCCCGTGTGGCGTCAGCATCATTCATCTACAAAGGCATGCATGAGTATAGGGTAGTGATCTGGAATATGCCGAATGAATTGTAGTATGATAGTTCCAGATGGTGAATGAAGTAACAGCAGTGTACAACGGAGAGTGTTATCCGTTAACAGAGAGATGACATGATACACAGTTACATGGGGGAAACGAACCAGAAGACTGAGCGAGAGACAGGCCAAGCTAGCTATGATAGCTACTAGCAGGCGCATCCAGATGAATTGGAACTCGAAGCTCCAATTTGAATGGAATCCGACATGTCGGGTATCCTATAACAATGGTAGGGATAGCATTGATTCAATGACACCGTTTTAGGGCATATAATGGAAAATGTTACAAGACACTCACATATCTGCTTCACTCTCCTGTGCAAGCGCACTCTTGCATGCTGCTTGGAAGGCCTGCTCGACATTGATAGCTTCCTTAGCCGATGTTTCAAAGCTGATTATAAAACACAACACGTCAGCTGTTACCGCCCCTTCCACTTCTCTTTCATTCAATCAAGAGAGTCTGGCGCTCACTATGGAATATTCCCCTTCTGCTGACACCAGTTAGCAGCCCGTTTATAAGGTACCATCCTTCTACTTTCTTCCATATCAATCTTATTTCCAATCACTACAAATGGGAAATTCTCAGGATTCTTAGGTGATGCTTGGATCAAGAATTCATCTCTCCATGAATCGAGGCTATTTTACGGGGTTTCGATATGGTTTATGATTTACAATTAGAGATTAGTCAGTACTCTGAGGGCGCAGACAGGAATGCCCAATAAGTCGGAAAACTCACGTCTCGAATGACTTGGCTGAATTGACATCGTAAACTAGAACACAGCAATCTGCACCACGATAGAATGCAACTCCTAGACTTTGGAAGCGCTCTTGTCCCGCTGTATCCCAAAGCTGGATTGGACGGAGTCGTTACAGATAGGAGGTACCGGACTCTTTATCAGTCATTGTGTTGAACGAGGCCAACCCGGGGTGGAGAGTGTACACTCACCTGCATCGTCACTAATCTATCATCTACCATCACTTCCTTAGTGAGGAAATCTGCTCCAATCTATATCATGATTGGAAAGTTCCAGTGCATATTATATCGTATCGCATCGCATCGCATCAGATTAGGGTCGTTGGTCGTGATCATCATCATCCGTTTCGTGTGTGGCACATCGTGGCAGAGACGAGAGGCGCAGCAGACACCAGTGAAGGATAGAGGAACATGGATGAAATGAGCACAAGCAGCTTTCACTTTCAGTATTCGCCCTATGAATGAAACCCACAGTCGCCTTGTATTGGTTGTTGAAGCGCTTCTGGACATACTGATTCATAAGGCATGCTGAGGGAGTGGAGGGTGAGCGTCATTCAGTCAGTAAGGGCATGAAGTGTACTGCCAGAGGAGCCCAGCACATCCCACTCACTCTTTCCAACACCTGATTCACCGAGGATGATGACCTATTCACATCGCAATACAAGGGCTCAGTTATCGCCCGCTCCTCCTAACACAGGCAAGTCCAAGTGAAGGCCTCTAGCCCCAGTTGGCACTCGGCTGCTAGTGGTGCCCAGCGTGCGGGTGGATGAAGTATACCCACCTTGAGGAGGACTTTCTTGCGTGATGCCATGATGAACGCTATGCAGTTGGCCTTATCACTCGCTTGCAATAAGTGGGTAGAATACGAGAGTAGCGAGTGCGCGTTGCCAGGCGGAGGAGGGCACTGCTGTTGCCTGATCGAGAAAGGCAAGCACAGAGGACCGGCTGATAGGTCACCTACCCAACTAGCGTGTCAATGGACCGATGAATAGAGGAAAGAGATTGCTTTATCGCTAACCTTCTCAATGTTCTGCGCGCGGCCTTGTCTTGTTTCGGGTTGTCAACGCAAGCAACGGTGGCAATTCACATGCCCTAGTGACTTCCACTTCGATAAATACAGGCTTTTCCTTCTAATCATAAGCTGAGTTACATTCAACTCGCATATAATGAAAGCTACTCTACATCGGTGAATAACATTGGATACTTCTTTACGACGCAAGCAAGGTCGATACTTCCTCCTTGCTCCTGTGTAAGACTGTCGTCCTGAATTCATACCTGTTACTTTCATCCATGACAGCGTCATACATCTCCTCGTATGCGTCCACTATCTTCCTCAATGCTCGTCGATGTATATCGCTCGATAAGCGGCGTGAAGTAAGGAGCGCCAAACGAGAAGAAGACAGTACATCGATGTGTGATAGGAAAGCGTCAAAGGAACGTATAGCAGCTGTGAGTGCCCTCGATGATGCGTTTGTCGTATGTGAGAGTGGTTCCTGTTAGATACATTTGGGCAAACAAATGAATCAGTTGTCAGTCACCGCACAGAGCAAAATTGCGCTATAAAGTGTTTTCATTGCCTTACGCCTTGTGGATTCGCTTGAATGGCTGATATAATAGGTTCCAGTCCACTCTCCTTGAGCAGATTATTATACTGTTATCACAATGCCGAATGTCAGCAAATTGTGAATGCTTGAACCATGCGATGGCTGCAGCTTCCTACTCACATGTATGTTTGTGAGGCTGTCAACTGCCGTCTGGACTTGACTATCCAGCACCGCGGCGCGCGCACTCGTAAACGCCTGATATGGTTCAAGCGTATTCTAATCATTTACAGGAAGCCCAGTCAGTAACGACTCCAAACTTCCAGTCAATGAGCTACATTTTCGAAGAGGACCTTACCTGTATATAATTCAAGCAGTTGCACTCGAAGATAAGCTGTTCGCTTTCCTGTTGTTTCAGCTTCTTCATGCTCTCGATAAGGTGCATAACAGGACCAAGTGCAGCTTCTAGAACAGGCTCAAAGTTGTCCAATTCACTTCTATCCTCTTCATCAAGCAAGCTCTGCTTATAAACCACCATAATCTCCTTCAACGTAGAAAGAGCATCTTTGATAGCAGCAGGAGGTTTGAGATCCATTCCAGGTGCTGTAATTGTACGTGTTAGGGACCTTCCTTGATCATCCATCGTGTCAAAGAATGCTTGATTCGCATATTGAGCTAGCTCAGATAAGATCTTGCATAAGAGAGCTTCACCTCCCATAGTTTTCCTCATGAGCACCCGGTAAAATTGTAATAATTGGAAAATCTGATATGTTGTGATTGACGAAATCATTGAATGCGACTTTATTGTTTGTTGAATGCGAATCTTCAACGGCCGACCGCAGGCTTCGAGGTTTTTGTCCAACAGAGAACGTAGGCGTGCTTCATCCGATGGCTGGTCGTTCAGCTGAGGTAGTGATGTCGGCAGCATTTCAGCTGATAAGCTAGGTCGAGCAGCACCGACTCTTCTTCCGCTCTCTTTCATGCCAAATAGGCTTTCCAGGAATTCGCGCTCGCTAGCCATGGCTTGATGCACCCAGGCGAGTATATCACCGACGTATCGGATAGGATCGTGTGCATGCAGCTCAATAGGTCGAGCACTCGATGAATGTGTTTCTTTCCCTTTTCCGCTTCCTAATGTATCGGTACCTCGTGTGAGTGCTTCGATGAACATGTTCGAAATAGCGGAAGAGCGCGTTTGTGACAGGACGCTCAAGGTATCCTCGAAGAGATCAGATCGATTCGCTTTCAGCAGCTGTAATGCTTTTTGTAACGTGGGCGACACATTATCCAGCTCCTCCGGACGTGTCGTATAGTTGCGTGCTGCAAAGGTTGTGTATTTATGTAGTTTTGCGAAGGCACTGTCTAGGTGTTGTGAGGTCACTAGCATGATGTCCATGCTGTATAGGCATGAATGTACCGTCCTTAGCTGAAGATCATGCAGGGTGGAAGGGTGTATGTACTTACCCAGCTTTGGCTTCGTCAGATGCTTCACCACTTAGAAGCACGCGACAATCGCTGCGTATCACTTCGGTTCGTTCGATAGCATCAAATAATTCCCGTCCCACAGGCGCTTCTCTCGAAGTCATAGCCTTGATCTCTCTATCTGTAAGCGTGAAACGACGTAGAAAGACAGTCACGATAGCTTGCTTATCGGATGCTGCCAATCTTTCGGCACGCAGCGAAGCCGCTGAGGAGAGTAGGTGTTTCGTTCCGCTGTTCGCGGTCGATAATTGGCCTTGTACGGAGTCAACGACCGAATGCATTGTACTCAGATGCGATTGTAGATCTGTGAGCTTCTGTGTATATACAAGGGAACAATAGGTATCAGCATACTTGCCTCGACGCGATCACCTCTTGTAGTGATGTGGAAAAGAAGACAACTTGCATCGTTGACCTGCTTGAACGCGTCCAGGAAGCGAGTGCTATCTTCCAGTAATCTTCTATCCACCTCAGCTCGGAGTCTCCTGCTCTTCGCGGTTCTACTCTCGCTTATTCCAGCAGCTTTGCCTTTATGCACGCTCTCGTCGACCAAGTTGAACTCATCCAGCGTTTCGAGCGCACTACGTGTTCCTGCATCTTCAAGACTTGCTGATAGTAACCTTGAAATCTTCAATGCTAGACTGCGAGGCGCATTCGCTGTGCTATTGCTGCTGCTTCCTGAAGCAGTTCCTCGCGAACCGCTGCCACTTGGCCCGCCGAAGCCAGGTGAAGTGGGTGGAGTGTAGTCGTATGCCGCTTCATCGCTTCGCACTACGGCAAGCGGCGCAAGATGCTGCATGGCTTGCGTCTACGTCTCTTCACTGCCTCTGAGATCGTTACCGTATCCGTCGCTGCATATTTGGGTGATGGTCGTGGGAAGAGGCAAAGCCGCACCAAGGATGTCGAAGCCAGTCTTGTAGGAGGCTTTGCGAAAAGCCATCACTTCGACTCCCCGTCAGTTGCGTAGTGCTGTGTGAAGCTAGACCGTAGAACAGGGTTAGGTGAATGACCCGGAACGCGTCAATGTACAGCCATCGGGTGCGACTTGTCTGAAGGTATGTCTTTTGTCATGCGGGATGCCGCCCTAGTGACACGTGACTTGCAAAAGCTAGTATGTTACAACTGATTGTCCATTGTCCGTACAGTCTGATGAATGCGATACTAAATCTATGCAGCAGTCCAGCTGCTTCTTAAACAATATGCTGCGGTGTACTTTGTCAAGAGCAATTGGTCATTTCTTTAGCATGCGAAGAGGGCTAGCAAGCCGAGACTAGCTAAGGCAGGAACAGCCATAGACCTTTGAAGGCTTGCCAGGGCACCGCTAGTGGACGAGGTGGTGGCTGCATTGTTGCTGCGAGTCGATAAGGCAAAGTCAGTAGTGAGACCAACAGCAAGCTATCGTAGAGGGAGGGTCACCTTCCGGCTGCAGACGTCGAAGTCGCTGAATTGGAGGTAGTAGACCTAGTTGTGGTGGATAATCTCGTAGACGTGGATGATGAGCTCGCGGCAGACGATGTTACGGCAGCACTGGTACCAGACGAGGAAGATGCGGTAGTATTGCTGCTTGAGCTTGAAGAGGAGGTGCCGACACAGCTGGTATCGCTACCAGCTTGCACAGTCACAGAGTCGGTGTAGCTGAGAAGGACATATTAGCTCTGACTGTGCAGATGTTGCTGTTGTGCGTACTCACGCAATCATACCAGTGCTATCCGTTACGCGGAAGCCGACAGATGTTCCAGAAGCGATGTCGCAAGTCCAAGTGTAGCTCGTAGCGCTTTCTTGTGTAGGCAGGTTCTCGAGAGCGGTGGTCGTATCGCCCTATAGTTGAAACTTAGAAATTGGCGACACAAGTAGTTGAAAGCGACTCACTCCTGGAATGACTGCCAGATAGTACGGCGCAGAACCGTTTGACCAGCTTAGTTGCAGAGGTTGGCACTCTACTACGGACGCTGGAGTATTGATTGTTAAGGCATATATGCTGCTGACAAAGGACAGGAAAAGAATTGGTGATGTCTTGGAAGCCATCGTGGGGATGGATTGAGGAGTCGTATGAGCTCCTCGCCGTGAATACTGTACGGCAACCTGCTGTTTGATTGAGAAAAGAAGAGAACAACTGAAGCGCGTTGGAAGAGAGAGATCTCAAGTCCTTCGCAAAGTCGTCCGCAGTGACAGCATCAGGTATGCTGTGTCCGCAATGCAGCAGAAGCCTGCGCTCGTTGTCCTGATCGGTCCGCAGTGTGTGTGCATGCACTGCCCTCCTTCGCAGCAATGACGGGACCACGAGGCTTCGACTGAATGAACGGTGCCACCTGCGCTTCACTTGCTGAAGTGACTAGGCGTATATCCATTCGATGCTTCTGTTATACCGGCCCGCAGTTTGTTGTCTGTCTGGTCACTATTTCGAATGAGAGCTGCGTAATATCCTGCAGGATGGCCACACGGCGTAAATCACTAATGCGCCTCTGCTCTGATGTAGGACCAAGCTGAAGCTGTCGTCAGAATGTGCAAGTTCCCACCTCAAGGCATGAGAGGCTGCGGTTCTCCGTTCGCTGCGGCACACTTCGGCCAGAGCATGCCGGAATACCTGGCTTCCGCTAACGAGACGACTATGGTGTTGGACAGCGACCCAAGTGCTTGGAGACTGACTTGACGAGGAGTCTGTAACAAGTCTCGGAGCACCGAAGCGATGAGGAAAGTCAGTCTTTGTAGTTTAGTGTTTTGCTTCAAGTCTTGAGTCAGCTCGGACCTTGTGATCGGAGGTCCAGATTGACGCAAGACTTGAAACCAAGGTTGTCTTTGCTCTGTTGTAAACACACAGTCTCACAGGTTATGACCACTTGAGCGCTTACACTGCAGTCGCACAACTCAGTCAGCATGAGTTCACTATGTTCCATATACAATCCTGCTTTCATGAGCAAGGAAGAGAGACTCACAGTTCCCCCCAACTCCAATTTCCTCCTTTCCACGCACCGCCATGTCACTGTTGGTCAGGTTTTCTCCTATACGCGTCAATTTTTCAGATTCGATACGTCAGCCTATCCAACAATCAACGAGGCATATGAGAAACTCACCAACCTCAACAACGAACTGCGTCGCGTTGGAAACCATCAATCCGAGCTCAACTGCAAGTTCGCACTTTTGAGGAGTCTTCCATCACGTTATGAAGCCAAGGTCGACTACCTGAAGACTCAAATGGCCAGCAAGACCCTTTTCGAGATGAAACTCGAGCTGGAGGATAAAGAGAGGGAGATTAAGGACAAGGCAAACACCCACGTCGGTATGATTGCAAGACGTCATGAGGATGCGGACGCCAGAGTCCAGGCTGCGGAGGCCAAGCTTCATCAACTCTATGCTGCTCAAGCACGAAATCATCAAGCTCGTCCATCTTGCAAACATTGCAATAAACGAGGCCATTCGAAGGATGCTTGCTGGGAACTTCATCCAGAGCTGAAAGATGAATGGGAGAATACCGGCCGGGGAAGGAACAGAGGAGGAAAAGGGAAAGGGAGAGCAGCTATCTCCAATGAAGCAGATAGCGAGATTCACCAAGCTCACTTCGCCAGCCGAGGACGACAATGACGGAAAAGACGAGAGTCGTGCGGGCCAGAAGACGAAGAGAAGTGACAAGACAAGCAAGGATGCAACCGATAAAGAGCGTCAAAGCCCAGGAAGGTAACAGCAACCAGATTGAGCGACCTCTTCCCGACGAAATCGCATACACGGTGGTTGCCGTCGATTGTGAACGCTCTGAACCCAACCGAAGTACGACAGAAACACAAATCACTAGTCCCTATCATACGCTTGTCAACCTTTGTGGAGTCTCTAGCAATTTCTACTTGGTCTTCTCTATACAACACGTACCACAATTTCATAAGCTCTCACGATCAATTCCGCTATCTATTCCGTTCAGACACTTCATCGCAAACAGAACGGTGAAGTAATCAGACTTCTTCCGAGACATTTGCAGAGCATGGCGCAGCGATAATTTCAGTGTCAATAAAGGAGCTTCCATGCGGCCCGCTTTCCTTGAATATGTACCTGAGTCGCAAATTCCTATCCACCAACAAAGAGACGAACACGTTCAAATGAAAGCTATATCTTTTACATACATCAATACGAAGGCACAATTAGCCGATGCACTTACCAAGCCAGTCCCGACAGAAGCAATGCGAGACTTTTGCGCTAGAGTAGGACTTACAACCTATCTACCGAGTGGGAGTGTCAGCGATGCCCGTAGCATGACCGCTAGGCAAGGTTTACTAATGTCCGAAACCTAGCTAGCGAGTGGGAGTGTTGGAATACAGACACAGCCATCGCACAGGATAGACAGTCTGTAAGGTGCAAGGCCGATCGGGCTGAGTACAACAAAAGAGACTGCCAACAATAAGGCAACAATGGAGATTGCCAACAATAAGGCAACAATGAGGAAAGCCAGTGTATGTTAGCCTGAAGTCAGTTGTAGTCAGTTGGTTAGCTTTGGACCAGAGGAGAAGCAATATAGTCAAGCTTCAAGTCATTCGATTTCCATTGCACCTTCCAAGAGCTATTGCTACAAACGCCACACCCGCTTCGTCAAAACGTCTGGGCGTGACACAGTCAGGTGAAGCAGCAGAGGTTTCCTGCTGGCTATGCACCTACACAGCAGCCAAAATTTTCCTCGTTCAGAGTTTTTCCAGTCTTGTATAAATAGCAGCCGTTCGTCTGTTGTCTCTCTCCTCTTTTATCGAATCCAAGTCATAGAATCCAACCCCAAGATTCCAACAAATTTGCACAACCGAAGACCCAGTTGACGATACGAATGACGGTCTCAGATCGGAGTAAGCCAAGCCAACCCTCCTGCTGTTCGATGCCAAACGTGACTAATCCGTTGGTACGACGGGTTTAGAATGGTCAAAAGGCACTTCAGGGACTCCGGCACAGGCTGCCAGCGGGTATTGCAATGTACCCGATGCAAACGAGCGTATCATCGCGATGCCTCGGCTGCAATGAACATTGGCTATGTTGCATGGCATTTCATTATGCATGGCATCCATCCTTGGGTCAGAGGACCAGTAGAACTGTGAGTGTTGCAGCACATGCACAAAATCAGACGGGGAAATCTGGCACTGACAAGCGGGCCTGACGAAGCAGAGATAATGATGCCTAGGCTCATAAATTATAGGCAGTTTTTGTAATACAGTACCTGGCCCTGATGGGCGTACGAAACCGCGTAAGTCTGCTTAGGGGGTGGCAGGTCGATGGGTGCTGAGTCTGCTGACATGGTCTCGCTCACATCCTCTCATCATCGTCGGCCATCCTACGCCATCACCCCAAATCTGTTTCTCTGCCGTGTGACTAGCGCTCGCAGGTGGGACTTTCTCTCGGCCGTCAAGCCGGAATCGTTCCCACTGCACCGCGTTGTGGGAGGAAAGCAGCTTCGGAAGCGGTAAAGTGAGAGTTGACCAGTCATGTTTGCGTGGGTGACACTGTATGAGCACTTTCCAGCAGCATTGCGAGAGCACTCCGCTGCCGCCCGCTTTTGAGCAAGCGAGTTGCGACAGAGGCAAGAGCCATCTCTGAGAGCGCTGCACGTGGAAGATCACACAGGGGAAACTCACTTTACAACACACACGAGGAACGAGAATTCTAGTTGCGGCGTACAGATGTGTCACATCCGACTGATGCTGCGAATAGTTAAAATATAACAATGATTTCAAACAGATCTCAAATCTAAATTGCATCTGGGTATGCTCACCTACTGCCTAAAACTGCTTGCTTGAACTGCTCTGCCGATGTAACAACGCTTCAAACAATCCAACCATCGATATCAAATCCACATATGCGCACGGGCTGACTTTTATGGTCTCTAGAGATGAAGCGTATGCCTTCGATCTTCGTGCCCTCCTCTATGTCTTCCTGATCAACGGGCATCAGCGCTCGAGGTTTCACAATTGTCGAACCATCCTCTCCTATATTCTGGCTCTCGTCTTCATCTTCTACATCTGACAGTTGATTGAGCGCTCTTTTGCGCAAGATCTGATCATCTTCTTCGTCGTCGATATCTGCCAAGATTTCCAACTGTCCATCGACATTGCTTTCCGGCGCTGCATCTGCATCGACAATGCTTCGATACCCCGATGCTGTGGGAGCCAGGGCGAGAGAGTGCTCGTACAAGGCGCTGTCGCCTATGCGCGTCGAGATGACCCTGCCTCGCAGAGCCCTTCTAGTCCATACCGAGACATCGCTCGACTCTATTCCTGCTTTTGAATCAGGCACGTCTTTTGTCCAGATTTCCCAAGATTCGGCGGTCAGATCTTCCTGTCCTCTCGCAACGATATTTCCCAGGTTGAGCGAGGCAGTCAACTTGATGCTCCTCACTCGTTTAGGAGCGAGAAGGTTCAAGCCAAAGTATGATCCTTTATCTAGATTGCCAGGAGTGAGCCAGCAAGTAGTCGCATTATTCGCTAGTGTCTTTATCGATGGCAATCGTCCGTTGACAGCTAGATACCAGTTGCTGCTGCGCTGGAAGTCTGCCATTGTAGTAGGGAAGCCACCAGTCGACGAGACATCGGTCGAGGCGTGCCATGCATCTTGGTATTCTCCCATAGATTGAACATGCAAATATGGATTGAACGCACTTCCGCTATTGGCTTTCCGAGGATTGCGTCCCTGGTCTTGTTGAAGACCCTGTTTCGTTCGACCTGATGCTTTCTGCTGCTTTTGCCCTGCTTTCGAGAAGGTGAGAGAGGCGGGCGTGCGTGTGAATGGTGTTATGTTCGTTTCAAATAAGCAGCGATCGTCATGACAGGGCGCTCTTGCTTCGTCTAGAGGAGGTGAAGGTGCTATTGGGAATGGATCGGGCGACAGAAAGGGATCTTGGGCTGCCAAAGTATTGTAGAGGGTCCGTACAGCGGAGAGCTGAAGGAAGCAGAAATTATTCAGATGACGCCAACTGAGTATGAGGCAGAGTCACGTGAACCTACAGCCACTATGTCACGAGCCTGCTGTAGCTGCGCAGCAGAAGCTCGCACTCTAGGAGTGGGAGTGTCGTCGTGGATAGCCAGTGCAGGTGCAGTAAGCTGCACGTACGTATCAAGTCAGCTTGTACGATTAAAGAAAAAAGTTTAGATGTAGGACCATCTGACTTACTATCTTGGGATACGTGTTCATCCATAAACTCCAGTAAATGTCCGCTTCTTCCCCGTGCATCTCAGGAGTAAGCGTCTCTATCTGATGCACGAACCGTCGAGACCATTTTCGATTCACGAAGCACTCCTGCATCTCTGCATCTTTGGCAGATTGTTTCCCATCTTTGTTGCCTATATTGGAACTGCTGTCAATGCCAGCTTGAACGATACCAGCATGCAAATCCATTTCATCATTTTCAAAGCGTAAATGAGATGTTTTGTAATAGTCGCCAGCGTTTGTGACAGCTACAATTTGGCTGAATTCAGGACCAGTGTTCAGGTATATAGAATATAAAGTGTCGAGATGTATGGGTAAAAAAGCTGGCGACAGGAAAAGACAGAATTCTTTGCTTGCGAGGCCGCATGCTAGATGCTTGGCTCGCGACGCGGGCAGTCGTCGGTGTATCGGCGAAGAGAGAGGCGCAAAGGAAGAAGGTGAGTTGAGGACACGTAGTGAAGGAGGAAGGAAGCCCAAGTCTTCCACTGTCGGAACTTGTAGTGTCTGCAGGAGAAGTAATCAAAGGTTAGAATACTGGATGAACCCTTACGTGGCAAGCTCGAGCTTACATTTTCGTTAATGTAGAAGCCAATGTCATTATTCCATATCATGATCTCACGTATGAAAGGGTATTTCACAGCCATGCTAACTATTAACTGCGTGCTTGAGATATCATAGTCTGGTGAGTGGACAATAATCGCAGAGACTGAATACGGCCGTAAAGTAGGCGCTTGCTCTCCAGTAGATGACTTCTTCGTTATCAGGTCTAATGGGTCTCCCCCTGTATTGGCATGCTCGACTATCTCTCGATGGTTCAGGATGAAGTCGGCAGGATCATAGGATGAAGAACGTGACTTTGCGATTGCTTGCAGCATTGCCATACGCGAACTTGAAGGTCGTATTCGGGCTGATATCGATGAGGCATTGTAGAGGGCGGCAAAATATGCTGCTGAGAGAGGGTAGCCTGCTAAAGCTGCCGCCTTGGAGGTAGAGACGGAGGAGCCAGATCTCCATCCGAATAGAGACGACAAGCGACCAGGCGAGGTCTGGCTGGCTGCTTGCAACGTGCTTGTAGTAGATGGAGCGCTACTGAAGTGCGACAGTACCTTCGTGATTGCGGACAGCAAAAGCAGTCCTCCGACGATGATCATAAACCATCTTCTAAACTTTTGTATACGCGCGATAGGCGTGTCAGTGAAGGCTCCACCGCTAGTTTCAGCCTCGGGATGGTCATGCCAGGATATGAAGAGAGCATCGAAGATGGACCAGCCTGGAAGTGGAACTTGTCGCAGTACGTCACCATCATCGTCGTCTTCGCGACTTTTGCTTGAGGTGTGTAATGCTTGTCCTAAAGACGAAGCAACTGCATCCTGCGAGATTCCAGTTGTCGAACAGCGGTCAGCTTCTACACGATATCATTTGCAGGATGCGGACTCCTCACCTCCTTCATTAATGCAACCACACCTTAATATCTAGCTGCTCCAGACACTCTTTCTACCAACCTTCTCGTCTTCAACGCCGCGTCTCCATTCGATCTTCTGTTGGCACGCGCTGTCTTTATCGACTTCTTTCGGCAGACCTCTTGCCTTGAAAAGTATAGAAGAGATCCAATCTCGCGATGTTATTCTTTCTCTGAACACCTTGGAGGCCTTCAGTCTCCACTCTAAGTCCCTCCTGTGGGCCGGCCTTTCCACCCTTCTCACTTCCAGCTATCCTTGTCTTTTTCGATTGGGAAGAGAGAGACGATAGTCATTCGCAAAAAGGCTTGCTGTCATCGTCAAAGCATCACGACCAACACTACACGAGCAGCTTTGCCTTTAAGCCTGCCCCATAGCTTCGTACTCTCAGTGATCTAAGAGCTATACTGTTGCTCGACAACCTCCTGGCAAACGCTGTTGATACCTGCGCACGTGCACCTTGTTACGGAATAGAATAGTCAAAGACGTGACCAACTTGCAAATCAATGAGGCCTCGCTCAGCTCATTAAACGGCTGCTTGAACTGCAAATCTATGAGTCTCCGCGAAGCTCTTCCGCAGGAGCCTGCGAGACAGCACATTGCCCATGCTTGACACCTGTCACGTGTGCAAACTAGGCACAGATAAGATACGGTTCCCATCTTTCTCATAATGCACTTTCAGGCAAGGTACCTCAGCGTCCACAGCGTCAGAGTGATTCCTCCGCTCTTGACATCCAAGATTTCACCTTTGAAGCCTTGACATTCCGGGTCCGCTGAAAGAGCCTGTGGCGGGATCCACCTGCCTGCTCAGGACACGATTCTCGGTGCAAGTCCGTTACAAGCTCTCCTAAGCTACAGTGGTGGCTAGATGCTTCCTACGTGTCTGGATTCCCATTCTCATGACCGCTACCCTGTGACGACCTTTGCACTCGCTTGCGAAAAAGTCGATCAGCCTCGTAGAGCACTCGCTTTGAAGAAGTCAATTGCAGCAGTATCATCTGACTGCTTTCAAGGTGCACAATACACATCAGACCTAGTCGTGTTCAGCGTCTACGCATACATCATACACACATAACCATACCATCAACCACGCTCGAACATGGAGGATTGAGAAGCACCCTCTGCGGTTCTCTCTCCCGCCTCTCCCAATCTGGCAGGCCTCGAGCATCATGAGAGCATACCGCAGTCGTCAGGGGATAACAACAGCAGCAGCAAGGCCATGGAGACTCTCAAGGACATCTCAGATGCGTCTACATCTCAGGCCATGAACAGTCAGCCAGCTATCGAAGAGAACAAGGTGGATATGGCCACTCCAGCACTTGAAGCCGGCGAGAAGCAGACGGAGCAGGGGATCAAAGATGTTGCGGCCGAAAGCAAAGAGGAGACGAAGGCTCCTAGAGCATCCGACAATGCAGCAGTCGAGAACAATGCTGGAAGCCCTGAGAAGCCAGCCAAATCACCTGTGTCGAAGGCCAACGAGCCAAGTGAATTGCATGATCAGCCAGCAACAGCTACTCCGCCAACAACACAACCGGAGACTGCAGCTAGGCCAGCAAGCGTGAAGCCGGAGCATACTGAGCCTACTACTACTAATACTACACATTCTGATATTCAAGAAGGCTATGTCCTGGTCGCTCATCCGGATGCTACTGGTCCAAGCGGCACGATCGACCCCAGCAGCAGTAACGGAATCAACAACAACAATAATACCGAGAAAGCCAGCATTACAACACCGCAGGCCGAGCCCTTCCTCCAGGATCATGCAGATAATACTGAACATGGTCAAGAGGTCGAACACTATGATCCAAATACTCCCCCTGCCCGAATACAAGCTTATGCGCGACTCGAGTTCCCATTCTTCAATTTCTACATTCAAAAGCTTTCGGTGACTATTGGTCGACGTCCTCCTGTCAGTCGAGGTGCTAGTATAGCTCCTAAGCTTGTACAACAGCTGGATTCGGAATTAGTGGAAGTGCCGCCAACCGAAGAGTCAAAGGAGCCTACACAAAGCAAAGACGCAGAGAAGGCATCTCCAAAGCCAGAAGAGACCAAAGATGCTGAAGTCGCGTTCAAAGTAAAGAAGGAAGAAGAGGAGAAAGATGAGCAACCTTCTGCAAGTGGTGAGCTCTCAGAAGCAATGAAGGAACCCACTGTCAAACCTGAGGAGACGCCTAGAAAGATGAGCACGTGGGACGACCGTCAGCAGGCAGAAAACAATGCAGGTCCTTCCACTTCAATGGGCCCGGTGGCCGATGTGTTACAACAGAATGCTGCCACAGCGCAGACACTAGCACAGCCAGGTCCAGAAGCACAGACTTCAGCTCAACCCTCAGATCATGTCCAGACCTCCGTGCAAGCGGAACAATCAGGGCCAGCGAGCAAATCGGATAAGAATCAGGTCGATGTGGATCTAGGACCTATAAAAGCAGTATCGCGCAACCACGCAAGACTCTTCTTTGATGATACTATAAATGCAAAGTCCGGCTTGACCAATAGCTGGTCGCTTGAGGTGAAAGGTCGTAATGGTCTAGTCTTGGATGGCAAGTGGAGAGCCAAAGGCGAAATCGCTCGACTGCGGAATGGGTAAGTCCAATTCCGAGAGTGCTTCGCAGGTCTCTTTTGACAGATTACGCCGCTGACGAGACTGATCTTGTAATACGACAGTTCACGCATTCAAATAGCAGAACGCATCTTCCACTTTGTGCTGCCGAACGGAGTGGGCTATCCTACTGCACCACCGTCTCCTGTCATGGACGAATATTACGATGGACAGACATATGGCTATCCTCCGACTCCGGAGCGTTCTCAATCTCCCATCATATACGGCTCGGATTCAGATGAGCTGCGTTCCGATAACGATGACTATGGATACGGATATGATGATGACGATATGGAGATGGATAGTAGTGCCCATGGAAGCACATCTGCTGGCGGTCGCAATGCTCTTCCTGCCTTCGATGAGAACGGGAATCCTATAAAACGCAAACGAGGTAGACCGAAGAAACAACGCACGGCAGAACAGCTGGCTGCCATGGAACTGGAAAAACAAAGACGTTTAGACCCCACGATACCGCGGCGGCCGAGAGGAAGACCTCCGAAGAATAAGAAGGATGAGGAATCTCAGCAACTACAATATACACCGATACAGCCGCAGCCACCTGTCCCTGCACAACAACAGCAGCAAACTCAACCACCGCTTCAACCACAATCTCATTCGCCTTCTCAACCGCACCGGCCTTCGCAGCCCCCATCACACACCACGTCAGCCCAGCAGCAACCGCAGCAGGCACAACCGCCAGCGCAGGTACCGAAACTACTGCCTTCTCAGCTGCAGCCTATACCATATGCTTCAGCGCGCGTGTCCGCGCCCGATATTCCCGTGCCACAACTTGTACCGTTAGGAACGTCTCTGCCGCCCGGTCAGCAGCAAGCTCAAAATCAACAACAGGTGCCGCCGCCGCCTATACCTTTGGGTGGTCTCGACGAGAACGGCAAACCTCGTTTGAGCAAGAGGGAGCAAGCAGATCTCCGTAAAGCGCAGAAACAAGCGGAGAAAGAGGAAAAGCAGCGTATCAAAGAAGCTGAGAAAAAGGCACGAGAGGAAGCCAAAGCTGCAGCTAAAGAAGCTAAAGCGCGCGAAATAGCGGAGAAGAAGCGTAAAGAGGAGGAGCGGAAGAAAGCAGCTGCCGAAGAAGCCAAACGACTGCAGGAAGAAAGGCAAAAAGCGGCTGAACGGGACAGAGCTGAGAAAGAAAAGCAGAAACTTGCTGCTGCCGCAGCAGCGGCAGAGCTGAAAGCAAAGACGATAGCAGACGCCCAAGCGAAAGCCCGAGCAGAGGCAGAAGCAAGAGCCGCCCGAGATGCCGAGAATAAGGCTAAATTGGGCGGAGGAGTTGGCAATGAGGTCAAAATCAGACCCGCTCCAGCTCCGCAATCCAGCACACCTGTTCCACAATCTCAACCCCCGCCGGCGAAGAAAGCAACTCAGCCCAAACAGCAGGTTCAGCCTCAGCAACCGGCCCCATCGCCACAGCAGACGCCCGCGCCTCAGCCGTTTATCCCTACAAATCAATTCCAAGGCAAGCCTGAGAAGCCTCCTTATTCATACCCCGCTCTCATAGCACAAGCGATCTGGGCAGCGCCCAATCGACAGGCACCGCTTCAGCACATACATGCATGGATCCCTGACAAGTATCCCTTCTTCCGCGATCCCGCGCATGCACAAATACTAGCACAAGCGATAAAGCAAAATCTCGCTGTAAATCGAGCATTCGTCAATATACCTCTCCCGTCTGGAGTTGCGTTATGGGCCATAGAACCCGAACAATCGAAACTGTTTGACGGAAATACTTTCTTGCCTCCACCTAATGCGCAGAGTATGCCTTATCACCCTCCGCCTATTCCCCAACAGCATTATTACCAGCCACCCCCTCCACTTCCTCCACAATCGCAACTACCTCTTCAACAACCAATCCCAATACAACCGCATTATCCCATGCAGCAGCAACAACAGCAGCAGATGTATTCTGCATCACCTGCGCCAATGATGTCCCCACCTATCAATCCACCTGTTCATAGGGTCATGAATGGAATGGCTGCATCTGCTTCTCCAGCACCAATGCCAGTCCCTGTTCCTTCCCAAACGCAAGCTCCGATACCTACCCCGATGATGCAGCCTTCACAACCGTTAGCATCGCCAATCCCGCCAGCGACGGCATCCCCGGCACCTCCTGCGCCGACACCTGCTCCTGCTGCTGCTCCTGCTGCATCGTCATCTTCCTCTTCCAAGATGCCCATTCTCATCGCTCGGCCCTCTGCATCGTATGCCAAACCCGCTCCTCCAACATCAGCATCCGCAAATGACCCATCAAGCATGTTGGATCCCGAAGGCTATCCTCCGATCGCAATTCATGACTCAAGGATGTACCTCTCACCAACAGTCTTTAGTGCTCTTACGGCCCAACAACTGTCAAATCTGCAAAGTATAGAGACAAAGCAAGCTTTGAATATTCTACAAGCTTTCGTCGTCAACTACTTCAAGGTTGAATTGAAGAAACGTAAGAAGGCGGAGAAAGCGGCGCTCAAAGGTCTCGCTGGCGGTGCTGTTGCTGCTAGTGGGACGCCAATGTCAGCTTCTCCTTCACCTGCTCCGTCCGGAATGAAGAGACATGCAGCGGACGATCCAATGGGAGGGAAGGAAGCGAAAATACAAAAGGTGTCGTAAAAGCTTGGCTTTCGGGCACATCTTTACGGAAGATCTAGTGGAGATACTGTACGATCAGCTTGGGTACCTGTTGAACACGCTCTTTCACCTGAATACTTGGAGTGGCTGTCTTTATATCACTTAAGTATATAAGTTAATCCTAGCTTGGCTAGTTTTGTTGTGATGCTCTTTCTCCAGTCTCTCAGTCAAATGGGCCATTCAGCGTGTACTGCTCTTTACGTAACGTCGGTTTAATATAGTGGTCAAGTTGTGCTTTGTACTCTCTTCTGTTCTGTAATAAGACCGATAGTAAACCAGATCTACCACTATGTGCAAGTCAACTGCTGTACTGCTGCCTTGGAGCTGAGCTAGCCAAAGATAATGCATTGTCCATTGCCAAGTACTGCCGGAGATCTAAAAGCAGAATGTTGCTAACCAAAAGTACAAAGCCCTGCGCATTCTAGGTAAGAGAATCTAAAAGGATGCGCAGATACAGAGAAACCCAACTGCTCGGAGAGGGCTTCTGACGGAAGGTCGACACTACTCAAGACACACGTTAACTTGCTAACGAATGCTTCACAAAGGTCTCAGTGACCTGGTGGTCCGCCTGTAGTAGGTATGCACGTCGTACACACGGACGCATTATAGGCGGGAATAGTTGCTGTATAAATGGCGGGTGGTGACCATCAGCGTCAGCTTATGGCTTTTTGAAAGTGCGAATACGTGCCAGACTCACCTCCTTCAGGTTTAGTCTGTGTAATAAGCCAACTCAAAGCACCAGGATAACCGTCTGTCTCAACTTGTTCTTGCCATGGAACTTCGTTCATGTTCAGATGATTTGCATTTGGAATAGGCCCGACTGTCTGTAATTGCCTTGTATTGTAGATGTTTGACAAGCTTGGGTTTTTCCTCAATCCAAGCTGAAGTGCAGTTGCCTATACAACGTCACAGACGAAGGCGAACGTTCGGATCAGTATTCATGTCGCATGGCATTTCGCGTCGGCCGTACTGACGCAAGCGCTCTGCCGTACGTGCTAGCATTGCAGAATGATAACAAGGAAGATAAGAGCGTAGGTACTCACATATTCATTTTGTGTATTGATAGTAGCAACATCAAGATTGCTTTCATCATCGGCACCATAATAATTTCGTATAGGAATACCAAGTAAAGCCTCTAACTGATAAGCTTGTGCAAAAGTAGCTCCACTACTTAGAATTGCACCTGCGAAGATATCGGGGTACTCCATTAGGAAAGGCCAGGCTGCTCTTGTGCCCATACTGTATGTTGAAAGGTATATCTAAAATCCACATTACACCATAATAGATTCATTAGCTTGTTGAGGGTTAAAACCTCCCATGGCTACAGAATGTGGCTTACTCTAGTAAGGTCGACTTCATATGCAGCCACGACTTGAGCGAGTATGCTAATAATGCCCACGACAAACGCGTTAGCGCAAGCACAATAAGAGACCCTGGGGAATGAGACACTCACTTTGGAAAGAGGTTGATGTCCCAAGCAGCATTTGCCTGATCTATCTCATCTGGACATATTGGTGTGACGACGAGCATCCTAGCAGACGTACCATCAAATGCAGGTCAGCATCCGCTCTCGCTCTGCGTTGGCAAATTGTGAAATCGTTCTTTGACTCGACCCACTCTTCAGCTGCTAGTGTATGTGCAATGGAGCGATTTCCTTCATAATACTGTCTTACCATTCTACTCGTTCCATCATAGCCGCTTAGCTGTAAGGATTGAAACCGGATATCTCAATAAAGGCTCCGCTTTTCACAATTGAGGATGAGAAAGTTCTCGCTCACCCTCTTCGCATCTGATGCATTTCCACGACCACCGGATCCGGAAAGCGATAATACAAGTGGTGGTGGACCTTCTAGCGGGGGCAAGTTACGGGTTACCCTATCTGGAACGTGTACCTGCGGGCGTCAATCAAAAAATCAAAATCATCATTAGCAGTCTCTTCTGTAGATGTCACTTTGCGTTATACAACTCGCTCACAGTGAATGGGTAATGACTGTCATATCCAGTCATGGGAGGAAAGAAGAAATACACCAAGCCAAGGCACCAAGGAACATTGGCAGGAACCGCACGAAAAAAGCATCAGCAATTCTTTTTGCACGTGATTCTGGAAAAAGTGTCCCAGAATAGAAAGTTACAGTGAATCTACTCACACTTGATCTGCATTATATACAGTCCACGAAGCAGGATTGGAAGGGTTCTGGCCGGGCAGAAGTACAGGTAGAGGTGCGTTTCCATTGTTGTTGCTATTGATTGAGGACGATGACGATGATGATGGAGAAGCAGCAGCAGCGGTGCCACTACCACCATTGGCAGTTTCGGCAGCATAGTAGTCCGAGGTGGAGCTTGAAGCATACTCTGAATAGCCGCCTGGATAGATTGTAGAAGTTGCTTCTACATAGCGAGTAGTAGTACTATCACCAGCTTGTCCTTGCTCATCCAATGAAGTGAAAGCTTGCCGAGGTAGTATAGCAGCAGCATGTACCCCTCCGATTGAGAAGAAGAGTGAGGAGGAGGAGAGTGCTATGGCGGTGATGACGATGGAGGAGGGCAGCACCGAGGGACGAGCGTACAGCATCATCTTGCAGTGAGTGTCTTGCCTACCTTAAGAGTAGGATAGAAGGGAGAAGCTTCTCACTCTACTTGAGTCCAGAAGATCTCCTCGCCCACTTCCCGTCGTCGCCTATATTAGCTGGTGGCAGTGGTCGTCGAAAAGCGGGCTGCCTGTGCTGCTGTATACTGACTACGCAAAGAGTGGGCAAGGAAGCAAGGCTGTTGTACACTTTGGTAGTCTAGTAGAAGTGCCTCGATGGCCTGATCTCATCTCATCCCTCGTCTGATCTGCGAATTGCCTGCATTGCCATCTTCCGTTATATAGCATCCTAGCCCGTGCAAAAAGTGCAGGGCCATACAGCAAAGAGTCGCCACCATTTATTCCCCTCGTAGTTTACGGTAATCAGCTGAGACATCCTTATGAGCACTATTATTTTGATTGAGACTCTCTCTGACTCTCTCGTACCGTGTTCACTGTTACTGTCTCGGAATGACTGTTCGCGATTAGTTGGAAGAACAATAATAGTTTCATTACTTTTCTCTCCATCCATCCAAATGACCTTTTCTGGTTTGTAGTACAGTCATTCATTCATTCTAAACTGACCTTACCATTTACTGTAACTGCTCAACATACCCGTAAACACCTGAATTTGAAGGAAAAGACTAATGGAGAGACAATATGGAAGAATCGCACAAAAGGAATATTGATAGAGTTACATGTATGTACTGAAATTGGCTTGACGGAAGACATAGAAGAGAAGTAGAAGAGAAAGATAAAGAGAAGTAAAAAGGCTTGTAACGATGGCGGAAAGAGGATATCATATATTGAAGGAAGTTTGACAGACAAAGTGCCTTTGTCTCAAGAGCATCTGTAGCTGATGTCGCGTCTCCTTGGACCCAGCCAGCGTCAAGATGTAGTAGGCGGCTGTTCGTCCAGCAAAAAAAAGGATACAGTGGCGATCCATTTCCCGTCCACTGCTGCCGTCCTGGGTTTTTGTCGTTTTCGGACAGGACGGGGCCTGTGGAGCTCCAACGCGTACCGATAATACTTTGAAGCTCATTAATGATCTAGCTTCCTCCATTTTGCATTCCTCAGATGATTCTTGCATTGTGAGTTCCCCTTGTCTTTTCCTTTCTTTTCTATAAGATACCCGAATCCCTAAGTGCATTCTGTAATATAGTCTCCTTAACAGCGGCGAATACCAATCTGATATTACCCGTATCAGTAGCCTGAGTTAAATGTGGATAAATACTTAATCTAGCCCTGTTTAATTGCGTGAATCTCCATAGGATATACTTTGCTGCTTTGTTAACATCACTACCTCCTGTGTATTCGGGGAAATACTTGTCTAATGGTACTTTGGGTAACTTGACTTTGAAGAGATCGATTTTATTCAGGAAGAGCTGTTGCGCACACGCACATGAAGTAAATTGAGTATGGAATCAGCATCCGGTCTCGTGATTTCGAAGGGGACGAATAAAAGCTTCGGAACGAGCTTCCCCAACATTTCTGCTGTTCCAAGGTTCATGAAGAAGAGCAGCCCAAACTCACAATCACAGACGTCCGCAGGAACCAACGTGAATTGATAACACTCTCAAAGAGGACCAGTGATTCCGCCATTCGATTCTGTCCACTTTCTTCGAGAAGAACTTGATCGTATTCACTTAGAGCGACGCAAAAGATGATGGAAGTGACAGCTTCAAAGCAATGTATCCATCTATTCAACAAAGTGAGATTTGAATAAGAGATCATCAGCTAGCTGCGCTTGATTTTATTCCGGCTGTTGAACGAAGGCCAGAAATGGGGTAAACGACGCTCACTTTTTCCGCTCACTCCGTTGTCCTCCAACATCAAACATGTGTATACTCAATTGACCACTTCTGAATTTTGTTTCGCTGATACCCGTCGTCTTCGTACGCGCTCTGAGGACGTCCGTTTCATTGGGTACGTAATCTGGTGCTCCTATCCGTGCTACTTCGTCGAAGAAGCTAGAATTGGAAGGAAATAACAAGAACAAAGAATCAGCATACCGGAATTGTAACGGGCATAAAACCTTGTAATTAGTATAAAGAAACGAGGGGGGACGCAAAAAAGATACTTACTAAGAAGCTGAATCCATCAAATAAAATTCACTACTCCTGTCCAAGACAGAAGGAATGATAGGATCATGCCAAAGTGATTCGATAGCTTTAACGATGTCTTCATTCAAATTAGAATGCGATTCTAATCTATAATCCATAACCTTATCTGCATATAATCGATTGACACCTTCTACTGGATCCATGTTGAATTTACGTAATGCCATCACTAATGCTTGTGCTGAGTCCATTACGTCTGTTTTGTTCAATTTTCCAAGAAACATGATTCATCAGCTATTTCGAAGAGAAAGGCCGGCGGTTGCCCTACTGGGGGAGGAAACAATCCCTGGGGCAATGGAACTCACTCTTGTATACTGTAGCTCTACACAGTACCAGTTCATCTTTCGTATATCCATTCTGATGGATGATCTTCATCTGTTTGACAATTGTGGATTTACCAGATTCTCCAGAACCTGTTCATCGTGATAAGCCAGCACACAACAAAAAGGGACTCGGTCAGCCATCGGGTCATGTTCCTCATTCAATTATACATTGACATGTCATCGTTGGATCTGATTCCAGCCCGTCCGGATTGCTACCAAAGCAACTGCTTGCTGGGCGTATCTTCCTTGTCTAGGGATCCTTCAATAGGTATGTATGTACATCCCCCATCAAAGAGGGATGCGGATGTGCCCGAAAATGTGCGGAAAATGCGAGACTCACCAAGCAAGAGAATCTTGCATTCCTTCCTATATTTCTTGGAATCTTCTTCAATTTGTTTATCAATAGCATAACTCCTTTCTCTCTGAGCTCTTTTATTTTCCGTCATCCCGGGGCCTCCATTCATCATTTCTCCTCCATTACCCAGTCCATCTTTATTACCATGATTTGATCCACCATTCATTCCATTTGACCCGTTCATTCCATTAGAAGCTGATTTACTTCCTCCTCCTAGTCCTCCATTTAAGATATTTGATTTTGATTCTGATTTGTGTGATGGATTCGCGTAGACTGTACCTCCTGCTGATGTTACATGGGAGGGATTATCACCCCTCTCAGGTGATGACATACATGAACCCATGATTGCTGATTATGTATATATCCACCGAGTCGTTTGGTTGGATAGAAATAGTGAGTAGTACGGCGGCGCAATATTTCTGGCTGTGCTAGGAATATGATGTAGTGGATGAAAATGGTGATTGTTGCTGTCGGATGGTAATACTGTCTGTCTGTGTAATCGTTTATGCTGGAAAGTGTCGTGTCTTTCTTTACTAATATTGCTAGACTAAGACCTAGGCTAGTCCGTTTAAGCGTATAGTGCGAGTTCTCCGTATCAGACGGGGGGTTAATGCTCGTCCCCACCAGTGTCTTCTCTGTGGATCGTTTCTCTGAGCGTTTCACGGGCGGGTCAATTATCTATCGCAGCTACGACCTCTCGGGTGAAATCAAGGTTTTTGAGGTGCCCCGAGACAAGGCAAGCTCCCCAATCCTAGCTATTTGAGGTGTGGAGATCTGTTCGAGGGTTCAATTTGCGAAGAGCTAATTAACCAACTGAAACTACGTGGGAATCACTTTGTTGTCTAATTGAACCTAGTCCCAGACAAGAGATCGCCCAGTGTGTCCTTTTTTGCCTTGATGGGTTGGTTGTTCTTTCGCTATGTGCTTTTTTGCGGATGGCGGCGGAAGAGGCAGGTGGGTAATCGAGAGTTCAAGTTGGATTGAAGACAGGCTTAGAGTGCCAGGGCGTATGATGGCGATAGTAGAGTGAGCCGTGTGTATACAAATATGAACTGCTCTTGCTACGGGTAATACAGTGAGGGTGTGACTGCTGTCTTATCCAAGCGAGCTGACGGCTTGATCTGATTTATCGACAAGCCCGCTGCGTTGTGTGTCTGTCGATATGCGAGAGCGAGTCCGCGTGCAGGGTTTAGCCCCCAGACCAAGGGGTGGAATAGGTAGCGTTATGTGGAATGTGTGCTCCAGTAGTACTGTCTTGTTCAGTTCAATTTGAGCTCTGCACTGTTGGTTGGTTGGTCGGGTGACGGACGGATGGATGGAGGTGTGGCTTGTTTCACTGAGTGCTGCCTGAGAGAGAGGCGAGCGAGTTGATCGGAGTGATGGGGGACTCCCTCCAAGAAGAGAGAGCAGAGCAGAGGAGTGGAGAGGAGTGGTAGACCGCTACTTGAGTGTCCCTTATATACTCCTCCTTATGCACTGCCTTGTAGAGTGGATGTGTACTGAATGATCTGGTTGGGGCAGATGGATGGTAGCTGGCAGTAGTAGATGATCTCGAGATGGAGAGTCGATGGGATGGGATTGCTTCAACCTGCGTAGCCACAGCAGGTGTTCTGGTAACACAAGCAGTGCAAGCAGGATGGATTGAGTGAACCAATGAGACGATAGTGGGGTTACTGAGTAATGAGACAGGAATTGAATTGAATTGAATGACAGCGTGAAGCTGAGTATCAATGGTGGGTCGGTCCCTCGGTGTATATACAGCAAGTCTATGATACAAGGACCTAGACTAGTACTTTAATGGGAACATCTTTTTACGCGTACAACCCATGGCATCGCAAGGCTTACGGCACGGCACGGCACATCCGCGCGCTGTTAAATGTGCTTTATGCTGAATGATGCTTGCTCTGGATGTGTGCTGTAAGCTCGCAAGTGTAAGATAAGGTCTGGCCTTTAAAAGCTCCATTGCCTTTTTCGGCCATTTTATGGTCAACTGGCTGGCTGGAGTTAAGGCCGGTCACCTGAGAATACCGTAATCCGGCCCCATTTACAGTTGTAGGATGCAGCTATGCTATATCGTTACACCCAGTATGTCACTCTTGTCCTGTCTTGTCTTGCCTTGCCTTGTCTTTGCTTTCTACTCACACTCATTGCTGAACTGTCCTCATCTTTATCATATCTATCTATCACACCAATGCATGCCGAATCAATCAATCAATCAATGCCAATGTGGCGTTACCTTCAAAATCCTGGAAAAACGTGACCTCTCAACAGGATGGGGGCACCTGCGTTTCATGAACTCGTTTTGATGATGGGCAGCTCTCCTCCTCAACGAATGAAGAGAAGAGAGAGAGAGACATGTGCTAGTACAGTCTTTACCCTGCCATAGTACTAGTGCTAGCTAGCAAACTAGCTTTACACGGCTACATATGCTGAAGAAACATCGAATCATGTCCCTCAAGCTACGGACGGTGTCTCTGTCTCGGCAGCGCGCGTAGAAGCTGATCGACCAAGGCTAATCAATTACACAGGGACTCCGGAGAGATCTTCATACAGGATCCCTCCTACTACCAGTATTATCTGCTTATCTAGTCGTGCATTAAAGGATGACTGACAGAGCCGAGAAATAAATCATCCGCCCTGACAAGTTCAGACGAAGATATTACAAAATGGTTTTTTGAGCATTCACTCTTCCATTTCCATCATGAAAGACTAACAAGAAGGGTACTAACACAACGAACAGATTTGACTGACGAGGGGGTGGTGATGTGATGTGTATGGCTACATTTGGCGTACGTATCATGAAATTTGGATACGGTTAGGCAGAATATGTGGGGGACGACTTGGCTCAGAGATATTCGTTTGACAAGAAGCAGTTTCGCGATTGTCGGTAATAATGAGAGGCGGAAAATACCTGCTAGGTTGGGGTATAACCAGCCTTTTCACTCTAGTAGAAAGCAAAGCAGGTCTACCCTTCTTACTTGACTTTTTGGCACAAGGAGGGGGAAGAGCACAGAATCAGTAAATAAAGTAAAAGAGAGAGAGAAATGGAAACGAGAACCGTAGTTCCCCCAAGTATGGGAGAGATGAGAGAGGAGCCCAAGAATGAGGTTTGAGAGAAAGAACGGACTTACTCCTCTTCAAATATTGAGTATTCATCAAGATCTTATCATCCAAAGTATCAACTTTACCACTAACTTTATCCAAATGTTTATTTTGAGCATCAATTTCTTTTCCAGCAGTAGTAGCTAAGATTTTCAATCGTGAAGTCAACCCTGCAATTTCATCTAAGTTATCGTCTAATTCAGCTTCTAATTCATCATCTGAATTCGATGCTTCAAATTGATATCGACCTCCTTGTTCCCATTTTGCTCTTCCAGTTTTGGGGGCAGAAGATGAACTTTCAGCGTCGTTGTTACCGTTGCGACTGAATCCGAATTTGGATCTTGACGACTTCTCGGCTTCTCGGAATCCTTGCTCTACTCGTTCACGTGAAGCATACGCTGCTTCGCGTGCTTCTTCTCGATCTGCTTTTTCTTCCAGATGACGTGCTAGGATACGTTGTTCTTCCGCGTCTCGCTTGCCTGATTTATTGAAGGTGAAGCTTGGTCTGTTGAGTGTGAAGGTGGGTAACAAGGAACGAACATAGTAAGGCAGAGAAAGGTTGCGGAGGTTGTAAGTTAATTAGTTTCGAAGCTGAGGGAGAAATACATGATCTGGAGGCCGAAGCTTACTTAAAGATACTCTGGTTCAGTTGCTTGATCTGCTTTGCTCCATCAGCAGCACGCGAATTGTATCCTTTGGCTCTATCAAGGGCGAGTTCCGTATTTGCGATGCGGTCTGCAGCACGTACGACAGTACGGGTTTGTCAAAAATCGGTCAGTCAGCTGATGCGTTGCCGGTGGAACAACAGATCATTGCACACACCTGTCTGCTCGCCTAACTTGCCGAGCGTTCTTTGAGCCGTCTCTTCAGCTTCTCGAGCAGTTCGGATTGCATTCCTGGTTGTAGACAGTGATTCCTGTTTCGTAAATCTGATCTGTTGTTTGATGGCCTCACTGTACACGCAAAACAAAGCCGAGTATACAAGTTAGCAATCACCAGGCCAGTCTCTACATAACATGATTTCGGCCGCTTAGAAACATTGCGTGATGATATAGAACTCACACTTCATCGTCTTCTTCGGTGTATTCTTGATCTTGTTCACCACCTTCACGACCTTCTTCTCCACCATTACCACCACCAGAGAGGACGCCTTCATCATAGCCATGACTTAATGATCCAGACTGGGGTGCACTTCTTCCTGTACTACCGCCATACGAGCCACCTCTACCTCCTCCAGCTGCGTAGCTGTCAAAGGACGCACCGGTAGTAGGAGCGGGAGCTCTAGCGCCTTTGAACAGGTCGTTCCTAGCATTGTTAGAATAGCCTCCATAGCCACCAGAATTGGAAGATGCGCCTGAATAGCCTCCCTGTCCTTGTCCCTGTCCACCTTCGATGGGAGGTGGCTGTTGCGGCTGACCGTAATTCCCATAGTTGCCATAGCCACCAGGCTGAGTTGCGCGCGACGAGGAAGAAGTAGGTTGATAGTTATATCGTTCGCGCTGATATGTTCGTCCTGGTAGCTTCTCAAATCCTTCTGGATCTGGCTTCTCTTTCTTGCCTCGTCCATCTCCAGTATTGACAGGGTTGGAGCTGTAGCTGTTGTAGTTGCCTCCTCCTCCTGCTCCACTGCCTCCTCCCGCTGGTCCAGGACCTGGATTCACCTCTGGGATCAAGTTCTTCTCCTTTCTCTTGAAGATAGGCATGTTGATAGTATTGATAATGCTGTAATCGCAAGTCTGAATCCCCGCTGGCAAGTCGCAAAGCAAAGAGGCATGCTCCAGTGACACCCTCCTTTGGATAGATGAACGCATCTCGATCAGTTGATGAAGGGCCTGGGTGGCGAACATGCCCCGTACATAACGGCAATCACGGATGATAACCTCATTTCGGCATATATACATGCAGAATTTGGTCGAAGAGATAGCTTCAATCTATGCAAGAGGTACGGCAGACCGGACTTGCACGAGCAAGGCTTGAACTAGGTAGCAAAAGCAGAATCTAGAGCGTGGATTGCAGCATTGTTATCAACTACAGGTAGTGAGCGATAGTACATGTCCTACTGAAACGTAGTGAAAAGGCAATGATAAGACTGCTACATATGAGTGAGAAGGCGTGAAGTTACTCGAGACCGGTAAAGGATTCCTGTTCCTGGCTCAGCGAGACGCTCTGTAGAAATAGGTGATTCGAGGCACACAATCCGTGTATTCGGTGCCGAGATGAGGCTAGTTCATGACAAGCCGAATACAGCTGAATAGAGAGGACTAAGAAAGCATGACGCATCAGATGAAGCGATGAGCATTCAAATCTTCGCCGAAGTCAATGACTACGATTCGTTGATCGTGAGAGCAGCTGACAAGTCTCGAGACGTCCATAGTGACATCAAACACGAGACTCTTGTGGCTGGTCTTGAAGGTCATCTTTAGATTTCCAGATTCGAGATCCCACAGGCGTGTACTGTTTATCGCGAAGCGCAAAAGATCGTGTCAGGTCAGGAGCCATGATAGAGGAAGAGGCGGTACGCAAGTGACTTACGTCTTGTCGTAGCTTCCACTGAAGAGTCTCCGTCTGACTGGGTCATAGGATAATGTTCTGACCAAGTCTTTGTGCCCTTTCAATACTCTTGTGCATTCGCCGGTAGCTGGATCCCAGATTCGGATGGTCTTGTCATTTGATCCAGTAGCGAGGACGGTTCCATCATACCTGAAGGCCAGACGTATTCTACAGTCAGTATCAAGCTATATACTGTAACAAACTGACACTCACTGCACGCAAGCAAGGCCTCTATCGTGACCTTTGAAGACCCTCACGACTTGACCAGATTCGATATTCCACAACTTCGCGAGCGAATCACCGCTAGCTGAGCAGATCTTGTCGTCGTGAAGCTGAATGGCATTCACAGGTCCTCTATGACCTTGTAAGACTCTGTAGGCTTCCTTCGTGTCGCGTCGCCAGACTCTGATGCTTGTGTCCTTCGAGCACGACGCGATCCAGCGGTCATTCATCTGCACATCCAGTACACCCATCGTGTGGCCTTCGAGGATGTCCGTCACTTCCCACGTATTGACATCCCAGACGAAGAGTTCGCCATTAGACGCGCCAGTAACCATCATCTTGCCACTGCAATGGACCATGTACGTCGGCAAAGGTGTGCATGTAGATACAAAGCTGGGACTGATACTCACTCGCATTGGATAGCTAGAACGCTTGAATTATGAGCTTCAATCGTTCGCAAAAGCGTTCCAGTAGATGCTTTCCAGACCCTGTTACACCATCAGAAAGTGATGTAAGCAATCTTCTCACTTCTCACGCTTGATTGAGCTGTCCATACTTTACTGTCTGATCTCTCGAGCCGGAAATAAGCATGTCACCATGTAAAGCGACACAATAGACCGAGTCACCATGTCCCTTCAAGATTCGACTGATGAATCTTCCGTCTTGCCAACGTCTCTCAAGCTCGAGTCTGTCTCTGTACAACCCTTTCCAATCTAGGAACAAAGAAGCATTCGGTTCAAATTCCTTCATCGGACTCATGAGACTTGCATAAGGCGAGAATGTGCCAGTGCTGACTCTTCGACGTTTCATCGAGCTATCAGGACGCGGAGGGGTGTCTGTACCGTCTAGGTGAGCTTGAGGTGTGAAGTGGGGATGGGCATGCTCGCCTTCGCGGAGTATCTGAGGACCGAGAGGCAGACCATGCAGATTTGGCGAGCCGTGTGTCTCAAGGAGGGACTGGACAATAGAAAACGACTGACTTCCTCGTCTAGAGGGAGTAGGACCTCCTTGATTGGAGTACTGTCGCATCGACGACCGAAGAGGCGTGTAGAAGTTCGAAGGATGTGTAGCTGCCGAGCTGGTTGCGGTGCTGGACCGCGTTCTACTGGGTGTGCCCGAGCGCGAGCCTGGAGCAAGCAAATTCTCCGATTCGGTACATGGCCCGGTTACAGGCGCTTCCTCGAGTGTACTTGTGCTGGCTGCTGGTTCTTCCGTGTGGGCATCCTGGGCCATCGTACGATCTCGATGGATTGTCATGAAGCCGATATCGGATACAATATCGCTGATGCGTCTTCCTATACGAGCGGCTATACTACCTTCGCTGGTAACGGTAGTAGATCTGCGGTTCCGAGAAACAGTGGGTGTCTGCATTTTCGAAGGTGTGTGAGCAGGAGCGTGCGCAAAGCTCTTGTCGCCAGCGTTATCATTTGCATAGCCAGACTCGAGTATATCAGGCCTAATCTCCCATCCTGGATTGCGGTAGAAGTGGTCCCTCCAGATCAACGCGTCTAACATTTGGAAAGAGAAACTTCAGATTTGACGAAGGTCCCTCAGTAAAAGGAAGGGTCTTACCTGTAGCTATGGTGTTCCAAGTGGGTGAGACCTGCATTGCCCGACAGATCGTCTGCACGTCGGCAAACAGGAGAACATATAGGCTGAGTTCAAGAGGTAGGGAAGTAAGGAAGTCTGCCGCGACAGAACAGGCTGTTAGGCAAGCGTCTGCTTTCCGTACAATAGCAAGACTCACCAACTTTGCCGGACGTATCAGACATGCTTATACCCTCATCAACGACATCTCCGCCTGAACCATTGCTTTCGACCGTTATGAGCGGGCTAGTTTCTGGCTCTTCCGCATCCCCGTTCATAGTTAAGCCGACACTTCCGAAGCTGTTAGCTTGCTGTTGGGAGTCGGCTGCAGCAAGGGCTTGCAAAGGTTTTCTCTTGGGAGACGACCATGGCATCTTCCAGTTTGACGACGTTGAAGCATCATTTGAATCTTTCGAAGCTGAAAGTCCGGGCCTTTCAGCAGGGTCTCCTTTGCTAGCAACCGCACTCTGTGAGGTTGAGCCTGAGGGGCCAGCACCTGATAGCAAAATGGAGGAAAGGAATGATGACTTGCTGTTTCGTCGTTGTGGTGTACTCGTGATGGCATTGGCAGAAGGGGTCAGGCCTCCCTGCGAGCCCCGACGCGCTCCTGGAGTCGGTGTTGATGGCCGCCTTCCACTGGCTTGATCAACCGTGGCGTCGTCCTCGGCTTCGTGATGTCCTGCGGCGGAAATAGCAGAGGACGAAGATGCCTCTACCGGATCGTCATGTACTTGATCATCTTCACCTTGTACTCTTGTGACACCTTCTTTCCTGTTTGCAGAAGTGCCAGAGGAGCTGCCAAAGCTGAACATTCGACTGATGCGGGAGGGCGTGGACAGGCTCCCAGTGGACGCAGCAGTTGTCGTCCTGCTGCGAGGCGGGGTGCTTGACCCACTTGCCTCTGCCATGACTACTACCTCCAGCTCGTGTAGCGCGGGTAGTCCAAGAACCCTGACCAGTGTAGCCGGGGTTAGTGAATGTGTTGGAGAAAGGATGAAAGCAAGCACGTGATAAAGGGAGTCGCTCCTTCGGTCAGACCGGCTGCAATTGTAGGCAAGTGCAATCTGACTTTTCAGGCGTCGCAATGTGTTCAAGCAATTTCTGGAGATTACTTCACTAGCATGCACATCCTGCAGCCTCCTTTGGAGAGTCTGAAAGATCCCCACCTTCACTGTTGTCAATTACGGCGCCTTCACAAGGCCTGAGTTGACCTCTCTTGCTTCTCCGCCAAACCACCTCGAACTGCCAATACCGCAAGTCGATGAGCGGAGAGAATGGGATCATCAAGAATGTCCCTAGCTTCTCCTCGTTTCCTTCAGCTCCTTCCTTTGATTCTTTCCCAATAGCGAGCACTTCGAAAGCCCAAGCTTCAAGGCAATCGAGCGACTCTGACGACGAAGAACGCAGAAAACACAAAAGCAAACACAAAGACGAGAAGCACGATAGAAGGAGGCACCGAGACCGCTCCAGAGACAGAGCAAAGCCTGATTCTGACCGTGAACAGCGGAAGTCCCGCAAATGCGAAGATGATGGTGCCCGACGAGATCGGCATACAAAGTCCAGCGACCGTATCAAGGAGGATTCAAGCAACCGTAGAAGAAGACGGAGTGCTGATGCGTCGGACGATGAGGAGCGTCAGAAACGGCGCAAGGAACGGAGAGATGGCGTAAGTCATTCCAGACTGCGGCTGTTGCCGCCTGATGCTAAGAGGTAATGTCTGCAGACACCGCAATACTACAATGTGCCCAACTTGGCTTTAGGAGAGGTAGCTCGCATAACAAAACATGCAGAAGACGATGTGGACCCGGAGTTCGCTGCCTTGCCTGACTACAAGATCTTTACTCTGGATGGCAAAGGTGACCAAGACGTCAGAGTATATGGGCGACTGTATCGAGGGTCGATACCAAAGTACCGTCGTATAGGCTGTAAGTCTGAAAGCCAGCTTTCTCGACCATCTCTGACCACCTTCACATAGTCGGACATATCTTGGGCTTGCCGAGTGAATTTAAGATTACTCTGGACTCTGCTAAAGAGGGAGATCATTTGGATGTAGTAGCCGGACGCGATTTCAGCAGGGTCAGTCCGCCTTTGACCAAATCACAACATAGCATGCTGACACCTACACCTTCTGTGGAAAACAGGGCACAAGCTTAAAAGACCGCGCCGTTCGCAAAAGTCTCACCGACCGAAGCTTCAAGCGATTGATTCTAACGCCCACAACAAAGGCTATCCAGGCCTCTACCTCGACCGTAGATCTCGATGCAAATACCGATTTCATCGAGTTGCCGAAGGGCAAGACCGCTAAAGAAAGAGTAGAAGCTCTGGAACATGAAGAAGGTCAGGATTACAGGTCCATTGCTGGGCAAGTGAAAAACTCCGAACTTGACGAGGAAGATTATTGGGATGAGCTGGAAGGAAACGATGAAGACGAGGCTGAGAGTTTTGATGATTATCTCAAGCGCCGTAATGTGGAATTCGAGCGTCACTTGCGTAACAGTCCGAATGACACGAAAGCGTGGCTTGACCTGGTAGACTTCCAGGATACGGTCAACCAGATTGGAGCAGAAGGATCGTCTAAATCTGCAAGGAGAATCTCGTCGCAGATCTCACGTCGCTCATTAGCTGAAATCAAGCTATCTATACTGGAAAGAGCGCTCGCGCAAGCTGGTAATGAAGACTCTACAGATCTGCATCTCGCGGTAATGAAGTTCGGAGGAGATATCTGGGATACCAAAGAACTTATGAAGAAGTGGATGGAGTTGCTGAGGTCAAAGCCTGAAGAAATGCAGGTCTGGCTTGAATACCTTACCTTTAGACAAACGAATGCAACGGTCTTCTCAGTTCAAGAAGTGGTGGACGTATATGCCGATTGCATGCAAAGAATAGCCAAGCATATACTTCGTAGTCCACGCGGCAGCCGTGGTAAGTGTCATCTCAGTAGTAAACCTCTCGCCGTACTGACGAAATGACCGAGTAGCCAGGGGGAAGCTGGAAGAGAACTACTTATATCTCTTTCTGAGGGTGTGCCTTCTCCTTCGACAGGCAGGTAAGCGCAGCTGATCTTCTTGTTGACGACAACCCGGACAAGTGGCTGACTTTCGCCATATGTAGACTACGCTGAACGAGCCCTTGCGGCTTTCCAAGCTCTCATTGAACTCAATATCTACATGCCGGATCGCCATCGCGCTGAGATGCAGGCTTCACCGATGGACTTCAAACCGGTCGACGACGGTCTGAACGATCTTGAGCTGTTTTGGGACTCCGAAGCTCCGCGTGTCGGAGAAGAAGGTTCAATTGGATGGAACAGCACTCCTGACGATGCTATGCCGCCGGAGGGCACAGTCAATGCAAGTACAAAACCTTCACAAGAGCAGAACACTGGAGGTCAAGATCCCGACCCTTTTGAAGAGTGGGCGAAGTCGGAAAGACAGGCCTCCCAAAGTCGTCGGCGACCTACACGAACCACAGATACCCTCAATGATGACCAAGACGATCCCTATTCGACTATACTTTTCTCCGATATCCGCTCTTTACTCTTCGTTGTGTCGAGTCCAGACGCCCGTTCCCAGCTCATCTATTCTTTCCTCTTTTACCTCGGTCTACCGCTTACGCCGCCCGACACACCTTCGACCTCGAGATTAGCCTCGGACACTTTCCTCCATGCCGATGACTTCTCCCCCTCATTCGCTCCTTCCAAACGCGCAGCCTTCTGGCCAACCCAGAGCACAGACGACTTTCTGCGAGCTTTGATACCTTTCGAGACTATCGGCGGTCAGCCTATGGAGCCTGTACGAACTAGCGGGATCAGTGATCCCTTCCAGCCGCCATTCAGGAAGTTTCCGCTGTCACCGGACTCTTTGTTTCCGTCTCAACCTCGCTGGTTCTGCTTGTTGGATCAGAAGGCGTACCTGAAAGACCTCGACCTGCCTTTAATCAGGTGCGTCATTCTCGCCAAGAGTTCACCTGTCAATCACTAATACTCAGTCACTTAGGAACGTGCTCGCGCAGCTTCGTCTGGTATCGAAAGACATATTCTTGACCCTCGCGCACTTCTCACTTGAGGCATCAGTCAGCGGAAAAGGGTGAGGCTCGCTGTATGTTATCTCGTGACTCTGGCAGAAGCTGATCATCAATACATAGCGCTGTCAAAATCGCCAAGAATATACTCAAGAATGACAGCAAAAACCTACTGCTCTGGGATGCATATGCTAGAATCGAACGAAGTAATGGGAATCTGAAAGCTGCTCGCAACGTCTATGTACAGGCTCTATCCCTTTCTCAAGGCTTCGAAGACAAGGATAAGGTGGATATGCCTCTCCTTTGGCGTGCATGGACGGAACTGGAATGGGAAGATGGTCGCCAGTCAGCTGCACTAGCTATCATTGCTGCCAGCGCTGGTAATGCGGTAGACAGTAATGCCCTCGGTAAGTCAATCCTGTGTATGGCAACTTCTAGCTGACAATCCAGATGTACAGCCCTAATCGCTGGCGAGAAAGAGGTAGCAACGCCATCCCCTGCAGCATTGCTGCGGGCCAAGACGCACTATCGACGTCTCTTGGATGCAGCAAATGCACCTGACTCGCCTCAGTCGCTCTTCCGACATAGGATTAGCATTACCTTCTGTCTGGCCTTGCTGGATTACATGTGGAATGGTTTGGATGCGAGCAATGACACCATGCAAGCACAAATACGCCAACTACAGTCCGAAGAACAAGGCTCGGCCGAAGAGGAAGAAGCCCTAGCCTTACAAGCAAAGATCGCTTTCCGGCATACGCAAACCAAAACAGCTTTCAGGCCGGGCATACTTCGAGGTATACTCGAGAGTGCGCTCCAGACATTTCCTAACAACTCAATTTTCCTGTCTCTGCACCTATTCAACGAGCTTCGCACACGTATCGAAAATCGGGTCCGACGGGTTTTGGACGAGATTGTCCTGAAAGATGAAAAGGTCACAATAGAAGGCTGGCTATTTGCAATTTATGCAGAGCTGCATCTCAACTCTCGTGCATATAACGTGCAGGCTGTACGAGCACTCTTCGAGCGAGCTGTGGATCATCCCAAGTGAGTTCTGGACGCCTCCTCTTTCAGCCCTGCCGTGTATCGATCTGATAATCGTATGCTACAGGACCAAGTCTTCAGTCAGTCTTTGGTCGCTGTATATAGATTTTGAGCTACGTTTGTCAGACCGCAAGCGGGCGAAGCGGCTTTTACACCGTGCTTTGACAGAATGCCCCTGGGCCAAAGGTGCGTTTTATTTTGTCAGTTGCTTCGACCAGATGGCCGTGCTCATGCTGTTGCCTCCTATACTTAGATCTATATCTCATGGTGTTCATGCCTCCGTTTAGACAAGCACACCGTTCAGCCGAACTTCGCGAGATACATCGACTCATGTTAGAGAAGGGCATAAGGCTATACAGCTCTCTGGAAGCAGCAGTAGCGGGGTGGCAAAGCGAGGTCAGCCAGGATGAGATGGATATAGATGCTCTGGAGACAGAGGACTCTCTGTATGCTCAAAGACAAGCTGCAGAGAGGCTGAAACTGATGCCGTTGTAGCTTTACATAATCTGAAAAGGAGTCTCGAAATGCATGACCACAGGTCGACTCGATCATCCTCATGTCGTTCACGACATTGCATTGACTGCTCTGCTCTTGCCGGCACCCAGTACAGTCAGATAGCACGTCTCATGAGACGGTAGCAAGAGTGCTCAACCATGTCAGATCTCCAGACATGGACGGGTGACCAAGTCCTCAACTTGCTCGGAGCTAGTGACTCCGCTCTCGTCAGCTATTTCTTGACACTATCGACGAAGAGCAAGAACCCAGGCGCATTATACCACACCCTTGTTGCGAATGGCTTGCCTGAGAATGCTCAAGCTCAGCGTTTTGCAGAAGAACTATACAAGCGCACACCCCGAGCGGGCTCCAGCAATGCTGCAGCCGGTGGTGGCTCTGCAGCGGTCAGGGAGAAAAAGATGCGAGAAGAGCGTCTGAAGGAGGAGAAGCAAAAGAAGGACCTTGGCACGCAGAAGTTCAGCCTGATGGACGATGATGAGCTGCTGGGTAACGCAGTTGCAGGACCTTCTGGCTCGTCGAGCAAGAAGGACAAATCGTCGAAGAAAGACAAGTCAGACAAGTCGAAGCGGCGGACAGCAGGAACCGATAGAGACTGGGAAGAAGAAGAGCCAGCTCGTACAAATGGAAGCTCTCGGAGGAAGAGTCGCAGTCCATCTCGAAGTGAAAGTGACCATGAAGAGACTCCAGAAGAGTATGCTGCACGGAAAGAAGCAGAGCGTCTGCGTGACTTGGCCGAACGAGACGAGTTCGACCGGCGCATGAAGGAGAAGGACAGGCAGAAATCAGGGACAAAGATTGTGGAAGACAGAACGCTGACAGCAGAGCAGAGAGCTCGCAAAGCGTTACAGGAAGATGCCGAGAAAGCCGCTGCAGCAATGCCAAATCTACGTGACTACTCGCGGCAGGAATACCTGAAGAAGCGAGAGCAGCAAAGAATAGACTTGTTACGACTGGAGATACAAGATTTCGAAAGGGATACACGCGGTCAAAAGCTGACGAAACGAGAGTTGCGCGAGCTTGAAAGCAAGAAGGAGATTCTGCGTCTGACGGAAGAACGTCTTCGCATAGACGATGGCTTTGATGGGTACGCTATGCCTGAAGACTACCTTACAGAGAAGGGAAAGCTGGACAAGAAGCGCAAGAAGGAAGTGTTGTACAAGCGATACGACGACAATCAGCGTGAACGAGACCAGGATCAATTCGTGACAGACTTAGACCGCTACGAACAATTACAGACGGCGGCCGCAACTTTGCAAACTGGAGCTGCAGACCGAGCACCGGTAGATATTGGTGCAGACTACGACTTCGTCTTCGATGACACGCAACATATCAACTTCCAGATGGAAGACAAGATTGCAAGCACGATGACCCAGGAGGAGATGGCTCTTCAAGCACAGATCGATGCAGCAGAACAGAGGGTGAAGAGCATCGACCAAGTCCGAAAATCCTTGCCAGTCTATGAATGGCGTGAAGAGCTTCTGAAGGCGATTGAGGAGTTTCAAGTCCTTATTATCGTTGGCGAGACTGGGTCTGGCAAGACCACACAGCTGCCTCAATTCTTGCACGAGGCTGGATACACGAAAGGAGGCCAGAAGGTCGGATGTACACAGCCGCGACGTGTTGCTGCTATGTCGGTTGCTGCTCGTGTAGCTGAAGAAATGGGATGCAGATTAGGCAAGGAAGTCGGCTATTCGATTCGTTTCGAGGATTGCACAAGTGATAAGACGATCATCAAGTACAGTGAGTGTCGTACAGCGTTCCCGACTAGATGCTCTTGCTGATCCTCTTCAGCAGTGACCGATGGCATGCTGTTAAGAGAGTTTATGACGGAACCCGATTTGGCAGGCTATAATGCAATGATCATCGACGAAGCACACGAGCGTACCCTCAGTACCGATATTCTTCTAGGTCTAGTCAAAGATATCGCCCGCTTCAGACCGGATTTCCGCCTGCTTATCTCGTCAGCAACCATGAACGCTGAGAAGTTCTCAGAGCACTTTGATGGCGCACCCATCTTCAACATTCCAGGTCGAATGTACCCAGTCGATATCCATTATACTCCGCAACCGGAAGCCAACTACCTACATGCCGCTATCACCACGGTCTTCCAGATCCATACCTCACAACCTCGAGGAGATATCTTGGTGTTCCTGACGGGTCAAGATGAGATTGATGCAGCACAAGAATCGCTGGAGGAAACGGCAAGAGCGCTAGGCAATAAGGTGGGCGAGATGATCATTTGCCCGATCTATGCCAATCTACCAACGGAGATGCAAGCGAGGATTTTCGAGCCGACACCGCCAGGCGCAAGAAAGGTTGTCCTGGCTACCAACATTGCAGAGACGAGTATCACCATTGACGGTGTAGTGTACGTCATCGACCCCGGTTTCGTTAAGCAAAATTCGTATAACCCGCGTACAAGCATGGAGTCGCTGGTGGTCGTTCCTTGCTCAAGAGCAGCAGCTGGTCAGCGAGCTGGACGTGCTGGCCGAGTTGGGCCTGGCAAATGCTTCCGACTGTTCACAAAGCAAGCATACATGAATGAGCTAGAGGAGGATACTGTGCCGGAGATACAGAGAACAAATCTGGGATCGGCTTTACTACTGCTGAAGTCGCTAGGTATCAATGATCTACTAGCATTCGAGTTCATCGACCCACCGCCAGAAGAGACTTTGCGCAGAAGTCTGGAGCTCCTATATGCGCTTGGTGCCCTGAACGACAGAGGAGAGTTGACGAAACTTGGTAGACGGATGAGTGAATTCGTAAGTGCACTCGTTTCATCTGCATGTATCCTCCGCTGAATACTTCTTTCCGTCAGCCAATGGATCCGCGTCTGTCTAAGTCTATCATCGCAAGCGAGCACTATAAATGCACGGAAGAAGTCCTTACGATTGTCGCAATGTTACAAGAATCCGGATCGATCTTCTACCGACCCAAAGACAAGCGAATACAAGCAAACCAAGCGCACCAAAACTTTGTCCGTCCGGGAGGCGATCACTTCACCCTGCTCAATATCTTCAATGAATGGGTGGATACAAGTTTCCAGATCGGCTGGTGCTACGAGAATTTCCTGCAGCCCAAGTCGCTCAGTCGCGTGCGAGACATCAGAGATCAGTTGTCTTCGTTGTGTGAACGAGTGGAGATTGTACCAGAATATAACCCCGATTCAACCCATCTCGTGCCAATCCAGAAGGCAATACTGGCAGGCTACTTCTACAATTGTGCACAGCTCAGTAGATCAGGAGACAGTTATAAAACATTTAAGACGAATCAAACAGTTTATATCCACCCATCGTCCTCACTATTCAACAATCACCCGCCAGTGCGGTACATCAACTATTACGAACTAGTGCTCACCACCAAGGAGTACGCTCGTTCGGTCATGGAGTTTCGACCAGTAAGTCGTAGATTCCAGCTGGTACAGCGAGAAAGCGCTAATACGCCCTCTTGACAGGACTGGCTCCTTGAAGTTGCTCCGCACGCGTTCAACAAGAAAGATATCCAGGATAACCAAGCACGAAAGATGCCTAAGCAAGTAAAACAGTAAACATGCTGCATCTTCACACTGTATATTTAGCCCTTATTCGTTTTTTGTTAATGGGCTTGTCGGCAACATGTCGTTGATGCAGAGGTAAACCGCCAGCGTCCTGCGTTTTGATGGTGTACCAGATTCACCGTTAAAAGTCATTACATTGCTCTGATGGAGCTTCAGCGACATCCAAAATAGAGACTATCGCCGACTGGTGGGCTTCACAAGCTTGACTTAAGATCTGACCGAGTGTGGCAAGATACCACGGACTTTCTTTTGCGTTGAAGTGCCGAGCACACACGTTCGGAAAATGCTATGGCTTCAACTTATCGAAGTACACTGCTATTGTATCGCTTCCGGACCTCTCGCAACATACTACTACTGTGCTTTACGACATTCATACATCTTCATGCGTTGCCACCCAAAACTTCGAAGCTAGAAGCCTTCGTCTCATAGCTTTGCAGAAGGAGCATCAGACTCGCTAATGAAGATTGAGCTTCCACCCATGCCACTCCCGACACACTAGGAAATCCAGAATCACAGATTAGCGAGCTCCTCAAGGCGTCCAAAAGTTTCTTTCCGGCCTACCATGGATGTGCACAAAACTTGCTCTCCGCGACGTCGGAGCTCGGCCAGACCAGTCGCGACTGCAATTAAGCTGGTAAGCACTACTATCTGCATCCCCTCTCGGGCAGTGCTTACCTTGTCGAACTCCAGTCGCGCCCAGAGGATGGCCCAAAGCGATGGCACCACCGTTGACACTGACGAGCAATACGTGTCAGTAACGCGAAAGGAGGTGATCTTATCTAAAATGCTCACTTGACTTTCTCCAGATCTAGTCCAAGCTCTTCGACACAGTAAACATACATAGTCGAGAACGCTTCATTGATTTCCCAGAGGTCAACCTGGTCTTTCGTGAGGCCGGCTTTCGCTAGGACTTTGTTGATAGCGTCGACTGGCCCAATACCCTATGATGAATGCTAATCTAAGCTTTGACTGAAGAGGTGAAACGCATTCGAGACCTACCATATATTTAGGTGTTACTCCAACAACGCTAGTGGCGACGTGTCGAGCTAGAGGCTTCAAGCCCAATTCTTCGGCCTTTCGTCTCGTCATTATGAAGGCTGCAGCTGCACCGTCTGTGACCTGACTAGAGTTGGCACCGGTCGACAATTCGCCCCATTGAGGAAAAGCGGCCCGACCCTTGGCGACAGCCTCGTAGGTAGATCCGGATCGAATTCCATCATCCTTATCAATCGTGACCTCCTTCTTGTCTCCTGTCTCGGCATTTATCTGCACCGTCTCAATTGGTACAATCTCTTCCAGGAACTTGCCGGATTTTGTCGCTGCTTCAGCCAAGTTGTGTGAGCGGAGAGCGTATCGGTCCATCTTCTCTCGCGGGATCTTAAAATCTCGACCAACATTTTCGGATGTCCACCCCATAGGCTGAAGATCACATTAGGCATGAATGTCAGCTCAAAGCATTTCACCAGTGTAACAATTCAATCTGCTCACCTCGGCGCAATCCTTGGCTGCACCGTTGGCCAATATCTTTTCATCCCGGAAGACAGGAGTAGGTCGAGGGCTGTGGATGCCAATTCAGCCATCACAGGTCTTACGGGTTCACAGCATACACCACTCACTTCCATGTCATACTCTCTACCCCAACTGCGAGTCCCACTTCGATGTCTCCCCGCGCGACCGAATCACTGATTGAACGGATGGCCATCAAGCCCGAACTACAGAGTCTGTTGAGAGCCTGAACAGGTGTGTGTTCGGCGAAGCCAGCGGCCAAAGCAGCTGCTCTTGATTCGTAGCACGGCGAAGGTGGGTGGCAAGTACCGACTACAATGTCTTCGACCATATTTGTATCGAATCCAGCTTGCTCTTTTGCCTTCTCGAGCATCTTGCGAAGTAGGGTATCGGACGGTGTATCCTTGAATCCACCCTTCTTTGCTTTTGTCAAAGCTGTTCGCTTTACCCATGTGATCACTACATCGTCGGGTGACTTCTTGGTGACTGTATAAACGGCAGAAGCAACAACGACTTTGGTCAGCATTTACTTGCGCAAAGGCATACGGCCTTTACTGGAAACATACGTGATTCAGGCAAAGCTCTCAATTGCGAAGATGTTGCGAAAGTACGCGACGCGGCTCCGACGGCCAGTCTTCTTCCGGAAAGGGTAGCAGCGGTGCGTAGCATGGCTCTTGACGGTTGCAATTCAAGGATTGGCTTCAGCGGATGGTAGGCTAGATGGAGAGTGCAAAACAGGCAGAAGCAAGAAAGTCGAGTAGTGGCTTTTCCGCATACAGAGTGCTTTGCTTTGCGTTCATGCAAGTCAGCAAGCCGATCGACTTCTTCGGCAAGGCATTCATCCGGTTCTCTCCATCGTGACATGCCGGTGGCGGGGACCCGCTTGCACGCACTGAACAGTTTAGCAAGCATATTGGCCCGAAGCTAGCTCTACAGTCCGCATCACGGAGATCCGAGATCAACAGATGCGTCTTGATAAGATGCTAGGCACTTCGTGTTTCATATGGCTTTTCCAGAACTGCCGGACATGGAATCCCAGTCACGGACGTGAACACTATATAGAAGATGGCGTCAGCTACGACAGGAGGTTACAGACCTGTCTTCCCTAGAATAGAGTTCTCGTATGCTTGTTTACGTGAAGTTCATCAGCTGGCGCAACCTGGGAAAGGATGAGCATGCCCTGAACGATATTGCCAGGCGCTGAAGAAAGCTCCTTCGGACATGGTGTGGATGGTTGTGTACCAGGGTTAGAGACCTAGACACGTATCTAGAGCATGTCTCGTAGAGAACGTCTCGCGGTTGTGGAAATGTGTGCTCAGTAGGGCCGCCGGTGTTATGGTAATTCGCGGCGGCAGAACACACATTTTCTGACAAATTCCTGCTCTTATTGCCCTGTCGTCGAAACCAGCAGGCTCACATACCACCAAGGGGGCCGTCTGCCTACCAAGAAGCAGAATGATGCGAGAGTCATACTGAGATGGATGTCGTTGGTGAAGTAGCAGCGGGCTGAAGAAGTTCCTGGGCTGGGAGTGAAGTAGCCATACAGCCTACCACAATGCAAGTCGTTCGTGCCAATGTGGTTGAGCCGCAGTTTGCAGGGTAAAATGTTCAGCTACAGCCAACAATCAAGTCGTATTCCTTACGGTGAAGGGAAAATAATCACATGTCGATGTTTCATTCCCAAATGCTGAATTTTCACGTTAGAGATCGACACTTCGGATATGAGGTGCGGCTCCAAGTACTGTCTAAGTGCGGAAACACCTGGGCCCCTGCTAAGTCATCCCATGTTGCATCTATGTAATTGTTCACTGTGCGCATCCAAGTCTTATGCTCGTACAAACCCAAGGATCTTGCAGTTGCAAGCAGAATTTTCAAGATTCCTCGTGAGCATGCGGTCCAGAAATGGGCATAACAAGGGCGATGAAGGCTCTCCGGGAGGCGTATCGTGTCTATAGGTCTGTTGGCTGTGTCGTTGTATTTATGTGCATTTTTCGACTTGCAATTTACATGCTATTTTTTCGGATTATCAAGACTTGCTGTCGAAAAGCGAGCAGATTTCTTCCGCGAAACGAGAATAGGGGAAGAGTGCCTCGCTAGGAAAGGCAAGCAATTGTGCGGCAAAGTAAGCCGTCAACAGGCAGGACGTACATATCTACAAGCACGCACATACATAGCATCCTCATCCCAGGAAGCTATATAGCACAGCTGCGAGCATGTCGAGAGCCAACCCGTTCGCCGCTCTTGCAGGTTAGTTGGGGGAACAGATCCTATGGCTGCAGACAGGAAGTTATTGGAAGAGATGGATGGAGAAGCACCTGCAGCAGCCATACGTGGGAGAGCACAGGAGAGACCAGCAACCAATTACTGATGCTATATATGCTCTCTTCGAATCCCAATAGGCGACGATGATGCTTCCGACATTGGTGATGCACCTGCCCCAAAGCAGCAGAGCAAGCCTGTAGAAGCCGCAAAGAAGGCAACCAACGCTGCTCCTGCCGCAAAGCGATACATTCCAGGACAGAGCAAGCCTACACAGAAGCAATCTGAAATTGCACCCACCGAGGCTGCTTCCGGCTTCGAGGGCGAGCGTGGCAGAGACGACCGAGGTGTGTTAATTTATGATTATGCGGGATGATAGAGCAATCCTTTCATGGCAAGAGCGCAATCACCAAGAAGTAAATAGACTGACACATACAACACGTTGCGAATAGGCACTGGCTTCCAGCGTGGACGAGGCGGACGAGGCAGAGGCGAGCGCGGAACTGGCGCCCGTGGTGCTGGTCGAGGAGGACGAGGTGGACGTGCCGAGCGACCTGACCGAAGATCACAAACAGGCCGAGAGTGCGTACATGTTCCGTCTGGGAGTCTTTTATCGGAACCCCAGCTGATTGTAGTTTGTCCGTTCCTGCAGAGACTCCGCTAAGGCCGAGCATCAAGGATGGGGAGGTGACGATGGCAAGCGTGAACTTGAAGCCGAAGTAGAGGGACAAGTCGACGCTGTCAAGGAAGCCAAGGAGGGTGACGATGTCAAGCCCGCTGCCGAGACCAACGGTGACAAAACCGAAGAAGCTGCCGCTCCTGCCGTCCCGGCCGAGGAGGAAGACAACAGCCTTACATACGAAGAGTACCTCAAGCAGAAGAAGGCTGCTCCTATTGCCGGTGTTTCGCAAGTCCAAGCGAGAAAGGCCAATGAGGGCTCCGATGAGGCTCAATGGAAGGATGGTGTCGTGCACACCAAGGAAGCACCAACAGAGTTCTTCACCATCGAGAAGGAGAGAGTAAGTCATCATGTATGAAAAATGAGAGTTAGTCAATGAGCGCGAAGTTGACTTTTCTTTCCTTGTGTCCCTCCGCAGGCTGAGAAGGCTCGCAAAGAGAAGGCCCGCAAGGAGAAGCAATTCCTCGAGGTCGAATTCAGCGCACCTGCCCGCCAGGAGCGAGGTGGTGACCGTGGACGCGGAGGCGCAAGAGGTGGACGAGGCCGTGGAGAGGGACGTGGACGTGGTGAAGCACGAGGCGGACGAGGCCGTGGTGCTGCCCGTGGAGGCCGTGGTGGAAACGCCGCTGCTGGAGGTGCCAAGATCAACGTTGACGACGACAAGGCCTTCCCCAGCCTGGCATAAATGTCAACTTGCTTCCGCCAACGAGCTGAAGGAAATAAGAATTCCGTCTACTTTCCTTCGTACCCCTTGAGAGGTACTACAACCTATCTATTCTCTACTTCATCAATACCATCCTTGCAACACATCAGCATCTAGGTCCTACACTCCTTATTTTCCGGCTCTATAGGTCCTTCATGCTGTGCTGTATCTACTAGCTGGTCTTTACTCGTGTGTATGACCCTGCTTGAACTGCAAAAATACCCACACACAGGGTAAAAATGAAAATACCTGCCTCTCCGGCACGCTGAGACTGACATGAACCATCGGCCAGGCGCTGCCATGGCGTACTAGCATTATAACCTATCATTGCCATCTAGAGTATGTCTCGGATCATGTACCAATCCTAGGGTACTAATGGACTTATTTTGGCTTTCAACAACGAATAACTTGGTCTAAGCTAGACCTACTTACGTGCACCAAGACCCGCGACCTCTGTGTAGTCTATCAACGACGTACGTAGACCTCTTGGTATGTCTGCCAAACCCATTAAAACTTCTGAGAACGCTGTTTGATCTCAGATGCAAGATATCTAGAATCTAGAGCAGGCGTGTTTCTGCTTGTACGGCTAGTTGGTCGACTCCGAAGCACCGGTTGCTCGCAGAGACTGTCATTTATCATCTGGCTGGATCCTCTTCTTCTACCGCGAGAACTCTGAATGAAGATGATGGAAGGGAGCGAAGCAGGTGCAGAGCTGAGCGTGCCCCAACCGGCGATGATTCGTACACTGTCATCAAGCCTCGATCCTGCTATTTTGAAGGAGCCTTCTGCCATGCTGCATGTCACCAATCGCGTTATCTGATAACAAGCTTGCTACGGCGGCTCTGTGGGGTACAAGATGGGAGAGGTCATCAGCGCGTCGCGGCAAAGGAGGCCCTATCGCTGAACATGCTCACTCTTGACCGATCCGAGCCAGTGCCTGCACGTGAGCCGGTTTTGCCATGTCCAAGCCATGACATAAGCCCGCCAAAATGCCTCCTAGCAGTGAGTCCCCAGCTCCGATACCGTTCTTGATGTTGTTGGCCTCAATGTGCAGCGGTGCGAAATGTGTCGCGTATACCGCCTCAGCATTTGGTAGCGTGCCAACAACCCAGCTCGATCCACTAGCAGCATGAGAAGCGGATCTGCTGAAGAGGCATAATCCGTCTGAGCCAGCTTTAAGCCACAGATTCTCGGCGACGGCTAAGCCTGTGCTTGTCGCCTTCAAGAGAAGAGGATCCTGGAGCCAAGGAGGGACCGTACTTGAAGCTTTTGATGTGTCGAGTCGAAGCTCGTGGTGTCCGCTGTTCAGCGTCAATGCTTCGTGCATTGCTAACATTTCTTGCCGGTTTGGCGCCATGTGCGTTACTATAGGCTGACCTGAGTGTCTAGCAGGAGTCGCCTTGTCCAGTATGCGAAGTAACTTGCATGCTTTAGCGTCAGACGTAGGTTCGAAAACGCCTAAGGTAGATAGAAGATCAGTAGGTGGACAAGTTAGTGGAGTAGGCACTGCATGGCGCACTGATGATGTGTCGCTCCTTGCAGTGAAGGACTAGCTCATTCATCAACTCTGTTGAGATGTTTCCATCAAAGCAGACTATATCGGGGGAGCACTGTCGGAATTTCTCTGACACCTGCCCCGAAAATATCAGCGGCGGTTGCTTAGACATTCTACCGAAACTCACATGCAGCCAGGCCATCTCCTCTACCATCCTAGTGGCCGCAACTCCGTGGTCCAAGGTGCCTCTAGAATTCAACAGCATATTGACCGAAGGCGTCTCTCCTTCCATGCGGACAAGGCCATCATGGCTAGCACCCAAAGAAGCTAGCCCTTGCTCCAGTACGTATGCCAGAGGATCATCTTTTCTGCCAACGGGCGCTATGAGAACAGCATCTTCGCACCCAAGCCTGAAGGCTGCTTCGTGAACGTTACGTGCGACACCACCCGGTCGCATTTGCGTTGAGCCCGGTACTGTCGTCTCTGGCACAAGGTCTGTTGAGATGTTTGGCTGAGAGACAATGTCCACAACAGCAGCTCCCACGACTGCCAAGCGTTTGCGATTTGCATTCCGTTTTGCGTTTGCGTCACTGATGGTCGAGTGCAGTCTGTGATGTCCATTGGCAACCGTGCTATACTGCCTGCCCATTGCAGCTGTCCTAGGGGAGCTAGCTCGAGCATTACTGAATTGCTACACGTACAGCGCATAAGCGGGCCAAATCAGCCATGCAAATGGCTGTCTTGAATGGAGGATAGATAGCTCATACATTTTCGCCATCGCTCTGGACTAAGCGCGACAGCTCAACAGCAATGGCAGTTCCAACTCTTGCATTGTTCTCGATCAGAGCAATATCTGAGGGTTGTATATGCCATCAGCTATGATAGTGCAATCCAGCATCACGGCCAGCAGGGTAGACTTACTGCTTTCTACACTCTCTCCTCCGCTCAACTCCTTGACTTTGGCCAGAATCCAAGGTGTGACTTCCTTCCCTCTCGTCGCTATCCCATTCTCTTCTGATTCTCTCACGGCCTGCTCGACCGCTTCTTGTATCCGTTTTGATTTCTCTTCATACTGCTCAGGTATAGGCACACCTATAAGTGTTCCCGTCTTCGTTTTGAGGATCTTGTTAAGATCTACACGGATAGTCACTTATTCAGTCTTCCGACGTACATGTCAAGCCCCGAGCCTGCGCAACTTACAAATAAGTTCTGCAGCCTCACGAGCCGTGTTGACGTTCGAAGGCGCTTGAAAGCCAGATTGCCTGGCGTAGAAAGCAGGGAAGTCCCTCGTATGTCCGAATGTCGTGACAGTCACGCCTAGTGTTTCGAGATATTCCAGCGTCAATCCGATATCGAGTATAGATTTTGCACCTGCGCAAACTACTGTGGTTGGCGTCTTGCCTAATTCCGTCAGATCGGAAGAGATATCCATTGCTGCGCGAGGATGTATCAGCTTCTTGTCCCATATCGCAGCGTGATGACGCCTGTGCTGCTCACTTTGTTGTGCTCCCCGATGAACGCCTCCGATACCGCTACATACATAGTCAGCAAGAGACAGTCGCAGCTGCGGAAAACTAGCGACAATCACTTACCCTGTAACGAATACATCTATGCCAGCTAGATGGCTCAAGAAGCTAGTCGCCGAAACGGTAGTGCCACCATCTACTTTAGCAACCAAAGCAGGTGCGATATCTCTTTTTCCAATCTTCCATTTCTCCGTCTTGTTACTGGTTTCGGCCAATCTCTTGATTTCCTTTTCATCAAGTCCAATCTTGATTTTCCCGTCTATTACTCCAACAACGGCGGGTACTGCACGAGCGACGCGGATAATCTCATCCAGCGAAGAAGCTGTACTTATAGCTTGTTCATACGGTAATCCATGCGATGTGATAGCCGTTTCTAGTGATACGACAGGCAAGGAACGATAGAGCGCGTCTTTAACCTCTTCGGAGATGTTGATGTACCGCGATAGCGGAGAATCACGAAGTCGTGTTAACGCACGCGGTGTCCGCAAGGAGCTTGAACAGCGTAGGCAGCGTGACAGAGTGGCTCTCATGGCTTTGACATGTATCGTGAAGCAGTATCGATGATCACAGTCTCTTAAAAATAGGTTCAGTCATTCGGTCAGTTGGTTTATGCAGCCTTGTATCCTGCCTGTCATGCTCTTGAGGTCGCAGGATGATCGGCTCACCGAGCACATGCCATTGCAAGACATGAAAAGCAGAGGAAAAGCTCGTCTTTGCAGTAAAGTAATGATACATGTGCGTAATACAGAGTTATAAATCTCTCTCCGTGACAGCAGAGCGCGCTTGACAGACACCCGCTACTACCGTCAATGTTCTGGTGTGCTGCTTGCTGGGACGCAGCTCCTTCCTCCAGCTAGCTCTACGACAGGGGCGCGAGATAGTCTGCCTCGACATTACACCACTTCTATCCTCTCCTGTCATAGATGCTTGCTTCTCCTTGCTCCTGGACTTGCGATTACTGGCTAGGTGGTAGCGTCGTTGAAGGTGGCACCTGTGAGCATAACGAGACAATCCAAGCCAATGATCAGTACGCTACCTAGAGCAAGAGAATCGCTACTTTTGGAATGAGCTTTACATTGAAGTATTCCCATTGTCCTTCCGGTGCTGGTGTCTTCAAGTCTTCCCATCTGTTAAGCGGCGATGGGAGCATCAGTAACCTGCTACCTGGAAAGCAACGATTTGCAGAGCTAGCAAGGATATCGGAACTCACGCCTTCCATTCCGCCATCTGCTCGACGAGCTTCTGTTCACCCTCTGCGATCTTGATAACCTCCTCGATAACGCCGGCATCTAGCTCCTTCTCGATAGCTTCGACAGCTTCTTCACCTCCTTGTTGTCCATCTTTGCCAGCATGCTTCTCGACGACTTGCAGCCTGTGCTGAGTGAGAGCTTCAGCAGCTTGACGATAGACTACACCTTGAGGGATCTTGGTCTGTATCGATGATAGTGTTGCTTTGTAGACGCTCATTAAGGCTGGCAATGGATTTGGATGGACTGGGACACCGTGAAGGCCTGTGGTGAGCTTGCCTGCTCGCTTGTTGGCATTGTATGGATGCAGAGGTGCGGTTGCCGCTTGACGGAGACGTAGAGCTGCTCGCATGATGGGCTAGTCTTCAGCGATAAATGTGGTGGTTACAGAGACAGGAAGCTGCCCTGTCCAAGCTTCAGCATCGAAGTGTGCAACTCTCGAAGCTGAGGATGATCGAACGAATAGCAACTTCGACAAAGCACAGCATCTACACGGGGAAACTCTGGGATGCTCGTGTCAGGTATAGTCTCATGTCATTGCACTCTAGTATACAGTGGGTGTGCGAGAAGCCTTTCCATCGGATTTCTCCGCGCGTGTCCGGCTAGAGGGAACACTCCCATGCCATCTCTGCCTCTCTCTCTCTGAAGCTCGTCTAGTTCTCCGTCACGACATCCGCAGACAGGACTTGCTCATTCAATGGCCGTTGCTTGAAGAATTTCCTTCTTTGCTCCTCCCTCTGTTCTCTGTCTAGCTTTTGTCGGCCGTCGCCAGTGATTGATCTTCCTGTCAGGTCGAATGTGCCTATCAATGCGCCGACCATCTACGTAAAGTGACATGTCGTGTTGTTAGTCAATCATGTTAACCTGAGTCATTCGATAGAAAGTTCAAGACTTGACCTACCGCACATCCTCCGAATGCCGCTGGTAGGGATCCCCTCTGTAATCCTATCAAGAATCCAGCTGCACATCCACCGCTGTCGACGATAAAGAAGCGAGACTCAGCGAGCTTCCTATTCAGTTCCAGGCTGGAAATCGACCTACGCAGCTCCATTCACTGCATCATCCTTCTGTCTGATATTCGCTACCGTCCGGTCAACATATGTAAATGCAGCTCCCATTCCGGCTGTTCAATATAGCAAGCGCCTTCATCAGTGAAATGCGTTGCTTTCAAGTGAATGGGGTGACTTCTCCAGCATACCGAATAGACCAATAGTTCCTCCTGTTCTTGTGAACACACCCATTGCACCTTTATTGTGCTGTGGAGATCGCAATGTTCATTGTAATCAGCTTCCTCTTGCTGCATGCTAGGTATCGCGCTCTTCTTTCCGCACAACCACTCACCTTTTGAAGCGAGTTCTGCACGCTTGAAACAACAAGACCAACACCAGCCTGTTATCATTGATACTAGCCATCAGCCAGCTGTCCTTGCGCTCTCCCTTCATTGGAAGTGAGTCTCGCCCTAACTCACCCCCGCTAATCCAGCTTGAAATGCAGCTGCAACTGCAGGCTGCTCGGTGAATGTAGCATCCAGGCTGGTCTGAGCATCTCCGCTCGCTGGCGCTGATGGGAAATCACCAGATCCAGACATATTGTGTATGTGCTGTTTGAAGAGAGATCAACGGTTGTGGAGGTGGTGAGAGCAAGAACGACAGGCGATGGCTTGGTTGGATGCCAACTTGATTGATCGGAGCTTTGCTTTTGCTCGACTGCTGAAGCAATGGACTATGCTACTATCATAGCAAGACAAGGTCAAATCAAAGCATGGCATACACCCTGTGCAATCTCCGTTTGCTGCGGGGCCCTGTTTGATACTCTCACAAAAAAGCTGGTCTAGGATACATAGCACTACTAGCACGTTTGTTACAGCGACGAGGCGAACTTCAATACAGGACGGATCGGAGATAATGTGCTACTGGGATAAGATGAATCACGTTGCGTTCCGCTGGTCTGTGTTACCGTCTCAGTCAGTTATTGACCTATATGCAAAGGAATAGGGCGCATGCAAGAGTATGAAAAGCATTCGAGAAACTAGACCATGTATATTTCCACTCTTGGTACTAACCGACACTGACCGGTACATATGAGAAGACTAACTATGATACTAATATCGAAAGAGCCAGTGAAATGTCAAGGACTCTGAACATAGCCAGTACTAGAACTCTCTGGTCTTCATGACTGACTATACCAAGCAGAACCGCCTATGGACCAAGTAAACTAAACCTTGAGTCTTTCCTTTGTAACTATTTTCACAATTACCTATGAGATACTAGAAGATGGAACTTTCTTTAAGACGGACAAGGCAAGATCGTGTGTATGTGTATATGAAGGATGTTGCGTGAGTCCTGGGGCTCTGATGCCTTGAAGACTGAGTATGACTATGGAGACTATGATTTCGCCGATAAGGGCGTTTGGTAATTTGTTACAGGATTTTATGGATTTGAAACTACGATGAGATGGGATGGGATAAGATGGGAATGTGGATGTGGATGCTAGCATGTGGCAATCGTGTATAATGCGGTCATGATAATTGTGAGCTGGTGTTAAATGACAGATGAAGGTTGTGCTTCGGCAGCGGAACGCAACGAAAGAAGCGAGTGATGTGCGAACTAGCCGAACCTGAACGGATTCGTATCGCGTTCAACAGAGGCAGCTTCATAATTAGCGTTCGGAGTAGCTAATTCGTCTGTTTCTTCTTCGTCTCGTCCGGTGCTCAGACGCAAATCTTGATTACTACTGAATCCTCCTTGAACATGTTGTTGAGTAGATCCACCATTCAGTCCTGCTGACATGGGTTCGTCTTCGGCTACTGATCCCAAAGTGGATTGATGTCCGTTGGTCAGGGAACTCGAAGGTAGCGATGAATGGAATGATTTAGCATCGCTGCGCATTGAAGGACTCATGTTCGTCGATGAGCTCAAGCCAGCCGTTCCTCGAGCTTGTTGTTGTTGCTGTTGAGAAGGGAACGCATTCCCCTGTCTAGACGGGGAAGTGCTTGCTTGTGATTGTTGTCCCAGAGGAACAGGAGGAGTTCTACCAGGAGCCCACCCAATAGGTTGAGGAGGTAATTTACCAGGCCCGACCATTTCTTCAGGTCTCAAGAAGCTCGCTGAATATTTCGAAACAATCTTCTTGAGAGCATTAGCAAGGATTTTCCAAGGGAAAACTTTAACATCTTTCTCAATATTCCTAGGTTTAGGATTTGGGAAACCCATGATGACTTTGAAGAAGTCTTCACAATCGGTCTTTGATTTTGTTATCGTTAATGGTTTATAACCCTCTAGATTTCTTCGGATTCGATTTTTTTCTTCTACTGTGAAACGAACGCTTACTAATGCTTCGAGTAGATAGATTGTATCGACTGAAGTAACATAGCATTCGTTCTTGTCTTCTCTGAAGATGCACGAGACGACGATTGTATTGGGAGTGATCTCTTGCAATGAGACGGGTTTGAAGGTTGCACTTATATTTCCTCCCTCTTGTTTACGCGTGAAGTGCACAAGACGTCGCTTGGCGTGCCATTCATCATGCGTCCATCCTAGAGCCATGTTATTCAGGTCACCCTCGAATTTGAGAGCGGCTTTGGTAGCTACATTGCTTGAGCCATCAGCCGAAGTTGATGGCAGTTGCGAAGTACGGTAGAGCGTAGGAGTATTCGCATCGGCAGGTTCCATAGGTGGATGACGTAGATTCGACGAAGCAGGCGTAGAGGAAGGAGGTTGAATAGGAGCTCTCAATCTAGCTATTGGCTTGCGTTCGACTAGCTCTCCTTCGGGTGTAGAATACCAGACGGTAGGTAAACCCGAAGATCCAGGAACGACGATTCCGCTGCTTGTACCAGGCGGTGGTGGCGGTAACGGTAATCCTCCTCCTCCCATGAAACCATTCTTGTCAGGTGATGTACCTAAGCTTTGATGTATAGATTGAGGCGACGTCTGTTGGCTCAAGTATTGATGAGGTGACGACTCGTAATCACCTAGATTACTCGCCATGCTTGAGTTTCGAGAGTGCGACATGTAGTTGAAGCCATTGACCAGAGAACCGATAGATGATCCTCTTGAATGACCTCTTTTGTGGGGTGATGAGATGTTGGTCGCATTCGAATAAGGTGATTGATCTGGGAAGATGGGTCGCATCGTAGAGTTGGGCGAATCTCGGACACTTGATAATGGTGAGCCGGCTCTTTTATGTCCTCTAGACGGTGACATGACGTCTGTCGTCGTATATCGTTAATTAGAAGGTAGGGACATATGTAAGTATCAGAAATGCACCATTCTAGTAGAAGGGAAGACAAAAGAAGCCACGACTCACCCGTAAACTCGAAAACACCCAAATCAGCCCAATCTGCGACTTTACCAGATTCATCCAGAGCTTGAAGACTCAGTTGACAAGTAGTTCCATTTGGGGGTATTCGATTTGTCAATTGAATAGGGGGTACGACAGCGACCAATTCGACTCTTTCTTCACCTTCACTTCTCGATTCTCCTACGACTCTAGTAGTCGTTCCATGCGAACCGAATAATACTCTGAAACCACGGATATAATGTGGATCGTGAGGCGCTACTCCTACTTCTAGATTGATCTGTGAATCTTTACTGCCATAGGTAGGTGATGTTGTGTAGATTGTCATGAAACCCTGTGCGGATGTCGAGAGTGGATAAGGTGGGTATGATGAGGAGGAAGTCGCCGCGGCATGATGGGGATGTGAATGATGATGATGCGCTAGTATATCAGGAAGTGAATGAGGGTCGTATTTGTTGTTGCTTGTGCCGGATAAGCCTGGGTGGTAGCTTGATGGTAGGCTTGATGCTGTAGAGGCGTATGATTGTGGGGTGTACGATAGACTGCCATCGGACAAGCTATGACTATGCCGGATTGACGAAGCATGTCCGGTGGATGGAGAGGGAGGGGTGATTGCGCCATGCATATGATATTGCATTGATTGTTGTGCATGCTGTTGATGCGGAGGTAGATGCTGCTGCATGTACGAAGGCATGGGTGCATATATACCTCCGGCATGGCTCGATGGATCAGGCGAAGTAGGTATACCCGCCAATCCTAACCCTTGAGAGTAATGCAATGATTGACCCAGATTGCTACTGCTGCTTCCAGGTAAAGAAGGGTGAGCCATCAAAGGGCTTATGGTCTGAGTGCGTGAAGTTGGGTTTGAATCACCTCCATTTGAGGAGGAAGTGCCATGTTGAGCACCGGCGGCGGCGGCCGAGAGGTAAGGGGAGTGGAGGAGGTGATGATCAGAGGACGAGGATAGTGTGTCATTAGCAGAGAACGAGCGGGAGTGATTGCTCGTGTTGGTGTTGATGTTGTGCTGCTGCTGTTGATGTTGAGCTCCATACTGGTTGTGGTGGTGATCGTATGCATAGGACGAAGACGATGCTGATGAAGAGGACGGCATCTGGCCGAGAGATAGAGAGTGCGAGTGCCCACGCGAGGAGGGTGGTGCAGTGGGTCCGTCATTGAAGCTGTATGAAGGATGATGCTGGGTGCTATAAGCTTGTTCCATGTTCCCTCCACTGCTCCCACCTCTCAGATCAGACGTTGAAGACAGAGTACCAGCTTGGTGGTGATAAGAGGGAGCTGTCGGAGCTCTTCGATGGATATGGTGTAGATCTAGCAGGATGTCTGCATCTGCAGTTGGGACTGTGTTGACATTCAGGATGATGGTAGTAGTAGCATCACAGAGTGTCAGTAGTCTATGCGAGTCTGTGTCGGAGTATGTCTGAAGAGAGACAGAGAGTAAAGAGTCCGGGAGAGACAGAGGGACAATCCGACAATGCCGCCTTTGTAATAAGCAGGAAGAGGAGGAGTATAAGAGTGTATGAGATGGAATATGAGGGAGGAGGAGAGTGGAATATGTAATAGTAAAGAGTAGCAATCAGCCCACCTTCATACACTGCAGTCATTACTACTACTACTATGACTGCCCTTCCCAACAAGATTAAACCTCGAGTCTAGCGATGATTTCCCAATTATGTTAATGTCACCGTTGCCTGTCGCTTGCTTGTCTCTTCTGACGTCGATCCCGCAAGAAATAGCAGGCAGCCCCGGGCGAGTGGCGGGGAATGGTAGAAGATGTATGAAGAAGATAGTAATGAGAGGAGAGACAACTACCACCTGGACTATACTACTTCTTCTCTTTCCTGGTTGGTCTCTGGAGAGTCAGCTCGTCTTCCCTCTTCTTGGTTAATTGACTTCAAAGCTCCTCTTGCATGTGTAGCACTCTTTCAATGAGGGCGGAGATGCATTTCGCCACTCGCACCCAAACTCAGCCCGTCGAATTCAGGTTGGGCTCACGCATTTTCATGCCGCTGGCGTTGGAGGGGCTTTATTCGGGCTGACACTAGATTATTGCAACGGACATGCGTATCCGCCCCTGACAAGACAAGCAATGCGGCAATTCAGTTGGTCTGCACTCAGAGGAAAGAACACAGGATAGAGTTGCACTTGGACAGTTTGCGAAACGGAGTTCGGGTAACCGGTGATGGCACTGTCGACTAGTGGTGTTCTCATAAAGTCTTCCATAGCGGTATCCTCAATGCTACTACTAACAGCGTACTCTGCTGCAATACATTCCCGCTTACGCATCATTTTCTACATACATGGTCTCCGCATGAACCCACAGAGGTGCTTTGCATCCTATCTTATCGTTAGGAGGCACCGTACGTACCGGTACCCTACCCTACCGTAGCGCAAACTTAGGCATCAGTTTCCCCCCAATTTTTTCTTTTCATTCGGCAGGTTCTTGACTACCCTCAGTGTCTTATTAGCCTTGATCAATGATGACTCCCATGATGGAATACGTACGCTATTGAACGTACGCACGACGTTGATTTTTTTCGTCTTTTACCCGAGCTTCTACCGGTACCTACCAACTCCCACAAAATGACGTCCCCTCCCAGCCCCGCTCAAACGTTCCAGGCCCTCGAACAGTCGATAACTTGATATCACAGCTAGGCACAAAAGCCACCAGCCAGCAGGTACTCGGTACCGTATTTGTACAAGAAATTTGCAGATGCAGGTATCTTGTGTTTGATAGGAAGCGCATGCACAATGCCAAGAGCGCACGACGAAAGATTCCCGTTGAGAAGCTAAGATAATTATAAATTCTAGGTTGTTTGATACGATGATGCGCGTGGTCGTGTATAGCTAGCTACATATGTATAGCAGTCTGATTCATACTTCAGTGAAGAACTGCGTGTTGATGCAAGTAGAAGATTAAGATAGGCGACTAGGAGTTTGTTTTCCCATCTTGCAACTTCCCCCTGATCAGCAATATCACATGATACCTACCTACGGTACCTGCACACCCAAATCACAGGAAGAGCACCGAAATGCCCAGAAAAGTGCTTGGACACGACACAACGGCATGCCAAACTCGACGTTCGGACACCCTATGGTACCTTCACTGTAATATTCCTTCTACAGCCTTAAGTCCAGTACTACGGGTTTTATGGCGTATCATATGACGACGACGCGACGACCTGCTGCTTTGCCTTCTTCCAGTATATGAGGCATTTATAGACTTTTTTGGCTGTTCGCTCGGCAGGAGAAGTGATAACCAAAAGCATCATCAGAAGTTGAAGGTCCAAGGTCAGGGTACCGTGTACGGTAAAAATATTCAGTTAGGTGTTATGACCATCCTGTTCAGAAGTCAGGGGGTCCGAAGAAAGTAAGATTTCTTACTTAAGTTCAGAACAACCCTGATCATCTTCGGTACTACCGACTATAGTTGGGGCACGTGCTCTTTCAACCCTGATGATAACGCGTATGCTGCTTAGACTTTTGTTACTTTTACTGCCGTGTCTCCGCTCTGACAAACCGTTTCTGCCTTGCTTACACTATTGACGGGGGATCTTCAAACCCCCTCGAGAAATTACACACACTCTCTGTCTCTCTCCTCCCAACTGTTACGGAGCTACGGCTTCCTTGAATTCATCGATAGCAGGCAAACACGTGACCTTGAAGTCCCATCTTGGTGAGACCAGACGCGAGATGTTTCACATCGTTTGTGCTGGTCTCCGGGCCAGATGTCTACTAGTCTAACCTAGGCTGACAACAGAATATCTGGACCGTTCTGTAGCTTGCGCAACGCATCTTCAGCACATTGCTTGACTAGTTGTGCATCATGCCTGACTAGCTGTAGGACCTCATTTGCCATTGCAATCAATCCATCACTGCTACCTGACCGCATTCTCAGCAGGTCGCGAAAGGATCTGCTGAGCGCCAGTTGCTATCATATGCTCATTCCCGCATCTAACTTAGAGTGTGTCTATCAAATGCATGAGGCGAACTTCGAAGTAAGTCAGGCTCAAATTTTCTCATTGCTCTTGCATATCGATGATGCAGCTATCCAATACATTTTTCAAGCACGGACACGCTGCACACTCATGAAAGTCACGCGCAGAAAGGCGTGTCGCCGAGATTCTTAGGCTTCTAAAGGTAGCTGAAGCCTAGCTCCCGTGAGCCAGTCCACGAAGGTACGGCTGCGGGACTTCCTGCAAGTACTCGACATGGCGGCACTCTTCCGGTGTGTTGAACGAAGTCTGAGCAGCAGCAAGATTACGACACCAGTCAATCCAAGCTACTGTGTCGCATGCAATGACCCCAGCCATGACGTGCAAAGCGGGCCTTTCGGGAGGGGAGACAGCCAACGCAACAAGGCTAGCCATTCTGAAGGTACGAAACAAAAGCGCAGTCTACCAACAAAAGAAGAGTCAGACATTGAACCATGCGTCTTGGCACCGATGAAAGTTCATTGAGGAAAGGGAGGGACGGCTCAGGCAGTCGAAATGTCATTGTCAACAAATCCCCACCCAGTCTTCCCCGAAGGTCCGAAAGGGAGGAAACATTGCCAGCTCGACGAAGAGGTGCCAGATAGATTGTACTATCAAAAGGTGGGGGGCTCTTCAACTCCCCCCGAGTTCATCTTTGCCGGGTGTTGGGAGAAGTATGGGAGAGACAGGATAGAGAGAGAAGAGGCTTACCAGTAGTTGGGGATTCCAGTAAAGTAACGTCTTGCATATAGGCTTATGAGTATGTCTGGCTGCATACTCAATGATGCTCATGGGTAGCTCTCAGCACTGTAAAAGCGGTCTATTTTCCGATCATCCTCGTGCAACCCAGTCTGACAGACACCGCAGTGACTGAAGAAGCAGGACATTGCGCATTGTACCGTATCTTGAAGTGGATGAACAGGTCTCACCCCATGCTGCTGTTGTCGTAGCTGAACAGATGTGAAGGAAGCAGATGGCCACTTCGGATATCACGTTTTTCTGAATGGCCTGCTTGCCGGCCTCACACTGTAAGCCGAGGGAAGGCCCAACTTTCGCCCTTGAGTTTTTCCTTCCCAATCGAGAACTGCCGCAGGACAGCATTGCGCATCGACTTGCAGGACAGCACGGCGGTATTGAATACACACCATCAAGACATCTATTATATCTTATAGTCAACAATGGCCTCCAACCAGAACATCAGCAAGAGAAGAAAGGCCGTCGCCGATGGTGTGTTCTACGCCGAGCTCTCCGAGTTCTTCATGAGGGAGTTGGCCAACGAAGGATACTCTGGATGCGAGGTCCGAGTTACCCATGCCAGAACTGAGATCATCATCAGAGCTACCCACACCCAGGTGGGTACCTTTACTCTCCATGTACTGCTGCGCTCTTCTTGCTGTATGCTGATCCATCGCCCTTAATGACGATTTACAGGAAGTCCTAGGTGAAAAGGGCCGAAGAATCAGAGAACTCACCTCACTCGTCCAGAAGAGATTCAAGTTCGCTGAGGGCTCAATCGAATTATACGCCGAGAAGGTCCCCAACAGAGGTCTATCTGCTATTGCTCAGTGCGAGTCTTTGAAGTACAAGTTGCTCGGTGGATTGGCTGTCAGACGGTGAGTTTGAGATTGGAGATCGCCATTAGACGGGCTCGCTGGTGCTTCACGCCTCAACAGATGCTGATCTAGCTTTTCTTTGTTTCCCTCTTCGCTTACGATAATACGCATTCATCCGCTCACCCTCGCTACGCTTCGGGTTCGTTTCGATACAATAGTGCCACCTATGGTGTCCTACGATTCGTCATGGAGTCCGGCGCCAAGGGTTGCGAAGTTGTCGTCTCCGGAAAGCTACGTGCTGCTCGTGCCAAGTCAATGAAGGTCACCGATGGATTCATGATCCACTCCGGTCAACCCGCTCGTGACTATGTTGACTACGCCGTCAGACACGTCTACCTACGACAGGGTGTTTTGGGAATTAAGGTCAAGATGTGAGTTAACCATGCGCGAGTCCCGCAGGGACGAGCAGTAGCGCTGCGGCTATGTCCTTCATATGCTCTGATTGAGCTTAACTGACTCATTCTTCTTCTTTGCAATGAAACAGCATGCTGCCATTCGACCCCGAAGGAAGAATGGGACCTTCCAAGCCCCTCCCCGACATGGTCACCATCGTCGAGCCAAAGGAAGAGGCACCCATCACCGCTCCCATCTCCGACTCCAAGGTTCAAGAGCTACCTCAAGCACAGGCTGCTCCCATCGCCCAGGCTCAAGCCGAGGGTGCCGCCACCTACTAGATGCACTTATGTCAGCTCTAGTATGCTGGAGAGTCTTTTTCATCTCATCGCTATCTTTCATATACTCCTCGCTGCTACTTCACACTTCATGAGCGCACTTGCTCCTCCTTTAGGAGAAGACAAGCTGCACCGTTGTCCTGTTAGGCTTTGTTACTTCGCTTCACATTAGGAGATATCAGAGGTGCAATGAATGGAATCGTACTCGCAAAGGCTAAGACCACTGACCTCTGCCCTTTCGTGATTAGGTGCAGCCTTGCAGAATTGTCTGTCGCGCCGTGTCACGCCCATGTCCGATCAATCTTGCGTTCAATCACTTGCAACTGCCCGACCTCAGTATAGCAACACCTGTAGCAAACCAACATGCAACGACCAACACACCGCGCCATGACGTGACACTACACTATCACAGTTCGAAGCAATGGGCGACCCACTTCACGCTCGCGACCTCATCGTCGAAGATGCATTACAGTCTCGCGGCCTGATAGTGAACGACGAGACACTCATCGAGCAGGAACGTGAATTGGAAGAGGTTTTGAAGCGAAGAAAGAGCATGCAAGGCGATGATGCTTCATTATATGGATTAGATAGTACAGGAAGCAGTAGTAGTAGTAGCAGCAGTAAGAATAAGAAAGGCAAGGGCAGAAGCAATCATCAGCGTGAAGACACGGTATTGGGCTATGATCATGTTGACGAGACGGAAGTATCCACGTCTTCAAAGTCAGGGAGATGGCATCAACACGCTCAGAATGGGTACGGTGTAGCCAACGAAGACTACGAAGATGATGATGATAATTCAGATGGCTATGGTGTGGGCCGACCTGCAAATAGCGGCTACCAAGACCGACGTGACAAGCGAAGGTCGCGGCAGCCTCATTCAGGCACTACACCCTCAACAAGCATGAATCAGCAAGCATACGACGGTATATCTCCACTTAGCGGTGACGCGCATCGGAGTACAAATCATATAGACGAGCTCGACAGCCATGGACGCGTACAATACCGCGAAGAAGGCAGAGCTACCGATAGATTACTAGATAGTATTCTAGCTAGAGATCCAATGAAGGAATTGGAAGCGGAGTCAGCTACGCGGAGCAAGTCTCTTACAAAAGAAGAAGTAAGAGCGGCTCATTGGAAAAGCATCTTCATTAGCTGCTTGTTTGTGCTGGCTTGGTGAGTTTAATGTGGCAATCTATGACCTAGACGAGCGATGCTTACATGGCTTTATGCACTACTGCAGGTACATCTGCTCTACGCTGATATCTTTGTACAGTAAGCATAACAAGATACAGTCTGGCGACCTTGATCCTCCCCCACAAGTCTCAAAGAAATGTTGCTAATGCTTCCTTCTCTATCAGACAAATGGATGTTCTCACCCGAACACTACAACTTCGGCTTTCCCCTCTTTGTGACTTCATGTCATATGCTCGTTCAATTCTCGCTGTGTTCGCTGGTCCTTTCAATCTTTCCAACACTGAGACCGCGGAGTCGACCGAAAGCTAGAGATTATGGGTAAGTCAACTGATCTCCGCCAGATCATGCTGGTGAGCTTAGCTTACATTCAGCCTGTTCGTAGCACGAAAGTCGTACCTTGTGGTCTGGCTACCGGACTCGATATCGGACTGAGTAATCTCAGTCTCAAAACCATCACTCTATCTTTCTACAGTAGGGCTGACTTCATTCAGAGTGCGAGATTGGGTGCAAAAAATTGACATCATGCCCTCATAGCTATGTGCAAATCCTCCGTCCTCGGATTTGTCCTCATCTGGGCTTTCATCTTCCGTCTAGAACGTCCAACACTTCCTCTCATCGGTATCATCAGTATCATCACAGCAGGGGTGATCATGATGGTCTCCTCAGAAACGCAGTTCCACCTAGTTGGAATGCTTCAAGTGCTCACTGCATCCTGCTTATCTGGTCTGCGATGGTCTCTGACCCAAATACTATTGGATAAAGAAAGCATGGGAATGAACAATCCTTTTGCTACTTTATTCTGGTTGGCTCCTATCATGGGAATCAGTCTTGCTTTCTGTTCAATCTTCATTGAGGGATGGTTCACTATCTTCAGCTCGGAGTTCTTCGAGAGCTTCGAGAGGATATTGGTCACTGCTGGCGTTATCATACTGCCTGGAGTCATCGCTTTCACCATGAATGTAGCCGAATTTGGTCTCATTCAACGGACTTCCGTCGTCACATTGTAAGTCACTCGGCATCCGTTAAGCAGTTCAGGATACGGTAGCTAATTGTTGTTCTACTTCAATACGTACAGATCCGTTGCAGGAATGTTCAAAGAAGTCTTTACCATCTTTCTCAGTACGGTAGTCTTCCACGACGAGCTCACGCCCATCAACATCTCTGGCCTGTGCGTGGCTATAGTCGGTATAGGCTTATACAACTATATGAAATACCGCAATTATATGGTCATCGAGAAGAAGCTCCTCGAGAACGGAGGATCACTAGAGCCCGACTCGCATATGCGAAATGGAGGGGCTGCTGATGAGGACGAAGCTGAGATGGAAGCTCTGAACACATCTAGAAGTAGAAGAGACCACGATGGAGGTCAATTCCAGCTTGTAGGAGAGGACGACTTTGATTCCTCAAGTGACAGCGAAGACGATGATAACCGCACGGTTACACATAACAATGCTATACCGAAGCGCGGTATCGATGAAGATGGAATCGAGCATCTACCACCATATGCTGAAACACATCCAAATACAAGGAGCGAAACGAGACAGATGGAAGAGAAAGTGAATCGCGATCCTATGCTGTTAGACTTAGATAGAGAGGAAGAGCAATTAGAGGTGGAAATGGACAATGCCCGGCGGAATAATCGTCAAAACGGTCCTACTTCAAGCCAGGCTTCGAAGGCAAACAAGGACGATCTACTGTTTGATGCAGATGGTGACGATGACTCCCGGTCTCGTTGAGACTGGGCCAAAGACAGACAAGCTAGATATAGGTAATGTGCGCGGCAGTTAGTCGGTGTATCATATTTTGCGTATAGAATTTGAGGCCGTGGGCGTTTTGCAAGGCAAGAGCATACATAGCCAAGGGCATGAAAGAACCCCCGGCGGCGGTTTGATAGTTAATAGCTAATTGGATTGCAATAACATGGCCACCAGACTGATATAAAGGCATGTGTGAAGCAGGCAAGCTAATGATACAATAACCGGTGGAGTCCGTAAAAAGCCTCTGAGATAGCTATATACGTGATGTCGTCCGTTCTCTCCTTCGTTATGTTAACAATCTTTCATGTCCTGGATAGCCCAAAATAAGGAAAGCGAATGTGCCGTGGCGAAAATATATATATATAACCTCAGGCAGAATTCGAGAATGTCGAAACTTGCGCGTAACTTTGCGTGTGGGATTCTTTCAAGGGTCCGATACAATGGCGGGTGGGTACAGGGGGGACTTGTGACCTGAGTAATGCGGCTCATTCCTCTACCATCTAGGTGGAACAAGCTCCAGATCGTTATCGAATGAAGCGAAGTCGATGCGTGATTCATAAGGAGGAGGATTATGCTGAACCTGCAGCTCTATTCCTCCAATGTTTCTTTCTAGACTAGCTATTGAAGAAGTGTTTGATTTCGTAGATGCGCCTAACATGTCTGTGTCTTCTGATGGCGTTGATGGGTCGTATAATGTCTGTGAAGGTTGTAGTGCGCTCATGTTCGTATTATTGGACGGGTATCCCGGTGCATTGTTGTGCATTATGGGTGGTGCACCAACGTAGAATGTCGGCATGTCGTCGGCAAAGATGTTGTTGACATTGTCGCGCTTTAGTTGAATGGCGTTTCCAAGGTGCGTCGTGGCAGATGAGATGAATGCAGATGAGTTACTAGGTTTGGGAGTTTTGCCCAGGATGGAATCGACTGCATTTTGGAGAGCATGCACCTGGTCGGAGGACAGCGAGTCGGCTCGAGGGAGGAAGAGCGACAGGTCATTGATGAGATTGCTCAGCCTTTCCACTTGGGGCGATAGAGCAGCTTGTTCAGGTGAAGTAGACGACAATTGTGCATTATTGTTACTGGCGCTTGTGGGATACACCAAGTCAAGGTCAGGTGGGATGTAAGGTGGCAGCAGCACAGGAGGCGAAAGCTGCTGTGTTGGTTGTTGATGCGCTGATGAGCTATTCGACCAAGTCAACGACGATGCAGGGCCAGGATACAGCACTGGATTCGAAGTTGGAGTACGCTGCATCAGTGGAGCCGACAGCATCGGGCTCGCGGCGTTCGAGCCCGGAACACATCCCGCCGAAGCCGGGGAGACAGCTGCAGCTGCAGAGTTCGACGACGACGACAGTGACAGGCGAAGGCTCTGTTCTTCGACATGCTGTTCGAGCAGGTCGAGTGTCCGCTGTAGATTGTCATTCTCTACGAATGTGCATGAGTGTCTTCTATCGTCCTGAGAAAGAGCTTTCCGGGTGTGAAGGACATTGTTGTTGTTCTGTTGTTGATTTACGGGACGAGATTGACTCTTTGACAAAGTCTTCGATCTTGTCCGTCGAGCTGGACCGAGGACGGAGGTGGTGGTAGAAGATGAAGTGATAGGATGAGGAGGTGACCTGATGGATGATGAAGTGCTTGGATAGATGGAAGTGCTCAAGCTGGATGCAGAGAAGGTTGTGGCGCGGGCTCTGAGTTTGCCGGAAGTTGTCTCGGAGGAGCTTCTCGCAGAAGTGGAAGAAGTGCTGCTGCCGCTGGCACCGGGTGAAGTGAATGGGATGAAGGACAGAGACGCACGACCTTCACGGCTGGTCTCAAGGGAAGCTTTGGGACTTGTATGCAGTGATTTGAGTGCTGAAATGGATGGATGCTTCCTGCTCTTCAAGCTGCCCGGTGATGCTCCTCCTGCTGTTGATGCATTGCTGCTACTGCCTGCAGTAGAGTTGCTCTTGTTCTGCACCAGGGAGAGCGGCTGTCTCCGAGGTGAGTGATAGGACATAACGTTATATTGTGTGTTTGTGGTTTGTGTGTGGTTCTTAAAACAGATACAGTGGGTTCATTCAGGTTTGGGAGTCGTTCGGTTCGCAAAGAACAGCTGAGCTTTTGGCGGACATCATTATTGACGAACCGTCGTAAACAAGGGAGAATTCTCGATCAACCAGTGCATGTGCAGGAGAAAAGTCAGAGTTACCACAAGAAAGAGACAACAGCGAAGAAGCGCATTTCATGTCATTTCTGCACGGAGTGAGTACATGATAGCAATAACATGCTGTGTTATTATTATATTGCATAAAAACACTAGGTATTAAGCTTCAAATTTCAGCGGATACACCTTGCAGACCGGTATTAACAGGATTTTCAATGTCTTCTACTTCTTTTCTACATGCCCACTTTCTGAAAGATCACTGCCCTTATTACTCCAAGTCTTCCAAGTTACTCAAGTCACGTCAGTAAAGTAATAAAAAAGAGAGACAGAAAGAAGTTCACTACCGAAAGAACATAAGAGATACGCATTGTCTTCTTCACTGCGAAGATCATCTAGAGACTAAAGCTAATGGATCTCTACCCGCATCGCGGAGTAAAGCCACAGCAGGTCCTTGACGGCGTAAATCAACGTCTTTCTTGAGTTTCAATCTTCTTCCTTGTTCTGCTCCTTCTATTCCTCCACCGCGCTTATTGAATAACTTGACAAGTTTGCGTTTGTTAGTGTTGTTGGCTTGATTCGTTAGTTGGGTTCCGTTCTTTGTCGTATTGCTGCTGCTGCTGACAAGCTTGCTTTTGCGGACGCAGGTGGCATAAGGCTTCTCTGGGTTGAGGACGACATAACTATGTGAAGGCAATATTAGCATATGCAGCTCAGTAACGATGTAAGGAATGGATGATATCTTACTCTGCTTCGTCACACGATGACATGCATACGTTCGTAGCTGAAGCAGGTTCAAAAGAACATTCTGCCCATCCGCCATCTGGAACATAGCATCGACTCTACGGAAGATTACAGAGTATCTTAGATTAGCGGCTTTGCCAAAGAAAAATTATTCCAAAGGAAGAGAGACCCACTCCACCGCATGGCAAGAAACAATCTGTCTCGTAGAATGCCTTGTGCTCTAGAGACGTCATTCCTGGAGGACATTCGAAGCAATCGCTGTAAGTATTACCAGCTCCCCAGTATCCAGCAGAACATGACTTGTAGACTGCATGGTAAAGTATCAGTACTTGGCTTCACATAATAAGATAAGTCGAGCTAGTAGCTTACCGCATGTTGAAGCGCCATCGGAACCTTGCTTGCATTTACCAGATCCTTTTCCAGAGCAGTCGGCATCGGTCTACAAGATTATGAAGTTAGCTTCGCATAGTCAAGCATGGAGAGGTGAGTCTTCTCACCTGACAAGACAGAGCCGCTTGCACGGGTTGGACCATCGTCCATGCAAGCACGACAATTGAAATTGTCACCAGGGCGGAGTAGGAGATCGGGGACAAGAGCAAGTTGCGTTTTCGAGAAGGGGTACTTGCAGGTGTGGACGCGATTAGAGTGTCGGATGATAATGACGCGATACTTCCTCGTCTTCTCGGTGATGAAGACGCCACTGCTGATTGCTGCAGCACGTGCACACTGCTCTTCCTTGCACTTCTGGCCGAATATCGGACTGCACGAGGTGATGAACCTGCAACTTCGTCTTCTTCCTGTCCCTTCTTGAGACCTCCCACCAGACTTGCTCCGCCCTTCTTCTTCGTCATTCTCTCATCGTCGTTTTCCATCTTCCATCCCTCATTGCTACCGTTAAAGTTCATAGTATTGTTGGAGTCTAAGCCTCTTCCATTTTTATATTTACCTGTTGTTGATGTTGCGCCGGACAAGGTAGGCAATTGAATGCCTCTTGTCATCTTGTAGTGATATATGTGTATATATTCCTGTAGGTAAAGTAGAAGATTGGTGTGTGTTTTGCGTATATGATGCGCAAAAGAGGCTGGTAGCTGTTTATGCGGGGGATTTGGAGAGGATGTGTCTGCGGCTTTCGCTCGGATTGTCAATCAAGACCTCGAGTGGTTGTTGGATGGCTGGCCGTAGTGAAGACGAGAGAACTTTAGTGAAAAAGTGTCTGGTGAGGAGGAGAGAAGAAGCATGTATACCTTCCATGCTGCAAGAAGCTCCAAGAAGATTCATCATTGCGACAATAAAGCGCGTGATCGAACATCTACATAGAAGCCGGTTGCGGCAGCTGTGCGTGTTCTTCCTATCTTGCTTTCAAACGCAGTCTATCGCATTCGTACTGGTACCGTATCAATGAGAAGCAGCTTGATGATACCTACACGTAACCCATGAATACCGCGTGGAAGTTGTACTGCCACCTCAAGCCTCTTACCTAGCTTTAACCACCCGTTTGGGAAGCGAGCACAGCGGACCAAGAGCACAGTAATTGCACAATGTACAGCACGCAAGCATACAGCAGGCAACAGAGCAAGGCATAGCTAGCGGTTTGACCAGGGACATCTCTGTCCCACTCGCTGTCTCTCTCCTCCCTCGCTCGAATACTCCACTCGTATTGCGTTTCGCAACAGTTCCTTACTGTACTACGCAGAACTTCAGACTGCTCCACCTGACGACTGGTCAAACGACACGAAACCTTCATGGCAACCTCGCAGACTTTAACAAAACCTCGCCAGCAGAGACCAAGCCAGTACGACCATGCTTCCTGGCAATTTGCATGTCACGCAACCAAGGGATACATGCGCATCAAATCTCATTGTTCCAGGGAGTACAAGATAGAGGAGGTGGTCGCAAACTGGAATAAAGCCTTTACTGCCTTGCTTAGCGTTCTTTATTCATTACATTTGTATAAGCCTGACACGCTAACGTGGAGTAGCATTGGCATCGCTCAACTGGATGGCGTCCTGGATATTTACTACAATGCGCTTCCGAGGCAGCACGCCCATCCAGATCATGGATCTGGAAGCAGCGGCTCAGAACAATCTTGCTGGTTCTGCCGAGAGGCCAAACGTGTTTATGCTAAAAGTGTCCAAAAATCGTTGAAGTATGAGCTTGATTGGCTACTGAAACCTTCTGAAGCCGATACATCAAAGATGTGGAGGAATATGGCACTTCGTGGTAGAACGAAGCTGAGCATGACCCAAGAAGACGTCCTGAAGACCGTGATTGCTTGCAAGACGTCAGTAAAGTCCGACGTGTACAATTAAGTATATAAGCCCTTCCTTCGAGCACTGTCACCCCTTACGGAGTTGGCCGACACCTCGGAAGAAGTCTTGAAGAATAAGGACGGTGTCTTCTGTTGCAAGGTGACATTGCTAAGCATGCTGTTGCCCAACACCATGAAAGTAGCGGCCAGGATGCTGATAGACAAGTGAAGATCAATACCAATCTTCTGAGGATGCTCTCAGGAAGGGGCTTGTAAACACGGTGGTCGCCACGATGTACACGCCTCATGAGGCGGGTCGCCTACATGCGCATGCAGAGGTTCTGAAGCTCCCGAGAAGATCTTGCAATGTGGTTCGCGCATTGACCGATGCAGAAGCTGAGCTAGGCGTCACTCGCTTGGATCAGTATTGATTCCTAACGTTGATAAACCCCACGCTGTACTACTCCTAGATTTGTCTAATATATATGATGACGCAGACTCGATCCTTGCGGTCGAATGACTGACTTTGATATCAGGCGTGTCCTTTAGGCTCCTTGTAGGCATTGAGCTAATTGGCGCTGAACAGCCACGACAGCCACCCTCCATATCCCGCTTGCATAGCGAATGCTCGGCAGGATTCGTGAGGCCTTGCAGTAGTGCACATGATGAGCCACAGCATCAGTCTCACAGGGACGGCTGGCGATACGTCGATACAGATGTAGCAGTCTAGATGGACAACTTGGGAAAGCCGTGCTTTAGCCAAAGATGTCAGGGTCCCAGACAGCTTGCTCAAGACCTTGCTTTCGACGATACGATGCCACTACGAGTGCTGCAATGGTTCCGCTCCAAAGACTAGAAGATGATTGTCTTGCATGCACAATTTAAGTGAAAGTCAAGAACAGTCTATCACCACAATCGCCGATACCAGGTGAGATCATCCCTTGTTCATTCAATTCTTGATCCACCGCTGCTACGTAGATTTCCAGTCCAGGACATCTCGAGAGAATTTGTTGTAGGCCGGGCATTGAAGCTATCACGCATAGAAGCTTGATATTTGCTATCGGTACTCCGGCATCTGTCGACGGGGTTATGAAACAGAACATTAGCATTGCTCGTACCAACCACTTGCGCAGGTCCCGCCAGCGAAGCGAGATGTGAAAGATGGGAAACATACCTTGTAACATTGCAACAGCAGCACACGCAGTACCACCAGTAGCTACGACGGGGTCTAACAGATATACGATATCAACGCGCTCATTCAGGTTTGAGGGCAGTTTGCTGTAGTACTCCGTAGGCGTAAAGTTGTGTTTGTCCCGGAAGAGACCTAGATGGAAAGTTTGGGCATGTGGGAATAGCTCGAGCATGGCTGGTCGAACAAAGAAAGCAACGGGACGTAAGCTATATTGTTCCAGCTCTCATGGTGCGGGCGAGCAATAGAATGGTGGGTCATATTGATAGCGGGTGAAAGTCGAGTTCGGTAGAACATGTCGGACGTTCGCGGAAGCATATGATTGATGACTTGATGGAGATATGAGCCGTTGTATGCAGTCATCTCTTCAGACTTAATGACAATGTGGATGTCCGTCCAGCAACGTGATCGGATATAACGGTGTCTCGGCAGGAAGCGACAAGAACAGACACGTGGACGGAGACGGTCGAAAAGAGCAACAACATACCATCTGTCATTTGAATGCCTGCCCGCAGGATTGGAGCCAGGCCAACTTTCTCTCCCAGTGCCCATCCAGTGAATGGAGCTAGAGGAGTCTCCAGTCCTTGTACTGGGGCGAGTGATAGATTCCTGCCATGTGACGGTGCGATAGTGAAGGAAAGCAAGCGATAAGCGAGGTTCTCACTAGGTATGAGGGACGCAATAACAGCGAAAGCAGCGAAGAAGGATACCCACTTGCTAGCATCAGCACCTAGGAAGCGAGTAATCTCACTGATGAGCTGCCTGAATCGTTGTGGTGTCGTGTTCTTGTCTCGTAACTCGGTAATCTGCAATGTAAGATCGATGCGGTATGGGCACGAGGTTCCAGCTTAACAGGCACAACAACAAGCACCCACCTTGACAGTCACCAGTGGATGGGTCTGTATCTGGAGTGCGTCCAGATCATCAATGCTCGTCGTCACCTCGTCCAAGCCAGCTGGGATGACTATCGGTCCTCCAACTCCGGCAAGCTGCATGGTGGCTTTATCAACTGATCGAGTTGGCTGGAAAGAGAGAGAAGAGAGAGGGTTTCTCGGATTGCTTTATCATTCATCATAGATTATGTATAGTAGTATCACAACAACATTCTTTGCAATGTGGGAACATGACGTGAGCAAGACTCTGATCTAATACTGCTGTTGCGACTGTTGCTGGCATGCTAATTGCGACTTCGTATCGAGTCTGAGAGGGTATGGGTATTCCAGTGATATAACGACAAGGATTGGAAGACAGCTCAGTTCATTTGCTTTGCAGTCCCTCACGAAGGCGGCGTTTGTGTTGTTGATGGATTCGTCGACGCTGCCTCTCCTTCCTTCGCTGCTGCTTGTCCGCCTTTCGACATCCTAATACACAGCATAGAATCAGTACGAAGCATTCTCTCACATGGAGGAAGCAATAAGCTCACCCAGGTAGTTCCGCCTCTATACGCTCCCTCGCTCTGACAATCTTACTCTGCAGGTAATGACTAGTCTTCTCATTCATCTTCATCATCTTCTCGTAGTTCTTCAGCAACTCCTGCAGAGCACTTTCGTCTGCTTTTGCCACTTCCTTCTTCACATTCAAGATATTGCACGCTTCATCGAAGGTCATCTTGTATTGGCGCGATACTGAATCTGTCGCTCCTACTCCCACACTGCCTGAGCCACTGCCCATTGCTGAATCTCCTGCTCGCATGTCTGTGGACAAGCAATACAAGCACCCGTCAGTTTTGTCCGTTTCCATAAATTTCCTTTGCCACGGAGCTGTATCGGAATCATATGATATGGCTGCAGTCGGTAGGAGCGTGGCTCTTGCTGGTGTGCTTGCTTGGAAGCATCTTCGAGATCATACAAGCTGTCATGCAAACATCCAAATGCAGCCGACTGATGCTGGATAATGCAGTTGCAGAAGCTTGATTGTCCGGATCTTGCATGTCGATGGAATGCTGCTTCTAGGCTGCAAGCCCAGGGCTCATAGCTGCGTACCACCCTGCTGATGTAGCGGTAGCTTCGTTCAACGAGTCGCTCGCAGTGCTGCCTTGTGTCCTTCCTGCTGTGATGGCCCGTTCAAGCTCTTGCGACGCTCTTCCCAGCTGCACCCGATACTGCTTGATTCCAGCATAGGAAATACTGGGAACAATACTCACTTCTACCTGCTTGTTTCCATGCTTCGACGAATGCTCTTCCTACAATCTACATCGATTCAAAGTAGTAATAAGCTTCTGTTCATATATCTTGACATGATCCATGCAATTACTCACCTGTCCGCCTACGAGTACAATTTGCGCCGCGATTCTCGGCAGGGACATTGTGTGAATTCCAGAAAAGTGAGAAGCGGGAGAAAAGGCGTGTACTTCGGTAGTTATGGTGCAAGCTACAGCTTATTGGAATGAGGGAGTGTAGTTGAAGTTTGAAAAGATGTCGAAGATGCCGAAAAGCAACCAGGAAGAAGCTCGGATAAAAGCTCGCTTGGTCACCTTTCTCGATCAATCCTCGTGCAGCATGGTGGACAGCAAGTGTATCCTGTTACAGCGCTCTCTTTCTATATCATCGACTGACTTATCAAGTACTATTAGTATAGTATAGTAGTGCTGCGTGCACACTGGCTCGGTGGACATGCCCTCGCAGTCGCCCTGGGATGGCACTGACTTCTCACCCGACTTTCGAGTGCGGTAAGTTTCGAAGCACTCGCGTATTTCAATCAGATACGCCATGGGGAACTGTCTGCCGTGATTGCCAACTTAAGAGTCGTTGCTGACTATACAATGCAATGCCTGCAGTATCCTCAATGGCTTGATCCCGCTTCTCTTTGCATGCGTATCATGCGGTATTCTCCTCCTCACATGGTCGATCAAGCGAATCTACAAAGCTATCAAGCGACGTCGGAGACGGCAAAGGCTTCACGCGATCGGCGGCACTTCTCATTCTCATTCAGGAGGGAGGCAAGGAAATACAAATGGTGATAATACACTTTTTGGCTCTCACAGTCGATTTTCTAGCGCAGCCGGCAATTCAGATGATGGAAGCGCAGCAGGTGGTGGCGGCGTACCTCTACCACAAGTTATCATCGAGACAGAAGCAGAACACGATGCCAACGATTCTCACGATCTGATGCTGGAAGCTGAGAATGCAGTCATTAGGTCTCAAGTCAAGAAGCAGGGAATAGTATGGCCTGGTGCTTTCAAAGCTTTGGGAATGCTAAAAGAGAAAGAAGACCATCATTTGAAACCTAATCGCTTTCCTTCTAAATACTTGGCTGTACCAGGTGATGCTATAGTACATGATTCAGACTCGTGGATTCAATGGTGGAAAGCTCCAAGGAAGAAAATAAAAAAGACGCAATTGAGATGGTTCGGTGGTAGTGGCAGTAGTAACAACGGCAGAAAAGGAAGACGGCGGAACTGGACATGGAAAGAATTGGCGGATAAACTGCTCAAACAAGGAAAGAAAGACTTCATCCAAGCCCTGCTAGCTTGGGCTGTCGTCGGCACCGTCCTGTCAAAGGCCATCTTCATGCGGGATATACATACCGTCTGGAAGTGGATGGCAGGAATTGCGTGGGTGAGTACACATTGCCTCGTCTTTGCGCTTAGCATGTATGATAGCTAATTTCCACTTTCTCTACAGATATACTTCACTTTCCTGCTCGAAGTTCGTCAATACACAGCACTTCTTCATCGCTCTCCGTTCCGAACGCGCAAATACGACAGACTCACCTTTCACGTTGCGCCATTCATGCTGGGAATGAGTATTCTGTCGCTTCTCGAGCTGCGGTCCGTGATGCTGCAACATCGCGATGATAAGGAAATGATAGGGTTACAGAGCGCAACTACCGCTTTGACAATCATAATACTGCTCATGGAGATACTTACACCAAGAACATCCAACTTCGTCCGCAAAACTAAGATACTTGAAGCTAGATCAAGAGAAGCTTCGGATGCTACCATCACAAACGGAAATCGATCAGTATCACCGCTTTCTAATGGCGACGATGACTCTAGCGACGAGAGGACGTCCCTGCTTCCGAATTCACGAAGACAGATGGACGATACAGAGGACGAGGATGACATGAGCGAAGATGAGGAGGTACTAGCTGCTCTGGATATGCTAGACGACGAGGCTTCCGTAGCCGAATCGAAGGAAAAGGAGAATGTGAAGCCGCCTCCCGAAGTTGGAGCTTCGATTTTCTCGCTTGCAACATTCACCTATATCGGCTGTAAGTCGAGTCCGCTCTTCACAAATGCGACCGCTTAGCAAACGACTTTGGTCTAATTCGCTTTTCCAATACTACGATTGTTAGCCTTCTTGTTCAAGCACGCTCGGCAACCTGCTGCATTCGAAGATGTACCCGATCTTCGAGCAGACGACAAAGCTCCTTCTGTCGTGCTTGAGTTCCGGGCGGCATGCAAGACCTACCCACGCTGGTTACGTCGACGAGGGCAATCAGGGATGCGCAAACGCCCTCCTATCGCATTGCAGGTATGCTGGTATCTCTGGCCTCAAATCCTCACTATGCTCTCATGGGCCCTTGTCAGGCCTTTCACCTCGGTATTACCTCCCGTCTTCATCAATCTCATCCTCAAGTGGACGGCAGCTCGCCAAAACGGAGCCGACGCTCAAGTTCATGTCGCGCTTCTCTATGTAGCTGGTTTATTTGCAAGTCAAGTGGCCAGTAGCTTGTGCATGTCACAGGCACTGATCATAGGCCGTAGACTATGCATCAGAGTGAAAGCACTCATCATATCCGAGGTTTTTACAAAGTCATTGAGAAGAAAAGATCTGGCTGGCAGAGCTCTTGTTCAAGGAGAGAAGGATCCAAAGGATGCCAAGACTGCACCAGATGCAGAGGACGAGGGTCCAGCTTCAGCTGGACGCATACAGAATCTCGTCAGTGTCGATGCATCCCGTAGTACGTCTCCTCCTGCCGGCATTTTGGCTCCGCAGCACTAATCCCATCTTTATACAGTCGCAGAACAATTCGCCTATCTCCACTTCTTCTTTCCTGAGGCGCCTATCAGTAAGCACATCACATGCTCACTGGTAAAACCTAGTAACTGAACATGCTATTTGTGGTACTCAGCCATCATTTTTGCTCTCGCCATGCTCTTCAAGCTCATTGGCTTTTCGGCTTTCGCGGCAGTAGCAGCAATGTTATGCCTCACTCCGTATCAGTCTACCGTCGCGCGCTTGTTCATGAAGTATCAAAATCAGGTACTTAACGCTGCCGATGATAGGTTAACTCTGACTACAGAGGTGTTCCAAGCAATCAAAGTACTCAAGTTCTTCGCATGGGAGAGGAAATTTGCCGAAAAGTTGGCGGAAAAGAGAACGGTTGAGTTGGTCGCACTAAGGAAGAGAGTGGTTGTCTTTGCGATGGGTGGAGTCGCCTTGTGTGGGTTCAATCCTCATTACAAAGCAACAGTACATGGCTAACATGTATAACTATTCGAAGTTGGCGCACCTACTGTTATTGCACTCAGTACTTTCCTTTTCCATACGAAGATTCTTCACCAGCCTCTTGATGCTGCCACAGCCTTCACCTCTTTGGCCCTGTTTAACGTCATTCGCAGTCCTTGTAAGCCTTTTTTTCTTTGCCAGCCCTTCGTTGTCATGTCTACGAGCTGACCCTCCGTACTAAACAGTGGAACAGCTAGCCGATACTGCCTCTCAGCTAATAGCCGCTCTCGTCTCTTGCGCTCGAGTTGATGCTCTGCTCGAAGAAGAAGAGACCGCCAAATATGCTGTCATAGCCAAACCATCCACAGCTAGCGATCCGAAGATTGGTTTTGTCAACGCTGCTTTCACGTGGGCGGATGCCGACTCTGCACTTGACGATTCAAACGTTTTCAAGCTCAAGGATCTGAATCTCAACTTTGTCATTGATGGGTTGAATCTTGTCGTTGGACCTGTAGGATCAGTAAGTTATAGCTTAACATTGGCAGCAGGCGGGACGATGCTAAAGCATCATGTACAACAGGGCAAGAGTAGTTTGCTATACGCGCTCCTAGGCGAGATGAATCTCCTCCAAGGACGATGCTTCTTACCATCCCCGATTGTCCGCCAAGCAGACATCGACCCAGCCGAGGAGCTTACCGACACTGTAGCCTTCTGCGCTCAAACACCGTGGCTACTCAACGACACCATTCGCAACAACATCATCTTCGGTGCAGCGTATAACGCGAAACGATACAAGCGTGTTCTGCATGCTTGTGCTCTCATTCCGGATCTTGAGACGCTGGAGCTAGGAGACAAGACGGAGGTTGGTGAAAAGGGTACGGTACTCTCTGGAGGCCAGAAAGCGAGAATCAGTTTGGCAAGAGCCATTTACTCATCTGCTAAAGTCATTCTGCTTGACGACGTCCTGTCGGCTGTTGAGTGAGTCCCCTTTTGCAGTCCTTGGTTATGTTGTCCTGCTAATCTTGGCCTTTACAGCGCGCATACGGCTCGCCACCTATACAACAACTGCCTCACGTCTGATAAGCTAATGCGGGGCAGAACCCGCATTCTAGTCACACATGCTTTACACCTTACAATTCCATGTGCCGACTATATGGTTGCACTAGCAAACGGGCACGTGGCTTTCGATGGTCCAGCAGTTGACTACGTAGTCGCAAGCGGGGCAAACACTCCAGGTCTGGCTGCAGGTCAAGATTTCTCCGGTCTCTTGCTAAAAGGCTTGAGTGAGAAGGGCTTTGAAAGACCCCCTATACCAACGGATCTCGTACAAGAAGCCGCTGCCGAGCAAGCGTTTGAAAACGCACTGCCACACTTGGATGAAGATCCTCTCACGCAGGAAGTCCTGCTCTCGAAAGCGGAGAAGTCGAGTACTGGCGCAGTCGAGTTTGGCGTATACACATTCTACAGCAAGGCATTCGGTAGCCTGCCTATCCTACTGGCTATGATAGCCGTCATCGGATTTACAGAAGCCGTATCAGTCGGAACGAATTGGTCACTTCGACTATGGGCCAGCTCTTTCGACAATGTGGTTAACGAGATCAAAACTTTCATATTGGCGCATACATCATCAAAAGACGTTATCCCACATGAACCCGACTACTATTTGAAGAGATACGTAGCCTTCGCGGTCGCGTCACTATTCCTCTTCGGCGGGAGAATGTTCTTCTTCCTTTACAGAGGTACGGTGGCAAGCAAAGTCATCTACAACAATGTAATAAGAACATTATTGGCTGCTCCTGTGCGCTTCTTCGATTCTACTCCGAACGGAAGAATCATGAATCGTCTCAGTAAGGACATGGAAACCATAGATCAAGATGTTCCTTCAGCCCTTATGTTTTGGGTACTCGAGCTTTTCGGTACTTCAGCAGTCATCGTAGCTATCGCCATCGCGCTACCTGCGTTCCTGATAGGCGGGGTCGTTATCTCATCAGCTTACATCCTTCTAGGATGGCTGTACATCTCCACATCTCGCGAACTCAAGCGCATAGAAGCGGTCACCAGATCACCCGTTTACTCACTGGTGGGCGAATCATTGATGGGAGTCACATCCATCCGAGCATACAGCGACGCATCAAGATTCACTTCAAAATTGTTCGACCTGATAGACGATACCAACCGACCTTTCTTCTGCCTTTGGCTGACGAACAGATGGCTCTCTATACGGTCCGATCTAGGTGGTGCTTGCTTCGCACTACTTACTGCGTGCTTCATTGTTGGAACGCCAACCGTGTCCGCTTCATTGGCTGGTTTCGCCTTGACCTGTAAGCACTTTGCACACATCCTGCTCCACCTGGATTTGGCCCAGGCCAAGACTGAGTTTGCGCCCTGGCATCTGATTCATAGACGCTATAATAATGGAGGAGCGGATTCTGTGGCTGGTTCGCTTGTACGCTTCTACACAAATAAACATGAACAGCGTCGAAAGAGTCAGAGAATATACGCTCGATATTGCTCAGGAACCTCAAGGTGGCAAAGAACCGCCAGCGCATTGGCCATCAAACGAGACAGGCATACAAGTCGAAAACCTAGTTATCAAGTACGCAGAGAATCTACAACCTGCTTTAAAGGGTGTTTCTTTCTCTGTCAAACCTTCTGTAGGCCACACTTTTAACACCGCCTACCATTCTGGAGTGAAAGACGCTAAATGATATACAACCTTGCTTTTGGAAATAATCAGGAACGAGTCGCCATTGTTGGAAGAACGGGATCAGGGAAATCGACGCTTGCACTTTCATTCTTTCGCTTCGTGGAAGCTTTCAAAGGACGGATTATAGTCGATGGAATAGATATCGCCACGCTGCCTCTGCATACACTGAGAGGTAGATTGACTATCATTCCTCAAGATGCTGCTTTGTTCACTGGTACTGTTAGATTCAACTTGGATCCTTTCGGACAGTATTCGGATGCAGAGTAAGCCTTTGTTTCTTTTCCTCGGCTATGTCGTTTGAGTTGTGCTGATTGGCATGATAATGCGCACTACACAGACTATATGAAGTTCTGCGACGCACAAACTTACTCAACACACGCAATGCAAGTGCGGAAGATGCACCCTCTGGTAATAACAGCTCTTCGAACAGCGTAAACAATGGAGGACAGAATACACCTTCCGACGCTAAAACAAGTGGTATAACCTCTCTAGATGATAAAGTACAAGAAGGAGCAAAGAATTTCAGTGCAGGTCAACGTCAATTGCTATGTCTAGCTCGAGGACTACTCAAGTTGAGGGAGAGCAACGTACTCGTCCTTGATGAAAGTACTGCTAATCTAGATCATGAAACTGATATCACTATTCAAAATACGATTAGAGAGGAGATTGGCGACAAGAACGTTACTGTTCTGTGTATTGCTCGTGAGTGACTATTTCACAGAAGGGATGCGGAAATGACTAAGAAAAGAGCCAACTCACTGATACGACTCACCAGACCGACTACACACCATCATCGACTTCGATAGGGTACTTGTTCTATCGCAAGGGGAAGTAGTAGAGTATGACACACCTTCCAATTTGCTATCAAAGGGTGAAGAGGGAAGCGAATTTGCCAAGCTATGCAAGGAAACAGGGGAATTCGATAAGTTGAAAGAGATAGCGGATGGTAACAAAGTGAGAAGATGAGAATACAAGATGATAAGATTCGTCTAACATAGCATTGCTACTTTCATAATATGGTAGTAGGCATAGATTTGAGCGGACAAATGCAAATGCAATGATACTTTTTCCACATCCCTCAGTCTATGAGCGACAGTTTACAAGGGCTCGCTCGCAACAGTGGCTTCAAAAGCTTGAAGGATGTAAAGACAGTAGTTGATCAAGTGTTTTTCATGCTTCTACATCAACTGTGTTAATTGATAATCAGTAAACCAACCAGAGCATGAGCGAGATAATGGTGTCTCACGTGACATGCATAACGTCAGCGGTACGATCGGAGCCCCGTTTCCGCGAACGGGGGCGGAAAGTCGAGAACCTTGAAGGATGGATTTCAGGATGCTTGGCTGAGTGGAAGGAAAAGAAGGGAGATGGAGGAGAGACAAGGAACTCGGCACACCACTGCTGCTTGTACTCATTCTGACATGATATAGCAGTGCAAGCATGGCTGATCATTACTGCTGGACAACATCGAGCATTATCGCCGTGGACACCATGGCCGCCACCCCAACGCAGCACTGGCAAGATGCAGCAGGAGAACATGCAGGCGAGCTGGCCAGTGGGAGAGCGGCAGACCATCACACACATGGATCCACAGACAGCAACAACAACAGCGACGACGGCAAGAGAATACGCTTCTTCGAGTATGCCTCGGTCATACCCATGCTCGACCTCGAACAGCTCCATGAAGATGTAGAGAGAGCCTATGGACATCATGGACGCCCTCAGCTGTGCTCGAGGACTTACTCGTGGGGGCGATATTCATCTTGATGCTTTGGGGATGACTGACTGTGACTGATACACACTCGCTCTCCCTCTTCTCTCTCTGCCTCTTCCTCCCATCCTCCTACCTCTTTTGTCCGCCCATCGCCGCTATCCCTGCTGACCTTACCCAACCCATCCCCGATCATCCTCCCTCCTAATGCATATATCGCTCTCTCACTCTCTCTATGTATTATTATCACCTCCACAGCGTCCCTATTCCCACCTCATTCACTCAGTTCTTCTCTTCCCCTCCTCCCAGGGAATACACCTACGATCCATCCTTTATTCCCAATGCACCTCCGCGTCTCAATGTCAAGTTGCCCTCATTCGTACGCAAGAGGAGGAACACCATTTCAGGAAGCGGTCAAGCTCATCTCAAATCGTGCTTGAAGAAGCGCAAAGCTCTTCTTGGAGCTAATGCAGCAACCAAGAGTGCCGGAAGTACCGCTGCTGCCAAAGCTGCTCCAGCAGCCATAAGAGGAAGAGCGTACACACTGGCTTCATCCGCACCGTCAGCTTCATGCATCGGCAAGGTCAACCCAGTCTATTGCCCTGCTTTAGCCAAGGTAGTGAGCGCATCTCAAGCTTCAACCTCGCACAGTCCGGAAACGTCCGGTGCCAATCTCTCTTCGGCGCCCTCGACTGCAATGTCGACGACACCACCAGAAGGCGGAGCTCCATCACAACATCTACCACCTGAGCCTACAGAGCTGTTACCCCTTCGAGACTGCTGTCGAGCCTGTCGAAGAGCAGCAGCATACGGAGAGCGCTGCTCCGATTCGGAATACCACGAAAATTGGTCAAAAGCAGCCTTGGCGAAACGTAAAAGAGACGAAGAAACTCTCTTTGAACGAGGTGAATATGTAATGAAGAAAACGATACGTGGCGAACATGTTGATGAGGCGGAGATGAATGAACCGGGTCGAGAGATTGTTAAAGATGCTCAAGTGCTCGAGAAGGAAGCGAAGATACATCATGGTCTACATTCTCCTCTCCATTCGCCAATTCATTCGCCAACTCATTTACATGACGAAAATACACACGAACACCGAAAGTCACCTACTCACACTCCACCCTTGTTGGCTCATGCTCATGCTCGTATTGCCGCTTGTCAAGAAGCAAGACAGGAGAAAGCAGCAGCTCACGCTCAGGAGATTGACGAAGCCAGAGAGAGGATAGCAAGACTTGATGTGGGAAAGATTGCTCGACATGAAGAAGAGGAGGAGGACGAAGATAGCGACTCGGATTCTGCCAAGAGCAGCCCTCGTGAAGGAGATGCTCTACAAATGGAAGGCATCGGATCACCCAAAACTAGCCCTACTTCCCCGGGTAGTGGTTCAGAGACATTCAAGCAAGCTTCAAGCAAGAAAAAGGCGCAGGAGGATGAAATTGAGAAGAATCCTATATGCACACTTGAAGGCAACATGCTTCGGCCATGTTCAAGTCGAGCGTTGTATACCGGCGGTCCAGCTGTCACAAAAGCTGCCGATAACGACATAGAAGCGGACCGTGTTTCGAATGCTTCGTCCTCTGATTTATCAGATGACATAGTGTCGAACTTGTCCTCTTTAGGCTTGTCACCCGCTTCGGCTACTACCAATGCGTCATCTTGGTTCGGTAGTGAGGACCTACATAGTCCTCCCGAGCCCACTCTGAAGGAAAGCACAGAAGGAAGTTTAAATTATTTCCCTACCGTCATTCAACAAGAGAAGCAGAAAGGAAGGGAAGAACAGTCGGCGGACAATTGTGCGCACGCACCTCTTCCTGCTGAGCGTACTGGCTGTTCTCCTCTAGTGCGGTCTAAAGCCTGCTTGAGACCAATGGGAATATACAACCCGTCAGCAGCAGAAGATACGATGACTCAGTCATGTCCTACGATTCAGGAGGAAAGCCAATCATCAACTCCAACGGCTTCAAGCCCTTCTTTTCCAAGCTTACACCGCAGTCAGACAGCCTCTACCGCACTAGAGAAGGAAGCAGAGCTACGAGAAGCTCTCATAGAAGCTGATAAGCCTCTCTTCACGATACCTGCAAGAACACAAAGTCTACCCGCCAACGCCGGACGTTCTGCGAGCGATTCGGCTGGTGATGGAGGAGAGGCGAGGAAGACGAAACATGGTTGGGCAACTAGATTCCTTCACAGAGGAAAAGGATTGACATCGCTCGGAGTAGCACATGGTGTAGTACATTGAGAATAGTTGAATGGACATGGCAGACCGTGCGGTGGCACAATGTTTGTTATACAGTTAACAGGGCAGGTATTGTTCACCAGTGTAGCTATCATTATATGCTTGAGTCTTTTTGTTGGGTATGTCAGGAAGGTTTTGTAGCTCTATTTTACTCTTATTTAAGTAATCAGTCGTTGTTATCGCAAAGCAAGCCGTCTTCGCCATAAGCAGCCTTCTGCGTCCATCTTCTAGCTGAGCCCGTACTCAGAAGGCAGCACCGTATCCAGCGACCTTGCGAGGGTCAGAGGCTGCCTCAAAGCGCCCGTCCTTCGTTCGGATGATGACGTGACTAGTTGAGCCGGTCTCTCCTTGGTATGTGATATTATAGCCTTGCTGCCTCAAGTAAGCAACGGTACTGTTATCAAAGCCTGCTATGCCGAGATCAGGCGCTGGAAGCTCGAAGTAGGTCTGGCCGGAAAGCTGGTCGTGCCAGCGGGACTGGTGCACACATTGCGAAGCTGAACAACACCTTGATTCAGTCAAATTATGGCTTTAGACTGGCAAACAATGCCCATACCATTGAGGCCTTGGTCAATATGGTGATAAAGCTCCTGTAGCGTAGCTGTGATGATCCGAGATCCGCCAGCGCTGCCCGTAGCCATGATGAATTCGCCAGTCTCGAGGTCTTCAGCAATAGAACTTGCAATGGAGGATTGAGGTCTGTAGATATCTCGACGTGTGAGCTAGTCTGCCACTGGGTCGCTTGGGACATGCGCTCACCTCTTTCCGGGTCGAATGAAGTTGACTGGCGATGGGGCGAAGCCGAACCTACAGTCAAGATCGGTCAGTCTCATTTCTTAACGAGCATTCCCAATCAGAGGTCTCACGCATTCGTTTGCCCAGGTGAAGAGAAATCGTCCATCTACCAAAATGCTTTGCGGTCAGCTCTATACAAATGGCAAAGGCGGACACATACCTCGTTGTTAAGGACGATGCCCGTCTCAGTCACTGCAGAAACAGAGATTTAGTTTCTTCCGGATACTTCCTCACTGGGCGATACCTACTGATTTGCGCTCCAAAGTATAGGTTAACAGTTGTGGTCAAGCTTATAGCCATTCCATCTTTGTCGACAATTGCCATATGAGACGTACCAGCTTCTCTAGTAGCGGTGAGCTGCTGTGGGTCGTAGTACGCTGGTGCAAAAGTCTGATTTGGACTTATTCGAGCTCGGGCTTCTTCTGCGGTTGCATAGGTGATGTACTCCTTTTCCAGCTGCGTTACGTTTGCTGTGTAAGCTGGATCGCCGGAAGACGTTCTGAAGGAGTCTGGGGCAGACGGTCATAGTTCAGATGGCAGTCAATACAATCTCGACAGTAGCCATCTCCTGCTCACATCCGAACTTGGTTCCCTCGATCAGATAGTGAGTAGACTCATTGAAGCCTTGCTGACCAGGCAATGCGGTATCGCCTGGATACCCTTCGAATATCTGTCGGTAGTGTAGTGTAAATAACCCAATAAACAACCAGTGTAGATGCCAAGACCCACCTTTAGCGCCGAGAGGACAACCGAGCCAGAGGAAGGTGCAACAGTTGAGAAGATCCTCGTATTCTTGTAAGTTATGTTCAAAGGCGCTCGTTCGATGGCGGTATAATTTGCCAGGTCTGCTAAAGTTAAGATACCACCAGTGTTTTGAGCCGTATCTACCATGCTTTGGCCAATTTCTCCAGTATAGAATGCGTCGGCACCTTCGTCCGCGATCTTGGCCAAAGTATCAGCGTAGCGTGTTCGGTAAGCTGGTAGATCAAAGGTAGCGCATCAGTAATGTGGCCAGTGCAAGCCGTCTTTACAACCCACCAGTGTCCCCTGCTACCAGCTTTGTCCCATTGGGGGCGTACACTTCAGCGAATGACGGATCGGTGACGGTCACATTCTCTTGAGCAATAGCATCGGCCAAATCGACAGTGACTAGGAAACCATTGCGAGCTAGATTGATGGCAGGTTGGAAGAGGTCGCTCCAGGGTAGTTTGCCATAGTTGTTGTGCAGCTTTTGCCATCCTGTCAATCGACTAAGTTGAGATATCCCGTCGCTGAGCCAGCAGAAATTGGATCTGCTCACCTCGCATCTCGCCGGGAACTCCCACGGCGAGTCCGCCTATAGTCGACGCGGTCTGGTTGACACCGAGACTGATGACGGCATTAGTACAAAAGTTCTGAGTAACCTGCCATGTACTAAACCAGCTGCACACCTTGAGTACATGGTCTCATTTCCTGCGGCGGGCATAGTCTCGCGAAAGTCAATTTCCGACTGTACACATGAACAGCATTAGCTGAACCTCGGGCCTTTATTAGACTTTAACATACGTAGCCATGTGAACCGTCCTCGTTGTTGTACCGAACAAGCATGAATCCTCCTGTATTTGCAGAAGTCAGTACATTTAGGTTGCCTGAATGGCTGCCACTGACCTCCGCCCTGTGCGAAATTGGAGCTGTCAGACTTTGCATCTCTGGATCTGTATAAAGTTATGCACATACGATACCACTATGATATGCGGCTATGGTACCGACACATAGTGCCATTGCAATCATGCCTTGAGCAGGGAAAGCAAGATTCAGCCCCAGCTTCCGACACACAAGAAACGAGCCCTGATTACCATCTGCTGCATTCCCGCCTTTCTTGAGCATGTCTATGGCGATATCGGAGCATTGTCCTACTTCCTAACATTCACGGAAGATATTAGCGTACTGGTGTCGAAGGAAGGCTCCTTGCGAGCAGAAGCTTACACAGGCAGCAGCTCCTTTGTATCCAGTGGCATCGTTTATATGAGCTGACGATGTATTGAACGTGTTTCTCCGTTGTAGCATGTATGGATTTGCTTCTGTATTGCCGACATTGCCGTAATAGGGGAGACCTGCCACATATGGAAGCAAAGATAAGATGGTAGAGAGTGGGGCGAGCATCTGAGAAGTCGCGAGCATTGTCGAGAGTCCAGCCAGCCAGCAGAAAGATCAGCGGCAAGTAGATGCAACAGGAACAAGCTGTAGCAGGCTTCAAGCAGTCTCTTCTCAATTCGATGATAGCAATGGCGTTAACGGCCCGCCTTTGAATAGCCGATCAACCTCCATTACCTAGCTCGGAGACAAGAATAGACATCAGTACACTCATGCGGGCTTTTACCGAGATATCGCTGGACCCACTAATTGTTACTGTCCCCGTTACTACTGATCAACGTTTCGATAAACCCATGGTAAGTACTAATTATACTAAAGCATCGAAAGCTCGGTGCACGAGAAGGTGAGAAGACGGAAGACGACAGACTTGATCGAGCATGGGCGATCTTACAGAAGGGGCGACCTATTGGTCAGGTTCGATAGGTAGTTTGTCTGTCTGCAACACGGTATTCTTGCGATACAAATGAGCATCCTTTACCGCTCAATAAGCATCACAACTATTCAACAACGCTACAATCATTCTGCGAGATCGCTATATTTGATATCGATACCATCGAGGGACACGGGGATGTTAAGAGCACTGAAGTGTATCAGGGGCATACGTTCCTAAATGGGTGATGTTGCGCATCACTGTATATTCTACATACGTCACTTGGGGGAGGAGAGGATCTGGACCAGAGACTGTACAAGCGGCCAAACATGCCTAGCAGATGTTGTCATGGGGGGTTGTAGCCCATGGGCCAGTGTCGGATAATCTCCAGACCTAGTTATGGCGTCCTGGGCCATGACCAGATCTGCTCGAGCCTGGAGAACGAGCCTGCTGTCCTTGATGAGGACCTTGAGTTCCCGAACCTTGACGAGGTCCCTGACTTCCTTGTCCACGATATTGACCTTGGCTTGCCTGTCCTTGATACTGTCCTCCATTGGCCTGACCTTGGCCCTGGCCCCGACTTCTGTGTCTCTGATCTGAGCCTAGACCTTGACCATGAGAATCACCATGACCATTACCTTCAACTTCATCATCTGTGTCTTGGTCTTGAGCTGGAGCCTGAATCTGGGGCTGTGTTCCTGCATTGACAGTGGTAGCCTGGGCAGCGGGCGGGTCCGGTGGAGGCGGGCCAGTCATGAAGCTAATTGACCCAAGTGTTGGCACTTTTATTTACAGGACGGAAGAATGGGCTTACATCGGAAAGACCCGATTGTCTTGACGAATGCGTCTTCGCAGCCACCTTCGCGGGTGTGCATTCTGTCGCGATACTATACCGTTTTCAGGAAAGTACATAAGCCATTCTTGCTGGTGAGTAGTTTGCTGCATCAAGTAGATGCCGTTACTGATTGCTGCAAGTGCTTTAAGGAGAGATAGATGAAGCTTACATTGGTAGCCTGAACCCCATCGGCAGGTAGGATGACGCCGAAGTAGTGATTTGTGCTGCCATTGACAACACGGGTGACTCTGTAAATGTGTCCTGACATGATGTCCCTCATTGTTTGTGCCCAGTCTTCCTGACAAGCTCGCCAACCTCGTACTGCTGCCTGAAAGGCAATCCAGCCATGCTCATTGAATTGGTCCTGAGGAGCACTGCTTTCCAGGAATGTCAAGCGAGTAGATGGATCCATCTGAGTCAGATGATCACGAAGCTGAGCGGGGGTAAACGGCATTGTTCAGGTAGGGGGAGGAATGAGTGAATGGGGCTGGAATATGGAAGGAGAGAAGAAAGAAGTGAAGTAAAATTCACACTTCGGAATTGTGATATTTCGATACCGCTGAAGAGGGCGGGCCGACTCGCTAGCCGCAAGTATTACGTGAGAACTATCGTGTCGAGCGTCGAGCAGAAGTAAGCTTTACAGCTACTACCATGCACTTGTCCGCAAAATTTCAGGTTTCACAAAGAGACGGCCTTTACGAATTGATACGAGTGCATCACGTACCGTTGTTGTCCCTTGTAAACGGTCAGTGTTCGACGCATGTCTGCTACGTAAGAATGTTCCTTCACGCTCCGGAATCAAAGTAAGGTTCGCTTCTTTCTTAGTTCGGCGAGTGACAGATGACCGGTGCGTGTTCGACCTCGAGTGGGAAGATCAAGGCCCCGGTTACACACTCGAGTGATTTCTGATCATGAGGAAGAGGCCTTGTATGCGACGGCTATCAAGGGTCCAGAGTGGTGTCTTTCGCCCTGTGCTGCATGTCATACACTGCCTAGGTTGTTCGACCCGCTCCGGTGACCCACGAAAATTTCGATGGCCCAAGCGCGCGAGGATTTCGTACGACACTGGACCTGTTGCCCCAAGCTAGGCCTTCGGCGCATTACGTTCATTTAATTGCAGTGCGTCGTGTTTTCTGGATAACACGCTGTGCAGCGACAGCCTTCGACTGACCTTCAACCGCCGGGACCCAAGTGCCCTCGTACGCAATCTGCAAGCCAACGGGGAAAGAAAGCAGGAGAATGGATATCTCACCCTGGCATGATGGAAAGGCTTCCAGCGTTGAAAGCAATGAGCTTACGAGACTAGACGGCTCACACGATACTCCCACCGAACAGCCAGTACCAGAGCAAGACAAGGCTGATGTCGACTGGCCACCAAAAACGCTCCTCGCTTGGAATTCCGTTCCTTCAGATCCTGGAGATACGTCCTCGTCTCTTGCAGGACATGCAAGGTGCGGCATTTGATTAGATATGTAGTGCTCGCTGACTTCTCACAGTCACTTTCCCCGTGTTGTGTGTATTGTCGCCCATGACAGATCACTCTGGACTCCCCTTGAAGCTTTCTTTCTGCTGAAGGGGTACCGTCTATTTGTCTATGAGTCTCCCGAATACGACGTTCCTGCAGATCGCAACGAGATTAGAGCAGAAGATCCTTATCACGTCTTCATCTGGAAGCGAGTGCCTTCTCGCTTCTACTGTCCAGTGCGCGCTCAATTAGTTGTTAGCAGAAATGTGGCACGAATTGACGCGGATGCTTACCATAACATCGGGATAATTCTCACTTTCAGAGGAACAAGCTATGTGGAGCTACTCGACTGTCAGATGGCACGCATGTCGTACTCCAATTATTGGCAATCGGCGAAGATGGTCAAGAAGAAGTCAGAATTCAGAAAAGGCTTCACGAAGATCCGATATCCACCACCTATCGCAATCGAGCTGTGCCGTTGCTGGAAATGATCACTCACGATGAAGAAAAGATGGTATTTGGGGTGTTCCCGCTCGTATGCGCCGCTCACAGCTGTCCACAGCAGTGCAGTCCTTCCGAGGCACTCAAGCTTTGCTATGCATGGATGGAGGCGAGCATCTCATGTTTCGCCACCCTACATATTCCATGCGTCTGACAATCTCTCGCTATAGTGTCTTGTCTATCTGCACGACAATCTCGTTGCGCATATGGTGAGCCGTAGCCCGGATTCCCTATGCAATCACGATCTCGCTCAAGCTGACTTTACTTCAGGACATTGGTTCTCAAGAATTCCTCGTTAACTACGGCGGCCCTCTTGACGATCCTTGGCTTTTGGCTACCAAGGGGCATTATGGACCTTTCTACGAGTACTTTGAACCGCAATGGTGGATTACGGACTTCGGCGAAAGCGTCCTCTTTGAACCCAACTCCGACCCCACTGCTCGCAAGGTAGTAGGCCTTTGTGCTGGAAAACTGACTTATCCTATCGCTCATTACCCAAAGGTCAGTCCTGATACCCGTTGTCTCCCAGTCTTGGCTGACTGAGGAGCCGCGGTTTTGGATGCAGATGCTAGGGCCGGAAGTATGGCGTCCGGAAAATCAAGGACAGCCATACTGTCCGTTCAAGCACGACATTTACCAGCTAGGACAGACATTGCGCGTATACCTTAGAGTGAGTACCATTTATCTTGCAGTTTGACGTCGGGTTGACGCATATTTGACTGGTTCAGGGCTTAGCGGAAACATGCCCGAGATTGGACGAAATACTACTCAGTATGACCCGGGAAGATCCATCGCTCCGTGCCACTATGGCAGAAGTCATGATTGCTATGGACAGCTTGTTGGTAGCTCTTACAAAGGGAGAATATCAGTTGCCGGACAAGAGTGAGTACTCCCCTGGCATGGGTAGCTGGCGTCCAGAGCATTGTGTCGCTCTGAATCCACCACCTGTTATCGAGTGGTAGTAACAAAACGCCATGCGCTTCAGGTGGACTAGAAGAATTAGCGGATTGTTGTCAGGCTGCCTGCGATTTATAAGATTCCCTACAGTCTGAGCATGACGATGCCGCTATTTTTGCTGCTGTGGTGAAAAGACTCTGAGCATCCATTGTATATTCCTTCACAAGAGTAATTATCGAACGGACCGATCGCGTCTCTTTGCGGCTTGCGTCGCACCGACTGAGTCAAGACAGCGGCATAGGTTCACCTCGCAATTGTTTTATCAGGTTACCTGGATGACTCACAAGGGACCACATCTGCGTAGCCAGCCATGACCAGGCGGGCTACCCGGGAGGTGGCGGCAGGTCTGACAGACAGTGGAATTTCGTGACAGCACGCCTCTAGGCAGCTTGGTCGACAAGAGCTGTAGCTTCCGTCCGCTTTGTGACTAGTGACTGAGTTCAACGAATAGCTGGCGCGTTGCGCACAAGCTTTGCTGTGCTCGAGCATACTTGCACTGTGCCCTTCAGAAGAGCTCCCGCTATATTACACGCCCTCGACCATCGCCATCTTCCCGCAAACCATTCGCCGACGCCGTCAACTAGCGCGGAGTCATTTTCTACAGGATAATGGCTGAAGCCACTGCGTTGCCGTCAGAATGGCCTCCGAAAACACTCAGCGAATGGCGCTTCGTACCAACCGATCCTGGACCATGGCCAATAGGACACGCAAGGTGAGCGTCCTCCAACATGGCCTCGTCAAATCCTCGAACCTTGGCTACTGAGTCAGACGTGGGAATCTACCTTGTAGGTCACTATGGGATCCTCTCGAAAGCTTCTTTGCACAGCGAGGCTATCGACTTTTCATCTACCAAGATCAGGAATACGATGTGCCTGCAAATCGCGATGAAGTCAGAGCCCCGGACCCTTATCATCATTTTATAGGAGAGCGTAGATCGTCTCGCTTCTACTGTACCGTGAGCAGATTTGCACCAATGCCGTTCGTGCTGAATTTAGCTGATATTTTTGTGTTGCCCGACTCCTCCCTCGATTCACAGAGGAACAAGCATTGTGCTGCTACTCGCATATCCGACGGCACGCACGTGGTCATACAGCTGCTGGCAATTGGTGAAGATGGTCAAACGGAAGTCGCGATACAGAACAGACTGCACAACAGCCCTTTGCCATCTGCGTTCCCGAACCGAGCCGTTCCGCTGCTCAACATGGTTACCTATGAACAAGAGCGCATGGTATTTGGGGTGTTTCCCCTTCTCTGTACAGGAGTTGCATGCCCGAGGTATTCTACACCCCAGGAGGGCTTCAAGATTTGTGGGCAATGGATGGAGGCGAGTTTCTTCCTGCGATCCGCCTTCTAGACCTTTTATGTGATGGTTTATTCCCTTGTCGTAGGCAGTGGCCTACCTGCATGACAACCTTGTGGCACACCTTGTGAGTTGTACGACCACGAAGTTGAATGGAATGCCCTGACAATATAAACACCTGCGTTAGGACATCGGATTGCACGAATTCCTCCTCAACTATGCGGGTCCGCTCGACGACCCTTTCATTATACAGACACAGGAGCATTTCCGGCCATTCTTTCAGCTATTTGACTTTCAATGGTGGATTACCGACTTCGGTGAGAGTGTCATATTCGATCCCTCCTCAAGTCCAGCAGAGCGCAAAGTCACAGGACTGTGTGCAGGCAAGCTCAACATTGAGATAGTTGACTACCCAAAGGTAGACGTCCTTCAGCTTCTGTCTTTTGATGCATCATCCAACTGAGTTGCCGCGCGTAGATGCTCGGCCCTGAGGTCTACCCAAAAGAGAAGCGCGATGTTCCTTACTGCCCCTTCAAGCACGACGTATACCAATTGGGCAAGACTCTGTTGGAATACTTGCATGTAAGCATATTAGTGTGCGCAGGCTCCAAGAGGTCTGCGCTGATGTCGCTTCTCAATTTCAGGGACTTGTATATGCCTACCCAGGGTTCGATGACATTCTCCGAAAGATGTCGGCAGAAGAACCAGATGCTCGACCCACTATGCGTGAAGCCATTGTCGAATTCGAGGCATATACTTCCTCCTTGATTGAAGACGATTTTACTCCGAAGAGGACTTTCGCGCCGACCATGGGCCCATGGCTTCCGGAGCACATCAAGATATTGAGGCGAGAAGCAGAACGTGAGCAGAATGCAGCCGCATCGCACCTCGATGGACAGGAATAGCGGTCAGTTGTAAGATAGACATTGTCTGATTAAGAACGCAAGTTGCGTGTGACCACAATTTCATTAACGAGCAAAGGGATCGTTGACTACCACTTATTTATTGCAACTAATTTGTAAATTACTCATTGAGAAATGTTCAATGAGTGATCATTTCTTACGGTCTTGATCTCTTGCGATTCGCTGCTTTACCAGGACTGAGCGGGACGATGTGTCAAATCGAACGGGGGATGAGCCGATACACTGCCGCTCACCTCTTCAACTGCTTTCCAACCTTGTCATCCACTTCCATCAGATCATCAACGGCAGCAGGCCCACTACTGTTACCCCCCGGACTTCGGACCTGCCAGGAACCCTGCTGTTGTTGTTGCTGCTGCCATACATTCCCGGCATACGATGCATCCCTTTGGTTCTTTTCCTTGCTAGCTGCGGTCTTCTTCACCTCCTCGAGTGTTCTGCGAATATGATCTGATTGTCTCGCTTCAGCTTGGATGCGATCCGCCCTGTCAGAAGTGAGCGCGTCAGTAGTGAGCAAATTGGCCTTGAAACAATATTAAGCTCACTCCTTCTGCTTTATACTCTGAATGTGATAATCCAGCTCGCTCAGGGTTGATCCTACTCGGTCATACCAGATGGTCAGACTTTGAATGAGTGCAGCTACTGTCTTCTCCTGGCCGAATGGCACGGAAGACGAAGAGCCAGTCTTCACATCTCTTCCAACGACCGAATCCACTTCGAGCACCTGCCGCTTCTGGTTGATGCGCGCCTTGAGTAAATCGGAATACAATGCCTCAATAACAAGGTCTTCTAGTTGACGTATCGAAGATAGCTCGAGAGCAGGGAGGAGTTGAGCTATCGCAAGACATAGTAAGGAAGCATTATTTTAATTGCGTCAGCCAGGCTTTGAATGTCATATCTGGTGTTTCCGGGACTCACAGTAGGACAGTGTTTGATGCTTGCTTGCGAGGTCCACCAAAGTAAGAAGCTTAAGCTTTGATAGCTGTGCTTCTGAAAGTGGAGGAAGCGCAGCAGAGTTATCTAGTATGGATCGAAACGGGCAAGTCAGCTATGCATTGTCTTTACGCGGTCGATCACGTAGCTCCGTGATGCCTTCCAGTAACGCACCTTGATAGTCCTTCAGGACACCGTAAGCGAAGATTTGTAAAAGTAACCATTTGCCTCCGTGCTGGTCAGATCGTTCCAGCTAGTGTCCAGGACGTGGAGATGTCCGCGTCAGTATCTGAGGCGGACATGCACGACGGCTGGGCAATACGCACCTCCGCAATAGCAGGCACCTCGAGCAGCTCGCCGAAGCAGAAGACGCCTGGAGCAGCAGTCGCCTGATCTACGACAATAGCAGCTGCACCTGGACCACGTGCTGATCTAGCGAGTACTAAGAAAGGTTCGAGCTTGCTGGACGCTGATGCCACTGCTGGCTCGCTGAGTTGTGCCTGCTTGCTTGATGTGTTCGATGGTCCAGCAACCGGTGCATCACTGATACGATGTAGAGCAGCGAAGTCTTCCTGCATGGTGCCAGTTCCGCGGTGTTACATGAGATGGTTGTTAGGAGAGCTGTCAATCACTGTGTGCTCCACGCCTTCGTAGATAATGGTGGCAACTTTCGAGGCGGCATTGAAGACCGCCGGCCATTAAGCGACCATGTCATGGACTTTGACCGCAAACGTGAGACAGGCAAGTGGTTATGCTTCCATTACGTTATGTTGCAACAATAAGTCCAGCAAATACTAGCAAGCTGTATAATCGGACAATCCCTACATGCACGTCGAATTCCTACTTCTTCATGGCATTTTTGAGTGTCTGCGATGCAGTGGGACAATCAGTACATCAACATTCACAAGTCTCTGTCAGAAAGTTTAGGCTCACCTTCTCCATAGCTTCAAAGTCGTCTGTTTTGATGCCGACGATTGGTGTTTGCAGTGTGTCCTCGATGTACTTCATTATGTCGTAACTCTTCTTATCGTAGATCATATTGATGGCTAAAGTGGGCAATCGTGAGTCCATGTTATGAAGAGCAGACTCCTCCAAGCTTTTGTACTTACAAATTCCCTGGCGACCAAAACGTCCAGTACGTCCAACTGCAAGAGCGGTAAATCAGTTCCGGCGAAGCCAAGAATGCCGTAGTGAGGCCTGTCCTTACTTCTGTGCAGGTATGTCTCTACATCTGGCTTCTTCTCAACGGGGTCCCAAGGCATGTCGTAATTGACGACCATGTTGACGGACATGACGTCGATACCACGAGCAATAACGTTTGTAGCGATCAATACCTAGTGACAGAAGCAAGACAATGAGCTTCGTGTTCCTACAGAGAGAGACTGCAGACTGACCTTGAACTCTCCCTTTCTGAACCGGGTCATCACGTCGTCTCGCTCTTCAACGCTTTGTTGACCGTGCAAGGAAACAATCTTATGACCCTCTGCCGTCATTCGGCGCGAGATCTCATCGGCAGTGTCTCGACGACCAACGAAGATGATGCTTTGCCCGACTGTGTGATGCAAATCATCAACTCAAGGTTACAGCGCGACAGCTACACAAACACCTACTTGTGAGAAGAGAGTATAGCTCGACTAGAACGTCGTAGCGCGCGTAGTCACTGTCACAATCCAGGAAGAATTGCTTAATGGCAGCTAAACTAAGTTCCTCCTGCTTCAATCGAATCTCGTTGGCGTCTGAAAACGGCAGACATTAATTAGCGTGAAAACAAACGTCATACTTCTGTAACTGTGACTTGCCTGGCGCGAACTTCTCTGCGAACTTCCTGACATGATCCGGGAAAGTAGCCGAAAAGAGAACCACTTGATACGTCTTGTTACCCAAATTCGAGCAGAAGCTGCGGAGGAGGATAGCATAAGCCTTCATGTCCTCTTAGTCCTGAGCTTGTTCGAGAAGCCTACTTCTTGACCATCAGACTCTGATCACCTAATGCCGCTTGTGACAGCATGTTGTCCGCCTCATCGAGCACCAGCACCTTCAGGTTTTTCAAGTCCAGCGTACCCTTTCTCCGGATCATCTATTCACAAAGCAAAGTAAGCTTGTATCATCAATCAATTGCAATGGAGTTGTAACTTACATCCAGGAATGTACCGACTGTTCCGACAAGCAATTGTGCCTCAATTTTCTCGCCTCTGAATTGTGCTCCTTTACTAGCGAAGAACTTCGTCACAGGCGTGAATTGTCCCATCTTCTCAACGACAAGCATGATCTGAGCTGCTAATTCACGAGTAGGAGCGATGCAGATAGCTTGCGGCGCTTTGATGGAATAGTCAATTCGGGAGAGCATGGTGAGAACGAAGGCGGCTGTCTTTCCGGTTCCCGACTGCGATTGACCTATCATATTTCGAGGGCTGACGGGATACGTAGATGTGTCAGAGGTCTTTCAGCTGCTCCTCACACGGACCGTCAACCTACGGATTCGCGAGCAGAAGTGGCAGAGCTCGCTCTTGAATTTTGGAAGGCTTGTTGAATCCCATAGCGTATATGCCTTTGAGAAGGTCAGGATGTCTGGCATTCGGAGCAGCACGTCAGTCCATACATTCTCAGCTCTCTAGGTGCTGTCCTGTCGAAAGGTCACGCACAGGTTTAGGTCTTCGAAAGTTTTGGCGGAATAGAGTGGTGAGGCTTCGTCGGCTTGTCTGTCGGCAAGTGTGACCTGTATGGAGAAGGGCAAGATGAAAGACCCAGATATGTCACTTCAGACTTCCAGTCTTGAAGCTCTCAGCCTGAAAGATGACGGCTTACCTGCACATCCTGCTCGAAAAGCCGTAGCTGTTGTTGCACTAAAGGACAGCGTCACGCGAGCGCGAAGAATTGAGCATCAAACAATCAGCACAGTGGACTTTTCTGCTGACACTCATAAAGGTTCGGCATCGAATTGCATCTCTCAAGCTGTAAAGCATGATCGAGGTTGCTATAAAGCCGTTTCGTTTCATGCAAGCCTCACCATCTTCGTGTGACATCTCCTGGGCTTCCTTCTCAGCGGCAGCTAAATCGTCCTGATTGCTGCTGTCTCCGTTGGCAGGTGCTGCTGTTGCTTGTGCTCCTTCTGCTACATTCGTCGTGACCGGCGCCGCTGATGTCGATGAGCTCGAGGCAGCTGCAGGCGTACTCCATCCATCCGGCACCGTCTGAGGTTTATCTGATGACGCTGCCGTCGGCGCTGTAGACCCGTTTCCTGGTGGTGTTGCTGCTGCCTGGCTTCCACCGTTCGTCTTGTCCTGCAGCCCAAATCCACCCAGGCGCGAAGCGAGGTCATTTGTGCCTTGCTGCTGCGACGAGCTTGACCCAGAAGCAACGTCTTCTTTCGTGATCCATCCCGAAGACATCGTGTAAAATGGCTTTCTTGTGTCGTGAGAGGCGCAACTGGAAGGCAGTATACATGCGGTTATGCACTTTTCGAGAAACGAACAGCGTGATCGGACTCCGCGAAACTACATAATACATTTCACGGCTTCCCTTCTAATATTACAGGTTTACAATAGGTTATTACATAGCTCTATCTAGTCGTCTCTCTCTCCTACTGCAGTCCTTACTGCTGCGACATCGTGCTCTGAAAGTCTATCACCAGGCGTAGGCAGCACCAGCGCCTTTCTGATTGTTCAGGTTGATGAGTGGTTTGTCCTCTCTCACATAGCCAGCTCCAGTACGCAGACGTGTCTTGACTTGCTTATCGAACTTTGCCTGCAACATTTCCGCTCGCGATGGTCCTGGCGCTAGGACAACATGTAGGCGTGACCTGCGGAAAGTAGAAGAGACAAGTGGTGGTTAACGAGATTGAACCAGCAGGCATTGCTGTACATGAGCACTGGGACTCACTCTGGTCTCATCTTTACACCGAAGCGACCTCTTCCTTTGATATCGAGTCTCTTAAGGTAGACACCTTTCGTGACCCAAGCTCTCTGCACGACAAGCTTCTCACGATCTAGTCCTTTCGCGACTGCATGATCACGAGCGAGACACAGCATCGACTTGACTCTCGTCTTTGCTACTCTCTTGTCAGACATTTGTGCTTGCAGAATAGCATAGTCTATGGGTTTCTTCTGGATCAGGCGAGCGACTTCGTTTAATTTGCGAGGAGAGGTGGGAACCAAGCCAGTCGACGTTTTGTGCTAAAGATGGATGAAGCAATCAGCTACAGGCCGTCTGTACTTCTTCAAACAAGCTATGGACCTACTTCTGTCCACAGCTTCGTCCTAGAGAATGCTTGTCCGCTCTGCCGCGGTGTCTCTTGTACTTCAGCTTCTGCCAGTGCTCTGTCGAAAAGACTGCCATCGCCTTGCTCGAGGTTGATCTTCTGCATCTCCCTCTCTACGCGGGCTTGAGGTGGTCTTCTATCTACTGCACCTTGCTGTGCACCTGCTCTGATTCTAGCCAGCCAGCCAGGTCTCTCCTGCTTGTGTCCTGATGATGAACTTGACGATGTAGATGCCTGTCTTGAAGAGGGTGCTTGAGCGACTTGCATTCGCGATAGCTGGCATATGCAGCTTCGCAATGAGCGAGCTGTGTGCGTATTCGACAGCATCTTTGAACGCTACCTGCCCCTTAGCTTGGTGATGAACAGAAGCGAAGCGAGAAGCTCGGTCTCTGTCCTTTGCTTCAATCACCACGGCAATCGACCTGTATATTCTGTCAAGAGGAAGACGGCTGCTGGCTTGCATGCATGGTCAGCTCTGTGTACAAGGGAAAGCAGAAAGCTCTCAATCAAGATGAAGACCATTCTAGCTCGCTGTTCTCAGATCACGACACGTCCGGACATCACCTCGACATAGGAACCGCTGCAGACGCGCTTGGAGCTGCAGGAGCGATTGACAGCGGAAGCAGAAGAACGAGTAACACAAGTGCATATCGTGATAGATTCGGGAGTACAGCAAGTGCGGATCATCACGAAGATGGTGAAGACGGCTACCTGGAAGAGGAGGAAGGCTATCAAGAAGAGCTTAATGATGCACGGCGCTTTGAGGACTTCGAAACGATAGACTGGATTCAAGATACCCTCTTTGAACGGTCACGCCGGATACGAGAATCTCGCGAGTCAGCCAGCCGCATGTCTGCTTCGCGCTTTTCCTCCTCGCCGCGTACACAGCAGTTTCGTGCATGGCTCCTCTCTATTCTGCACGCCACTCAATCATGGCTCGTCGTTACTCTCGTAGGAGCTGGAATAGGCTTCAACGCTGCTCTCATAGATGTCATCACATCTTGGCTTACGGATCTCAAGTTTGGCTACTGTACCGTTTCATGGTGGTTAAACTCGAAATTCTGCTGCTGGGAAATAGATCCTGTCGGGTCAGGCAATGATGGCGGTGGGGATGAACTTTGCGAAGACTGGAGGAACTGGTCGGATGTCTTTTTCGGTCTCGGATACTTGGTCTATGTCGGATACGCTATCGCTTTTGCTTTCTCCGCGGCATACTTGGTCCGGTCTTTCGCGCCGTACGCTGCTGGATCTGGCATATCAGAAGTCAAATGCATCTTGGCGGGGTTCGTCATGAAGGGTTACTTGGCACTCTCCACTCTCATCATCAAAAGCTTGACATTGGTGCGTGAATATATCGGTGGACTACACTGGTCAAGCTGAACTGAACTACCACGTACTTCAGCCTTTGGCTATCGCTTCAGGCTTATCCGTAGGCAAAGAAGGGCCGTCGGTGCATGTGGCTTGTGCTATCGGTCATGTAGTTGGCAGCTCTTTTAAGCGTTTTTCTCAGTCTCAGGGTAAGCTGCTGGAGCGTATTTGTCGTTCTTCAAAATGCTAAACTCTACGTTCGCATTGATAGCGAAGATGCGTGAGATCGTCACGGCGGCTTCTGCTGCGGGCGTCGCGGTGGCTTTTGGCTCTCCTATAGGCGGCGTCCTCTTCGCATTAGAAGAAATGACCGTCAATTTTCCTATTAAAACAATGTGGAGATCCTTCTTTTGTGCGCTGGTCGCCACGGTCACTCTCTCCGCCATGAACCCTTTCCGAACAGGAAAGCTTGTACTGTTCCAAGTCAGTTATGATAGAGATTGGCATTTCTTCGAGATCGGAGGGTTCATTCTCATCGGCATTTTCGGAGTAGGTTCCCTTGTACTATGCTTCCGTGCCTGTTTTACGCATTACTGACATACAGCAAACAGGGATTATACGGCGCTTTCGTGATCAAATACAATCTGCAAGTACAGTCGTTTCGTCGCAAGCATCTTGCGAAGCACGGGGTCGCGGAAGCAATGATCCTGGCAGGCTTAACCGCGGTAATCGGATACCATAACCGCTTTCTCCGGATCGATATGACCGAATCTTTGGATATACTGTTTCGAGAGTGCGAGGGCAAGGGAGGAGACTATGATAATTTGTGCCAGTATGTCCAAACAGCACGAGTTGACAGGAAGGAGAGGACTGAAACTTTGGAGTACAGGACGTGGGCCCAATGGCGAATGGTGAACTCCCTGTTGCTCGCTACAGTATTGCGGATCGTCTTGATCATCATCTCGTACGGTGCCAAAGTCCCGGCAGGTATCTTCGTGCCTTCCATGGCCGTCGGAGCCACTTTTGGCAGAATGGTCGGAATTCTAGTCAAGGCGACTTACCGGTGCGTGGCCTGTTCGTCGTCCATGATACTGGATATCAATTGATACCATGTACCTCGCAGGGCATATCCTCATTGGGCCATCTTTGCGGCATGCGAACCCGAGAAGCCTTGCATCACGCCAGGCACATATGCTTTCTTGGGAGCAGCCGCCGCCCTCGGGTAAGCTAACGCCTGTTGCCCTTCGTACCCTGGTATATAGTCACTAATAGTACAACAGCGGTATCATGCGGATCACCGTTACAGTGGTAGTCATCATGTTCGAACTCACGGGCGCTCTAACATACATCCTACCCACTATGGTGAGCCATTGCATTACGAGTCGATGATACAGCACCAGGCTAATGATCGCTGCTCTAAGATTGTTCTGATGGTGACAAAGGCAGTATCTGATCAATTTGGCAAAGGCGGAATAGCAGACCAGATGATCCGATTTAATGGCTTCCCTTTCCTCGACAAGGAAGATCATCAGTTCAATGAGCCGGGTGAGAGGCAGCGAGGAAGCAGAGAGACGCATGGACATCTGACTGAGCAGTCTTCACTCCCAGTATCGCATGTCATGAAACGGAATTTGTTGACTGTACCAGCTGCAGGCTTACGTCTGAACGAGCTTGGTGGGTAACAATCCGCTCGGCACTATCATCGATCGCTGACATGTTTCATTTCTTAAGAGACGCGCTTCGTCAACTCTCAATTTCGCGGGTTTCCTGTCGTCCAGAGTCGCCGCGATGCAACGTTGCTGGGCTACATTACAAGGTCAGACCTGCGCCGAGCCATTGGTGAGCTTGCAGAGACCGGACTTCACCACTCCAGAGATCACAGCTGAACAGTTGAATGTAGATAAAACGCGACGCTCTGGTAGAGTGCTTCACGAAAATGCCCGCTGCCTCTTCACGAAACGGGACGAAGTCGAGCAGATGGTACTGACTTCCGACGAGGGTGAGGATGACTTCGAAGACCTCCCGGACAATACCATCGATTTGTCGCCATGGGTCACAGAGGTGAGACGGCTTCCTCGAACTTGTGCGCAAACGCTGACGCCCTCCGCAGACTGTCTTGACGGTGTCTGCAAAGCAGCCACTAGAGATTGTCATGCAACTTTTCAAGAAGCTTGGGTATGTGGTACATTATCCATATGATGTCAAATTACAATCAAACCTCTGATCCTTTGGTCCGACGATTTGCAGTCCACGTGTGATTCTAGTGGAACAGCAAGGTCAATTGCGCGGCCTCATAACCATCAAAGACATTTTGAAAGAGATCATTGCCCATGAGCAATATGAGGACGACCCGAGCGGAAATCTTCTGGATGCGGAACTAGAGGAATCACTAGAAGAGTTGACCGACTGGATCAAGGAAAAGGCTATGAAAGTCGGCGATAGGCTAGGTCTCCCTCGTCGGAACAGTCTGAAGCTGAATGGCCACGAAGACTCATTGCCGTTGAGCGCAAGAAGCGCAACGGCGGCAGGCGGTGACGATCCGGTAGTCTTTGATGCGGAAACTGATCCGCGAACTGCCGATAGCGATCGAAGATTGGGCAATCCATTCGAGATGCGAACGCGCTGAGTGTACAGTAGTACATTATGCGGAAGCCGCCAAAGTTGAAGCCTGTCCGTGTGGTACATGAACCGGGATCCACGATGCTGCGCTGGGTTGTCCCAATAGCCAGAGTGCCTGCAAGACTACCTACGCAATTATGCCGCGGGTGTAGCCATGTAGTACGTTCGAACTGTGAGGGCAGTGTTTCGGACAATTATACTGGGTGATCACGATCGATGATCCAAGACGAATATTGGTGCCCCGCTAACTTAGTGCAGATGCACATGTAAAGTGGCTGCTAGCGTCTATCCCAGGCACCATCGGCAGGTGATAATTATCAGATGCTAATTAATCAGGATGCTGTCATGCTTGGATGTCTCACGCATGCGGCATGAGCCATTTCGGAAAGAAAAAGTATCCGTTCAGGGTGCCGAAAGTAACCTTGACGCTCGGATCGGCGCAAGCATTTAACATCCTTTGCGGCCACTACTGGTGTTCAGTGGCTTTCTTCTCTCGTTCACCATTACATACACTCCGTCTATATTCATTCCTGCACCATGCTGCTGACTCACCTCGCTACGGTGGTAGCTTTCTGGAGCACTGCTGCTCACGGTGCCCCTCATTCAGTTCGCAACAATGGCAAGCAGCCGACAGTGACTATTAAGAACGGTACTGTTTAGTAAGCCAAGTATCATTAGAGTGAGGTGTGCGTGCTTAGCTTTTATTGTTGCTCTACAGCGGCGTCGACTTTCCGAAATACGGGCAAGAACTGTTCTTGGGCATTCCTTATGCTGAACCACCCGTTGGCGACCTACGACTTCGGCCGCCTCGACCTATGTTAGCCAACCATACATACTAGGTTGCATCAAATTAACATAGCTTCTCTCAACAGCTCACAGTCCTTGGGCAACATTGATGCCACAAAATACGGACCCCATTGCTGGTCGAGGTTTGGGCCGGCTTATGTAAGCTCCCTGTCCTTCACGTCACCGGTGACACACTCAGTAAAACGTGACTATGCTTCTCAGGATGACAACTCTGGTTTTGAGAACAGTGAAGACTGTTTAACAATCAACGTCGTCAGGCCTTACGGAATCTACAAAGGCGGCCAACATGCCCCTGTAGTGGCCTGGAGTATGTACAACCACCTGCTGAGTACACACGTGCGCATTCACCGGCTGACTCTGCGGTACGACTTTAGTTCACGGAGGTGGATTGGTGCGCAGATGTGTTACTACATTGTCTTCGAGAGCTGACTTCCTGCTGGTTGACCTAGACAACCGGAGGTTCCGTAAGCACACTACAATCTCCATCCTTGGGCGGAGGCACTGACTGACCTGGACCTTGAGCAGGCCGATTATCGCTATAATGCATCCGCTCTGGTCGATGCGTCTGTCAAGAATGGGAAACCAATCGTATTTGTTTCTATGAAGTACGTGTAGCCCTATGCTTGGGTCACGCGCCTCTCACTGAAGCTTTTTGTCCCAGCTATCGTCTTGGATCATTAGGCTTTCTTGGTGGGAAAACACTTGCTAATGCAGGTTCCTTAAACTTGGGTCTACGAGATCAGAGATTGGCGCTACACTGGATTCAAGAGAACATTGCACAATTTGGGGGCGATGCAAGTGAGGTCACCATCATGGGCGAAAGCGTGGGTCGGGGTTTGATTCGTACACGATGTCAAACGCGAAGCTGACATATGCTTGCATTGGGCAGGCTGGCGGTCGCAGCGTCGTGTCCCACCAGACAGCATACGGTGGCAGAGATGATGGCCTTTTCAACAAATTCATCATCGAGAGTGGAGGCGGCTTCAATATCATCGATCCTCCCGATACCGCCTCTTACGAGGCCAACTTCCAGTCTTTGGTCGTAAATACGACCTGCTCTGGCACGAAAGGCTCATGGTCGGCAGAGTTGGAGTGCATCAGAGGCCTATCGATTGACGAATTCCGACAAAACTCTAATGGAACCACCGGGCTCACTCGAGATAACGATATCTTCCAAGTCAAATCTCCGGTCGTCTCGTATACTACTGGCAAATACGTGAAAGGGCCGACACTTATTGGTTCCAATACCGATGAAGGTCGCTCATTCTCAACCGGCGGGGCAAACACCACTGAAGAAGCAAAGGCACTCTTCGGAGCCCCTCCACAGTACTTGGACGGTCTTGCTGGATTGTATCCCGACGATCCCCAGCTCGGTTGCCCGTTCCATACCGGCGATTATCAGCTTCCGTCAATTCAGAATGGAGCATACTACACTCCTGGTTCACAAAACAAGCGCGTCAGTGCTGTGGTTGGCGACCTTCGCCAGCAAGCGTAAGGTCTAGTCATCACATGCGCGGATGCTCTGTCACTGACTATTTCTGGCTGTAGAGGTCCTCGCTTTTTGGGTCAGACCATCAGCAAGGAGGTACCGCTATACAAGTACCACTTTAATCACGTCCCGTATTCCGTTTCATACAGCGTTGCAGAATACGTCGGGCACTTCACTGAAGTAGGCTGCTTTTCGAAATGAATCAAAGGGTCCGACAACTAACTTGTCTTGGCAGGTTTCCTACGTATTCAACCTGCAAAACAATGACACTGCTTTCTGGGAGGAAAACCACTTCACAGCAACCTACTTGGGACCGGGAGCACCCATTCACGACCGCTTCCTAGGCGATTACATGTCCAGATCTTGGGCAAGTTTCATCGCTACCGGCAGCCCAAACGAGGCCAACTTGACCGATAAGGTGTACTGGCCTGCTTACTCTGAAGGTGCACAGGAGATTGTACTCGAAACCTCTGGAAACTACATTGCGAAAGATGTTCGTATTCTTGTCTTCCGTCTGGGCGTGCTGTGACTGACCCGTGTCAAACCTGAACAGGACTTTCGGAAGGAAGGCATGCAATACATCATCGACAATGTCTTCCTCGATTATAGCACTTGATCGAAGTTACAAAATTTTCTGTCTTGTTTGAAGGCAACGTAGAGATTCCCCTCCGCTCACAATCGTCAGATAGCGAAAAGAGAAAGTTGAAAAAGAGATCGAAAGTTTCATGACTGCAATTGTATCATAAGGCTACATTGGTATGCACGCATTCATACGTGAGAGGCGATAGTCGTAAAGAGCAATGACCACAAGGTCCGACGTCCCCCAGACCTGAAGCGAGCCACTAAATAACATCGAAGGCGTTCCTTCGTCGCTTCGGTGCTCCTTCTCCAATATTTGGTTTTCCATCCAGCACTACGGCGTGGCCCAGATAATGGCTATGATGAGAGCTACATCAGCCAAGTGACATCTTGCTCAGATCAACTGCCTTTCGCTCTTTGTCTTCTTCCGGCCACCGCCTGACAGGGCCATTAGGCAGCGCAACAGACGCGGCTGGCGAATTTGCCCGACTCTTGTTGGGATTGAGCCATGTTCCACCTCCACTGATGACAGGACTTGCAGGGACGGAACTATTCGTAGATTGCGCTTGACCCTGGTAGGAAGAGATCTGAGCGGCAGGACCTAGAGTGGCAAGCGTTGACGGAGGTGGGGGAATGTTTGAGCCTTGCAGGTCCCGCGTGGCGAGTAAGGGCGACAGCGACACCGACGAAGCGGAGGCTGGTGAGACAGCCCGCCGCTTGAAAGCTGCGTTGTATGGCTCGAATCGATCACTGTCGTTGAATTTCCGCTTGCCAGGTCGAGCCATGTTCGACCAATTTAAGGCTGAAGATGGCGATAGCTATTGAGGAGACACGGTCAGTCCGGTGTATGCGGGGTGCCTTGACTCCACTCACGTCCATCTCGGCTGCTGGACGACCCCCTGTCCCTGGAGTCAGAGGCTTGTACAGCGCTGGATCTCGTAGAGTCCAAGCAGACCTATTAGCGAAGCCATTGCCGTCGCCATTGCTCATATCGCCTCCAGCATTCGACGAAACCTCCTCCTCATCGCCTGGCATCATGCCGCCGCCGGTGTCACTCGCGCTGGCGGGATCAAAGCCAGCTTCAGCGGCACTAGCATAGTCGGGCTCTGATCCACTCGAATCGATGTCTTCCTCTTCGTCCGCAACGCTTTCCGGGAATCGGTTTCTGACAGGGTTGAAAAAAGGAGGTTTCCCTCCGTGTGAGGATGTCGGCCTAGCGTTTGTCCCAGATGGACCTGCCGTAGAATCAACGTTGTAGCCGAAGGCGCTTGTGCGCGGCAGTGCAGAAAACGGCGAGGGCACACCCGATATACCTGCAGTAGTATTGCGCCTACTGGGTGTCGCGAGAGCACTTGGAGCGGCTGCAGTCGACTGACTGATGCGATGTAGAGCAGCCTCTGATGCCACTTCAAACTCGCCAGTCTCTAACCGCAATTGCGCCATTGTTCTCAGGTGATCTTTCGATTTTGGCTGGAATTGTGCCACGTCCACAAACAGAGCTTTCATTAGCCGACTGCGCTGGATAAAGTGAAGGAAACCTGCACTACTCACCATTAGACTGCCCTTCTTGTGACTAACAGCTCTGCGTACGACACGAGGGCCTGTATTGGGGGAATCGCTCCCGCTACTTCCGCTCGCGGGTCGATCTTTGCCGACACTATTGTCTATTGCAGTCGCCTGGCCCGCCATATCTACAGCCGAGGAAGCATTCTCCACCGGCATAGTACCAACGGGAGTCAGGGGCTGCAAGTGAAAACCAGCCTGCCTTTGCAGGCGCGAGAAATCCGTTAAAGAGTTTGCTCTTTGATAGCGGAAAGTATTGCTTGCAGGGGGTGCCGTAAGAGGGGGTGTGTCACTTTCCATGGAAGGAGTTCCATGCTTCTTCATGAAAGATGACAGCTCTGATGGTCGATGAGATGCTGACTGTGAGCGTCGAAGCGACTGGTTGGACCTTGGGTTGGCTTGCTTTGTATGTGGAGGCGGCGTGGTAGGTGTTGGAGGGTTAGACTGCGGAAAAGGAATACTGTTGGTCGGACCAGTTTGCCTCCGATCTCTTTGCGTCGGAGAAAAATTCATCTCTACGCCCTGTTGAGGGAAGGGATTCATGTCCGCCAGCGCTGGCGATGACTTCGAGCTACGTAGCAATGAATTGGAAGGTTGACTGATCTCCGACAAGACTGGATTTCGCGCAGGTAAGCGAAATGCTTGCATCATACCGGCGTCCTTGTTGACCGGCGAGGGTAGTGGTGAATCATCCATGTTCATTGCGTCCCGCTCGCTCTCCCGTAATGCATCTCTTTTGGAGCCTGGTGTAGGTCTTTCAGAGTACGGGTTAAGAGGGTTGAAGGATCTGGAAAGGCCTGCGGAGGAGGCTTTACGTGAACTGGTAGTAGAAGGCTTGGAGGAGAGTAGCATCTCATCGTCGTCTTCGTCCTGATCGTCTATGACCTCCTCGTCAACATTGCCAAGAAGTAGATCGCCTCCGGCCCCAGCAGACATGGCTTGTCGGTAGGATGTGGGAATCATATAGTAAGCAGAGCTGGCTGAGCTGGCGGATGCTACCATTGCTTGTTGCTGCTCGGACGTAAGGCGGGCGAGAAGGTGTTGCGGATTCGCGGAGGGAGTGAAGCCTGATCTAGGAGGAGAGTTGGGCCACGCTGACGGAGAGCGCGCTAGGTGTGCAGACGAGGCCATCACGCTGGATGACTGAGACGAGCTTCGTGCTCGGCCTGGTATGGCTATCGCTGCAGTCCTTGTAGTAGGACCTCCTGCAACGATGCCCGCGGACGGCAGCGCTCCGTTGGCGTCCGCAAAATCCATGTCCATGTCTTCGCCCGACAGCATCACGTTGCGGGGCTCATCTTGACCGTCAATCGAGACCGACCCGAATCTCGAGCCCGAAGGTGATGAATTGTAGGTATCGCCTGTTCCCCGCCGGAACTGTTCTTCGCGGAGTTGGCTAGTGTCTTCATCCTCGTCGGCCAACAGGCTAGTTGTCGCAAGCACGGATGGTCTTCGCATTCTTGCGGTTGCATTAGATGTATATGGTAGATTCGAGCTGCCTAGAGGTGGATTAGGGGACAGCATCGTAGATGAATGGGCGAGCGCTACTGGAGGTGAATTATGGGCAGCATTAGGCAAGGACTGGTGGTTGGAAGGCGGTGAGAAGCCAAAAGGTGGCGAGGTGGATGCGTTTTTGCCTGAAGAGGTCTTGCCTGCAGCTCTCCTCGAACTGAAGAGGGGATAATCCCCCAAGTCGCCTCCAGCTTGGCCGGCAGTAGTAGCGGTGCTGCTGGATCCACTGGCCTGAGGGAAGAAGGCGGACAGCGACGAAGCGAACGGAGACGAGCCTAGGATCGGCTGTGCGCGCAATGATGTAGCTTCTGTACCCTCTGATTGCTGCTGCTGCTCCTGGTGATCCGGTTGGTTGCGACTGCCGTCTGCAATTGAAGATGACGATGTACTGGGTCTTGCGCGAGACCTGATCCAGCCTGGAGCTGCTGGCGGGAGCTGAGGTGGATTGCTAGACATGTTTGAGAATACCTAATAGATCTGATTGTACTGTCAAGTACTTGTTCATAGCTTTGTTCCTTGTATAGCTAGTAGCCTTTGTCAAGTCCAGTTCACTCTCTCGGTGGAGATCACGTTCGCATGGAACGTCTTGAAGGCGACTGACCGAAGTGCAGCAGCAGCGTTCTCATTGGGGTGATTCTAACATGTTGAAATGTGAGCCTTGAAGATGGCGTAACCTCGCCTCTGCGTCTGCCTTGCTTGCAGTATCATAACCTGGCCTTTTCAGTGAATTGCTAAGAAAGTGAATTCGTCGAAGAAAGTATCGGCTGTAAACCTTTGCTCTACACCATCTACAATACCACTATATCTCGGCACACACCATCAGCACAACACGATGGGCATCCCTGACACGCTTCAAATGCTCTTTCCATCGCTGTTCACTCAGGCCAAAGGTGCATAATGCTGCTTGGCACAGTGGCATGAAGACGATCATCGTCCTGTAGCTGGGACTGACACCTTCGTTTCCACGCAACCCAGACGAGAAGACTGCATATCTTCTACTCCTAGCCGCAGCCATCGGCATAGCGACGATATCCAGCTACGTAACTAGCTTCGGTAAAGGTGGGCTGCTGTTTTCGCAATTGCCCATCACGCGTGCCTCGCTGACCCTTGGGCAACAATTGCATCTTCCAGTATTATTTGACCTCGCACGACCAGGAGAAAGCGTAAGTATACAAGACAGACGCGTCAAAGAACGTCTCTCTGACTCTTCCATCCCCTAGCTTACCAAATATGGCGCCAAGAAGGGTGCTTGGGCAGGTAAGCAACGAATGGTGCACCAAGCTGTTGACTCGGACTGTTCTCACCTTTGGCACATCATTTTGTAGTGGTCACTGGCTGCACCTCTGGCATTGGTCGAGAGTTTGCTCTCCAATTGTCGAAGGCTGGATTCAAGGTCTTGCTCGTCAGTCGCGACGAAAACGCTTTGAAGCAGCTACAGACACAACTTTGTAAGATGAAACGCACTTCACGTGCATGTCGCCGCACCAACCCATAATTTGCCAATGTTTGCCATATACCCAGCTACTGAAAGTCAAATCGTCAAGATTGACTTTGCACATCCCGCCTCAAGAGCTTACGAATCTCTCAAATCTGCAGTCAGCAGCCTGGACGGGCCGGTCGGAGTTCTCGTCAACAACGTGGGCGTGTCTCATTCCATGCCAGTCGACTTCCACGAGTGCCCAGAAAGCGAGATGGAGACTGTAGTAGAGATCAATGTGCTTGCAACGATGCGAGTGACAAAAATTGTGCTGCCAAAAATGCTTTCCGCGTGAGTGTCATCCTTCGGCCCATCTCGGCTCGCATTGGGGACAGTCGCTGATGTCAACTTGCCTCTGCAGCAAAAAAGGTCTGATCCTTAATATTGGCTCTTTCGCTGCATTGACATCGAGCCCTATGCTCGCACCTTATGCCGGCTCGAAAAATTTCCTCTATGCATGGTCACAGGCTCTGGGAGGAGAATATGCCAAGAAAGGCATCAATGTGCAGCTGCTCAACACCTTTTTTGTCGTGAGCGTGATGGCAAGTCTCTCCAGGGAAAGTTCGTACGGCTTACGCTTAAATTCTTCGGTAATGCAGGTTTCTAACCTGTCCAAAATCAGGAAATCGAATTGGATGACACCTACACCCAAGGCTTACGTGAAGTCTGCACTCTCACACATTGGCTTACAATGTGGAGCTGTTGGCCATCCTTACGTATCCACGCCATACTGGTCTCACGCCTTTATCCAGTGGCTCGTGGATCATGTCGGCACGGAATGGTTCTGGATGAACTATACTCACAGTGCGTTGGAATTACATACCACTGTGCAGGGAACCAAGGCTGAGCACGAGATTGTGAAACAGAAATGCACATTGACATCAGGAAGCGTGCACTTCGAAAGCAAGAGCGCGAGAGGAAAGCTCTCGACAAGAAGGAGTGATGGATTTGCGTGTGGAACGGCATTTTTTCATTGCCAGCAAAACAAACCCTTGAAGCCAAAAATGTCTGGAGCGACCCTATCGATAGCGTACCTGTGACTTATATTTTGAGCGGACAGCACTCGGCTTCTCCAGCCGCTGAATAGTCCAGCTTTCCCGCAGACCCAGTTTTCCTCAACATAAACATACTTCCCGCTGTTTCACTTTGCGCCCTCTTTTCGGATTTATATGCGTTTTCTGAGATTTCCCGTGAGCTGAAGACAACGTCGAGCAGGAGCTATGTGGTATATCTCGCTCCCCGACCAACTTTACTGTTTCTCGTTGTAGGCTTCATATTCCGATTCAGGCCGCCAAACCCGAGGCTGGACTCTGCAGCCATTTCTTTACGGCGTCTCGCAGAGTGTCGTCATTGGTCTCGAGCTGGTCGACGATACGTTTGAAAACATCGCTAATGTTACCACCATGAGCAACGGGGTCAGGGTTCATGCCCACCAAGGGGGGGTTCCTGGCACTATCTGTGCTGGCACCGTCAACAACAGGCTTTGCCTTTAGAAGGCCCGAGGGCTTCTTTGCTTGCTGACCGCCGTCTTCATCCTGCTTTTCCGCTTTTGGTGTCATCGTCGTTCTTCCAACTTTGAATGAAAACTCAGGCGCAGGGTCCTGAGGGTGGCTAGATTTCAGAGCTCCGCCATGACCGCCTGCGACATCACCTCCTGCTGATTTATCTGTGTTACGCGCAAGCTCTGGCGTGGCGGGCGGTGGCAGATAGAATTCATTTGCGAGTGACTTTGTAGAGTCGAATTTGATGGACGCATCCGAAGGAACCATCTGCTGGATGTAACCTAGCACTTGCGGGCCTGGAATCTTGACAATCATACCATCATTGGCGAAATTGAAGGTCGCATGAGAACTGTCTTCCTGGTGCTCGGATGACCGATTGTAGTGGAAGCACAGGAAGCCTCCGCTAGATTCAGACTTCTCAAGGAAATGTCGCTGGTCTGCTTCTGAAGACATTTGCATGTTGCTACATGCAGACTTTAATTGTGACATCTTTGCACAAGATCATGCCCGTAGGATAACAAGGCAAAGGACAGTCTGCAGGGAAGCTGGGAGGGACCAATTCCTCTCTGATCTTTCTTGCCATGTCGGTAGGGTTAAGCTTCTCAGCTCCAGCTGGATACGTGGCAAATTTGTAGTTCGAATTGTTTTGCATGAAGGCAGCCGAGTTCTCCAATACTTGGGGCTGTGGTTCGAAGCCTGATCAGTTCTTTACTGGACGAAAGGTAGGCGCTACCCATTCATCGACTTACTTGGAACCATCCTGAACGGTCAACCGTTACTAAGGTAACCTTCATGGAGATGTCAATATCCAGTGTATTGCCCTCGTTTGTGGTTTTCGAGGTGGCTTCGCTCTTTTCGTTACTGCCTCCTCCGCTGGCAATCCAGAAGTTGCAGCTCCAGCTGGTCCTTGAAAAGTCTGATGTTGTATCTGTGCTGTCGGCCTTATACTCCATCGATCGCGTAACGTAGATAGTCTGCCATCTTGAACCTCCTGAGGTTGGATTAGTGCCGGCCGCAGCAAGTGTCTTCACGTCCACAGCACCGTTATTTGCATCGTTGAGCTCCTTGAGCTTGTTAGCAGAGGCTGTTGCTTCCGAAAGTCGAGCGCGAAGGTCAGTGAGATCGGCGGTAAGGGCATCTATGTTGCGCTGGATCGAGGTTTGTTCGGTACGAGTATCGGTGGCTTTAGCGCGGGCCAGTGCTGCAGACTTCGACGCATAAACACTCGTGGCTTGCTGGACTGGTCTTTGAGCGTCGCCAACCTGTTATATTTACATCCGTGTCAGCTCGAGTAACCCAACGATACTTGAGTACACAAGCGCGAGAACCTACAGCAGTGATTTGCTTGGCAATGTCCTCCACTGTGCCCGCCGGATCAAGCTTCTTTACACTACTCTCAAGCTGTGTCGTCATCTCAGCAACTTTGGCTGCGGCAAAGGCTGCACCGCCAGTCGAGACATTGATGATGACTTTGGCAAGTTCAATAGTGGAGTCCATATACTTGCTGTTCAAGGCAGATTCCACCTGGTCGAGATTTTGTGCTGCAGCGTCGACCGCGGCTTTTAGCGCTACAGGATCTCCGTCGACTGCTCCTTGGAGCAGAGCAAGCTGAGCCTTGTAAGCATCCAGCTTGGACGCCTTGGCCTCAATCATCATGATCACGGCATCTGGACTGTCGGCGAGATCTTCAGGTGTAAAGTTCGTATCAAGTCCGACAGCCCAGTCGACCGGGGTCATGATGACGGGTAGCACTTTCGATGCTGAGTACAGCGATGAAAGCGACGTTGCTCTGAAAGAGTCTTTCGCATCTTGGAGTGTCTCGGCAGTGGTAGAAACATCTGTTGACGGGCACAGGAGAAGACACTCAGCTTCCTGCAATTGACTGTCATGTCCTCGTGACAGGATTTCGGCATCGGTAATGTACAAGCTACTACTTGTATCTCACCGGTGTGGCGAAGGGAACCGCGCCTGTTGTCTTTTTGACCGTACAATGCAAAGCTGTGACTTTCGGTCACAGCTTACATAGTAATAAAGCGAATGGTATCTGCGAACATCCGCAGTTTTGCTCGCCACCGGTGTCTGTAGGGGTATGACGGGTATTCCATAGCTGCACGAGCTGAATGAGAGTACATACCGAGTTGACCAAGTGCTTCGCGTACAACATGCGAATAACCTCGCACGACTGCATCGGCATACTTCATGGATAGCTTGTTCTGTTGAGCAGCCATTGTGTGCACTAGTGTACGTGTCACAGATTCAAGCTCATTTTGATCTCTGGTCGAAATCGCCTTGTGGATGTAGCCCTCGCGCTCCATTTCCCAAGCTGTCTGAGCATCGAGGTAGTCTGAAGCAGCAGCTTGGTCAGCCTTGAAGTGGCCATACTCTCACAAGGAAGGGAGCACGCACCCTGGGTCAGCTGATTAGCAAACTCCATACGTGTCATCTTGCGCATTGTGACGGCATTGGACGCAAGCAAAGCCTTGTTTGCAGCTTCGCTCAGACCACTACCTCCGACCTGTCCTCCTGTGGAGGTATTGACCTCCAGCTTATAAAAAGGGTTTTGATCGCCGACTTCGGTCAGCAACCATGCTCTCATCCTTTCCCGCTGCTCTCGCGCAGGTCTGTCTTCAGGTTCATAACGAGGGACTAGATTGTTAATCGCTTGTGAATATACAGTAGAGAGTGTCTTGCCGTTCGGTCCTCCAACAATAGGAGAGGGATCGTACATTGCGTCCACCAGTCTAGCTTCTGCTTCAGCAACGGTTACTGGCTTGATGAAGTTGGAGTAGATTCCGTCGAGATCGAACGTAAAGTCGTCTTTCCCAAGAAAGCGAGTTGGAAATTGTAGACTGAGGAATTGTGCGCCTTGCGGACCGAACGCATTGTTCAGGGAATCATAAACTGCACCGAGCAGGCCAGCCTTGAATCTCTCCGAGGGTCCGTCCTTGGTGTTGCCAGGACTGGGATCCGCTCGCAGGAGTGGAGCTCCGGGACCAGCTCTCAAAATAGGGCCCGAGGGAAGATCAGGCACGGGTGCACTCAATTTTGACGGTACGAGAGCATGCCCGTTCGTGGCTGGAGTACCGCCTGTAGCCGGAACAGCTGGAACGCCGCTTGGAGCTGAAGTTCCTCCAGAGATGACGCTGACAGGAATTGTCTTGCGACACCAATCGGAGAAGATTTGGCGAATTTGGCTGGGATCGACCACTCCGTGGGCGTCTGTTTTGTTTGCCAGACTAAGTATCTGATTCGCGACTTGCGGGTCACCTTTGACTATACCAGCTGTTGCAAGTGCAGCCTGAAGCACCTGTTGCGTACCGCTGTTGGGATCATTTGCAGGATACATAATCCGCATGTATGCCTTGTCCATGTCGGATAAGGTGTATTGGTAAGGAATATCATAAGGAAGACCTAAGGAGGTATTCGACCAGCAGGATGTCAGACATCAACATAATGATCTAGCACAGTCAAGGCGCTAAGGAAAGCGCACCCGAAACACTCCCAGGAATGGGGTAATGCATAATTGATGTCCTGTCGACTTGGGAGAACGAGGAAACATCGGTGAGATTGTAGGTATTGACACTCCGAATTACAAGGTTCGATGTCAGCAATGATTCGTATGGTGGTGTGTAAAAGAGGTTGACGTAGCTAGACTCACACTTGCTGCATAATTTGGGCATCACTCCAGTTATTGTAGGTGTGAAAATATTTGATAGCTTCTTGAACATTCTTCAAAGGTACACCACCTCCAGACATCGACTGGTGTTCATGCAAGCACCCTACTGCATGACCAAACTGCAAAGAGAACCGGACCAAGTATCAGTACTGTGACCTCTAATGATTCTCACAGCAAAGCCGGATTGTCACGTGACCAATATGACAAGGACTGACTTCATGCCAAATCACAGCTTTCTCTTCAGCTGAGATGGAGCTGGTGTCACCTTTGACCCAGCCTAGAGGTTGGCAGAATACATCAGCTATCTATTTAAGTATTATAAGAACAAAATGAAAGCAGACACACCGAAATTCATGGTAGGCCGATCGAGGGGGACAGTGTGCGTGTCCGTACCAATGGTAGACCAAGATCCAGCATCACCACCACTTGGGAGGTCATAGAAGGTAATTCTGATGACTTCTGTTCCCAGCCTAGTCTTCCAGTCCGAATTGGGCTGGACTTCCTCAAAATGGAAGGAAGCGTACTTTTCCCATTCTTTGATGCATGTTCTAACTTTCTCATGCTGTATCTCATTGCCAATCCAATTGCCAGGGAGAAAGACGAAATGGATAGGGTCCTTTCCCTTGTTCCATAGCTTGCTGGTCTGGGCAATGACCGCTCGGAGCGGTGCGTGAGCAGCTGAGAAAGTTGCATCCCGAGCTTGTTGGACAGCGGTTAGGATTTCAGAACCCTTCAAGGGAGCAGGGAGCAGGACGTCGCGACAGAATTTGCGGTACGCTTCTTCGGGAGGTGCGAGTCTTCCTGGATCAGGGGCTTCCAGTTTGTGTGTACCAGTACCAATGTCTGTGCCAGTATCAGACCCATTCCCGCTGCCGTTACCATTCATACCATTAGCAGCAGGTTGAGGCTGACTTTTGCCAAGGGGCTTAGCTTCGTCATTAGCGGGTGTCTCGTCTTCGACGCGGTCATGGACAGGCTCAGGGAGCACTTCGTTATCATCGGCAGGCACGAAAGGCAGCCTAACATCCGCACGCCTTGTGCCTTGTCCATCATCAGACATGATTGAGGGCGTGACAAGCTACGAAGCAATCATATTATCAGACGGCGCCCAACAGACCGCAGACGAGGCATGTGTCAGCCCTGTGCTAGTCGACAAGCAATGTGACAGAAATTCAGGCAGCTCACCTGGGTATGCTTATCGCAGCCTTCTGTCTTGACAGTATGCAGTGTGATAGGGTGGACGGGAATCTCAGGAGAGGATTTGCAGAGGGTTGGAAGCAAAGAGAGGAGAGAGGGGAAGCAACAAGGGTTACACCTCATTCAAGGAAGTCTCTTGAGAGGAAAGCCAGGGAGGGCATTCTCTTTTTCGGCAATGATGTACAGCTTTCAACGAATTTAGTGGAGACACCATATTGTCAGTACCGCCAGGTCACAAAAACATCAAAGCAAGCTCGGGAGGACTAAAGATAAAGGACGGTGCAGGGCATGGCTCTTCCAGTTTTGGATTTGTGCAACCCTGATAGATTTGTCTCTCGAATAGTGTAGAATTTTGCGACGATATCCCTGCTGCTCTTGTGCAAGGGCCCTCATAAGCGTGTCGTATCGTCTCTGCAGTGAGCCGTGAGCGTGTCGTGGTGAACCAAGCGGTAACATATTGCCTGGGAAAGAATTGTTCTTTTTATAGGCACGTGAACCTTATTCTTTCCGTGACATGAGATGGTCTATTCATGATGTCGCACGTTCACTGCAACTTTCCGGCCTGGCAGCTTGTGGCAGGTGGGGCCGCTAAGACATTCGGTCAGCATCCCTGCGCTGAATGGACGGTCGGGTGACTCCGCGTTCGGCAGCTTGTAGATACCTTGTAGATCCTCCCGTTACACTGGTAGAGGCCAGACTTGATAGCTCTAGACGCAGCTAAAAGTAGAATTCCCACTTCGCAGTATTCAATTTTGCCATTGTATCTGTGCTGCTGTCTTTTCTTGTCAAAGCGCTTGAGCAGGTAGACGGCTTAGACGGCCCATAGTATATGCCAACCGCGCTTCGCAACCTGATTGTAGATGTTGGTGTCTCATCTGCCAGGGTCGATATTCTGCATGCCGTCCTGCTTGACCTTCCGTAGTTTCTCATCTGTTCTGGCTGTGGTGTGCATCAAGCAACAATGGGGAACGAAAGACGACAGATCATGATGGAGACGGGAGCGATGCCTATGCAGCTAGTTCCATACAGCACTTGTTGTTAATTGACACGTTCCATCGATCCACGGTCTTAACGTTGTTGTTGCAGTTCTAGCTCTTCAGTTCTTCGGTGTTGCTTGCGTCGATCAAAAAGCAACTGACACGACTCAAATAGTGCCTCATATAGCACGACATTAAACCCAGGCACTAACGCGCAAACATCAGATACAACTGTATTACTTGCGTTTAATCCCAGGTACTGATACACGAGTATTGCTAGACACACAATGAAGTACATCTAATTACCGATTCGGTACCGGATACAACGATTTCAAGGAACGGTCATCATAGCAGAAAATCGTCTAAGGGAAAGCTATTGGAAAGGCATACTTTGGACGTTCTCAAGTAAGTTCTTCTTCTCTTTATTCTCTGTTGCTTATTGCTCTTAACTGGAATCTCTTCGGGAGGGCCTGATTCAGAGTCGTCTGCTGCGTCTCCGCTAGGGAGAGCGGGCGAATAGGAGTCGTGTTGGTTCAGACTTTGATGTTACAGTTCGATTTTGCTACAGATTATACTATTCTCCCGGATCGTCTTGTTTCGCGGAGTGAAATATACGAATGACCAGTGCCGGTCTTTGCTTCAATTCGACTTTCTTCTCTTTCTTGAAGGTGTGGATTTATCAAGATAGCTGTCATATGATTCGTCATCGTCTTCACCATCGTCATCAATCTCGTCTGCTCCTCTAGAGTTCTTCCTGATGTGCTTCGTGCCAGCATCGCCATCTGCGGTGGGAGCGACTGAACTTGAAGATCCATTCGAGATGCTTGACCTCTTCTTCATGCCTCTCCTTTGTTCTCGTGGGTCGATATCAACATCAACATGCCACCAGACGTTTCCAGCTTCATCTTCTGATTTATAAAAGCATGGCTTGGTGTGGATCACTGATCTAATCGATGATTTCCAGTTCTTAGCTTCCTTGGCTGTACCAAAATACCTGCAAAGTACGAAAAGGATGAACGTCAATGAATGAACCACACTTATTTTGAGAATGTCTGCGTGGAGACTTACGGATATTTCTGCTGAATTAGCTGAGTCAATGTCTCCATTTGGAGCTTTTGACCAGGAGCGCCCAAGATAGCAGCTCTGATTAGGGTCCACCATAAATAGGGAGGCTTCGTTCCAGCAGATACATCATCCAGCTGTTCCAGAGAAGCCGAAAAGGCCTCATCGGCTGGTAAAGTACCTAGAGCTTTGATCTTGGCAGGTAGTGCAATACCTGCATTCTGCTGATAACTGTGATTGTGATTGTAGATAGACTGCAGAGGCGCCATGTTGGGCGATGATATGCTGACATTAGATTGCTGATGTATTGACATAGCTGTCATTGAGAGATTGGCACCTGATCTGCCCCTGCGAAGCCGGCGTGCACCTTCATCCATATGATATTGCTGATCTCTAGCTTGAACAGATCTGTCCAAAGCGCCAGCAACGGTGTCTTCAACCTGTACGTCCTCGTCGACATCTTCGACATCATCATCAGAAGAAGGAGCAGATAGGGAGCTGATGTCCACTAGATTCCGACGCATGACGGAGGGAACTCGAGGAGTCGGGGCTACCAGGTTGAACTGAGATCGTGTAGGTGTGATACTCTCGACTGGTCCAGAGTGTATTTGAATGCTCAGGTCGACACCGCTATTGGGTTGTGGAGACAAGGACATCTGTACTGGACTAACTGAATCCCGAGTATACTGTTCAGGCTGAAGGTATTGCTGCTGCTGAGGCTGCTGGAAATGCTGAGATTGCTGGTCTTGCATTGGAAGTGACTGCGGCTGCATTGGAAGAGGACTCTGGCGCATGTGTACAGGATGAAATTGGAAAGGAACATCTTGCTGTATCAAGCCAAATGACGAACTAGGGTATAGCTCCTTAGGTTGATAAAAGTCTTGCTGGTTTCCGTATGTGTATGCAGGATGAGCATAAGAAGCTTGAGCATTCGATGCACTCTGAATCATGAAATTATCAGATTGCTGGAACGAAGATGCTTGACTAGTACTTCCGAAAGATGAAGATGTGGGTGAACCACCAGGGGACCATGTCAGACTATCTGTAGCGAGTGACGAGGTAGTGCTAGTGAATGAAGAGGTGGATAAGCCTCTGTTATGGGAGGATAGATTCTTTGCATTGTCAGATAGCACATTGGAATCAGAGTCCATGGTCATGCTATTCGAAAGATTGCTAGGCTGTGCCGGAGCAGCATGGCTGAATGGACCGGTCCATCCTTGTTGCTGACTGCCCTGGCATTGCTGACTTGATGACATGCGAGACAAAGGAGCGAGATGGGATAGTTTCGGTCTGGATGCGGCTGAGGTAGAGTGCAGCATAAGGTCGCTGGGTCTAATCATGGAGGGACACGATGGGGATGCTGCAGTAACATGATGCAGTGACGTAGCTTGAGGGAACTGCTGCTGCTGATGAGGAAGAGATTGAACAGTCCCTGAAGGTGAGATCAAGGTGAAGTAGTCACCTGAAGGGAGTGTCGTGGAATAGCTCAGGTTGCTGCTGTTGGTGTTAGTAGTGTCCAGTATCGGCTGGTGGCGAGGAGGTAGTCCGGCTGGAGAGAAAAGGATAGAATTGGGAGCTATGGGAGGAGTGTTTGCGTGCAGGAGGAACGAAGATGAGGGTCCATTGATCCCATTCTTGTTGTTGTTGCTCGTGCTTCCATAGGTAGGCCACGGCGAGGATGTAGCACTGTTACTCGACGGATAAGAGCAGTAGCCGAAGTTGGTGCTGCCGAATTTGGAAGTCATCATGCCGTGGTTGCCGGATGTCTGAGATGGGAATAGTGGAAAGACAGGTGAAGACGATGGAGTGGAGAGTGGAAGCGATAGGTGTTGGTGGAAGGGAGGTATGCTGCTACTGCGTTCACCTTGCTCGTCTTGCTCCTCGTCCTCCTCAACAAAATCCGACATCCTTTCACTCGCCTCGTCCTCTTCACCGGCTTCATGGCTTGAGGGCGCACTTCCAGCAGCAGATATTGGTGGCGACAAGGGCTTGGTTTTCAAAGTGGAAGAAGGGAGTGACAGTGTCGGACGACACGTCGATACGCAGGTTGACATTGTCCTGACTGTCTTTTTAAGTATGTATCCTTGTCCGTATCGGTGGTAACGAAGTCGAGGGAGGGGCCTGAGAGTCTTGCCCTTTGCCTTGTAATTATGAGGTATTGCCGCGTTGCTTTGTTTTGAGTTGTGATGTGTTCTATGCAATTGAATGACGATTGTCTCTCTCTTTGCTGCTTGCTGTCGATGCAGACCACTCACTGATCACTTTGCTTTTATAGTCTTGTGAACTTTCAAAGCACAGGTAGTTTACGCTACAGCGTCACTACCGTGCTCGGCGCGCTCTTGGACTACGATACGGTGTTGCCCTGCCGTACTATAACAACCACCTTGCTCGGATTTGATTTGATTTGACTATTTTGACTTTCCCTGCTATACTGTTTATGTGATGATGTATGGTATGACCGTCCTTATCGTGGACTTTGAAGGCCACCCTAGCTTGGTACCGTGGGTAGTCGTTTTCCTATGCAGTCATTCAAAACGAGCAACGAAACCTTGATTCGAATCCACACTAAACGTTCACCTAAGAGTTTCCTGCTTGGATTTTCCCTGCTTTATTAAGCGGATAGGGCTGCCTGTGTGCGTGCTATTGCCAGCCTTCCTACACTTTGGCCTTACGACTCTCTAACTCATTCTACGAATGTACCTATGCGTAAATACAGTTGGTGAAATTGATCGACAAGTTTCGACGACGTCGAATGGCCGGAAGTATGACACGGGATTTTGATCTGCAGAGTAGGTACGGTAGTGTGGAAGTTACCGTATGAGAGAGGCATCCCGTCAAGTGCGAGAGCGAGAAGGAGGGACACAATAATCAATAATGGCGTCAGCACTTGTACGCTCAGTCCCTCTTCTGTAGCTATTTCATCATTTTTCCTGCAGGTCGTGCATGCACTAGCCTTACCAGAGCAAAATAGGTCGGAACTCGGCCGCTAGTAATGATGATCTCCCTCGCTCCGTACAGGCAGGAGTCTCAACGTCTAATCTCCACGACACTGCTGTGATTTCTTACGTCTGATATGCTTTGGCCCAGTGAACTTGATTGGTGCCTTTACTTCCTTCTCTCTCTTCGGCCTGTTCCTGGGAACAAGTATTTCGATCGCCCCCTGACTAGTGCGCCGACCAAAAAGGGCGAAGTTCGAACTACCGGCACTGGTGACGCGAATGACGTCTTTACACCCCAACTCGCTTGCCGGCTGTCTTGCTGGTCGAACGAATCTCGCGTGAACCCTTGGAGGAGAGAGGCCAACGCGTAAAGAGGGTCAAAAGTGTAGGTTTGAGGTGAGGTGTGTGTGTGTAGTGTCCGAATGCCGTTGTGGTTTGGAGTGTAGATACGGTAGTGTTTCCAGACACGGTTCGCACCGCAGTCAGTACCGTAGTCGATGTCTGGCAAGGCGCGACCTTCCGTATCCCTGACATGGCTTAGCTAGGTACTACCGTAATCTAACGAATGGTAATACTGGCGACGGTCTATTAGTGCACTTCACATTTTTATTATCACCGGTATGATGATCTTGTGCCAGTATAACATGATAGTGTCAAGAATGTGGAGAAGGCCGCAGTGGTACTGGTGCCTTGATCTTCCTTTTACGAGTAGCTAGTACCGTACATAAGAAGTGAGACTGATGAAAAAGCCCCGCCTGTCTATATCGTACCGTGTGTGCTAATCAGATTAAAAAAATGACTCGCTATACTATCATACGCCAACAAAACGAAGCACCACTATCACTGTAGCTTGCAGACACTGTATGCGATAGCAGCGATACTGATACCGGAAGAGTAGAGGCATAGTAGCCGTATGTACAGGCACCGGAAGAGGAGGGCGGGTAGTGCCATTGAGAAATCCCTATTGCTTGGGACAGGATATGCAGATCGCTGGCGTGAAGTGTACCACATCGTAGGCCGGATCTACAGGTCCTCGCCTCGGTGAGTGCGCGATACCTGCCAGCTTGAGCCGAGCGCAGTTGAAGGCACTTCAAGGCAGTGTGAAGCATAAATGCCCCGGAGACGCTAGCTTACGTCAAGCTTTGGCAAGTCTTGCTACAGCGGCACCTACAACGTATAAAGTCGCAGCTAGCGAAGGAAGACTCAAGTTCGGCTTCGTAGCAAGGGAGAGCGCCTCGGGATGCATGGCGGTAAGGCAAGAGTCCGGTCAACATTTATGATAGGCCGCAGAACGTCATGTTCAGTATGTAATAAGTCTCGCTTTTACACGTCTGGAGTCGATGCACTCGGAAAGCGTATACTGTAGTCTTATCATCGACGTACTCGTATGTTGCACATCCGCCACCGTGAGTTGGCTAGAATGCCGCTCTTCCCGCCGTCTTTTGTAAAGACCGATTGTGGAGAAGACTGGACAGAGCAGTTTATCATTTCATTAGCGATAATAGGGCATACTGACTATTGTTAAAGGTCAAAAGGTCCAGCTGAGACATCAGTTATCCAATTTGAACGTATACATTTCAAGGTGTGGGTTTGATGGAAAATTCGGAGAAGGTTTATACCTTATGCAATGCTACATAGTACAAATGTAGTTCGTTTCTGTCGTATTTGGAGTGTGAAGTTGTGATTGCGGCGGGATGACGGACCACAGAAGGAAAGCTTTGCAAGTTCCCGTCAGCTTGCGTCATCGACATGAAGTCACACCTGTTCGTGTCCTTCAGCGGGTGTTACGGCCCCAATGCGGCGGCCAGTTCCACCACATGGGGCCTTACAGGTCTGGCAATGTACGCGTAGTATCGAGAGCTAGTATTCGTCAACGTGTAGCTGGGACGAGCCAGGCTTATTTGAATATCGAGTTGCATATTGAAACCTCGCGCGTCTAGTACCGATGCCTTCGGAAATCATGCCCACTGGCAAGCAGCATTGCGCCTAGCTGTATGATATGCATCTGTCCAGCAAGCAAGGATCGGCATCTCCAGTAATGTTGACTACTGCATGAGGTATATCATCATGTCTTGTAGCGACAGCGGCAGACCTCGTCGCATTGCGAGGATGTCATAGACCATTTTCGCTAAAAGACAAGCAAGGAATTGGAGCCTGCCACGGTTACTTGTTCCCTTGTAAGTTTCAAGTCTATGTTCCCTATGTTCCAGTTCGAAAGGTTTGAGATGTCTGACGGCCTCTCAGTCTTGCTACAGCAAGCATCGAAATGGGTCAGCCTTGGAGGTGCAGCTGCGCGAGACATCTGCCTGGCAGGTTCGCTTTCCATTTCTTGCACGTCGGCTCTTGCTCAATCACGATCCGGAGCTCTAGTTTCCATGACGCTTGCGTGAACCGTCTCCTCACTTATATCAGGTCGGATTGAGTCGAGGTCAGGACAGAAGGTAGTTCTGCAGCCTCGACAATTGCCAACGACAGGCTCGATCATCCATCCATACCATCATCAAGCAGGAGCACAGGATACGCAACAGTCAAGGCATGAAGCATGCAGGTAGCACAAGCGAAGAATAGATGGCTAGATACCAAGACGGAGGATTGGAATCTCGCTTTGGCGAATGACTTGTTGCCAGCTTTAAGTGATGAAGGCCAGTTCAAGATTGATGCTGTCTTAGGTACACGTGTGCTGGACAGCGCGACAGAGCTAGCCTTACTAGATGCAGCTCTTACAGCTACAGAACATATACTATCACGGTATACCTCCGCTACATCTGGCAGCAACGCCCTCGTTCTTGCCCGAAATGTAGCCTCACATATGAGCTACGTGGAAGAGCTCCGTGGACTCTGCGAGCAAAACGCTACAGTCAAGCAGACGTTACACGCTAGATTACAGCTGCTAGAGTTACAGGACAAAACGAAGACATGGCAGGAGATATATGGTGAAGGCAGCTCGCCTATAGCCAGCGGGTCTGGGAGTCCGGCCCAGACTCCATCGAACAGGACGACTGGTAACGACCAAGACATGGCATCAGACGGTGATGTCGAAGAATCATGGCAATTCGACGAAGACGATGCAGCGGATCAAGCCTCGAGATCTGAAGATGATGCGCTCGAAGATCGCGGGAAAGCACTACCTGATGGCGCTCCAGAGACAACGGCCCGTCGACTGCCGGAGTTTCTTGACACCCCTCTCCTAGATATGGCTTACTCTGCAGCTGCAAACAACGATATAGACATCCTGAGGGGGCTATTTCTTCGACATCCTAGAGAACTAGATCCATACCGACTCGAAATCTTAGAAACAATTCCGCTCTTTACGGACGTCATTGGATACACCGACCTTCTTCCTAAATTTGATGCTCAGAAAGATATGGAAGTGGAACAACATGGGAGACCCTGGCGTATCGACAGCTCGGAATATATCTCGGAGCCGCTTGTTAAAGAGGTCCTCGGAGTCGAATTGCAAGTGTGGAGACCCTCGACTGCACAGCAAGTATCAGATTGGTACATAGCAAGAGTACGAGATCTAGACGAGGCTACTGGTCTGGTCGATAACGCTTTGTCATTAGTTCAGTATGGTGCTGCGCAAGGCATCCCCGCCTTAGACGCGCTGGGCGAGCAGCTCAGCTTACTTTCTCGACTGGTGTACGACCGAAGATCAGCAAGCTCGGAAATAGCAAATCAACAAGCGTGGTCGTTGAAGAAATGGCAAGAAGCATCAGAATCCGACATTGTCGACGCATACCTGTCACAATCCACACCTGCTACAATAGCTCAAGACATCCGAGCGCAGGTCCTGCCATACCTCTATGTGCTAGAGAGTCAGAGAGAGCGAGATGGCAGACCAGATCCAAATTTACATGACACCTTGCTTTTCGACTGGATTCTGAGAGCCTGTGCGACTCCTGCAGTCGTGAAACTTCAGGCGGTAGCTGCGATCTTTCAAGCGTCTAAACCAACATTGGCGGCGGGGCAGCGGATCATTCGTTCAAACGAAGACCTTGCTCGGTTGGCACTTGCATGCTGCTACGGTCACCCAGGTAGTTCAATAGCAAGCACACAAGCAATGCTACAGATCTTCGATTGTCTTCCTTCTTTCGAAGACGCTGTCGGCGACGATATCGCACTGGAGATGTCACAAACATTACTTGGCATTGTCACACGCGACAGTTCATCTACCCCTAATTCGGCTGCACTGAGCTCAATGGAGCTATTCAAGAAGATGCAAGCTTGGCCAGTGACAGCACTGTCTGGCGCATTAGACACCCTGGATTTACATCTGGAGGCTGCAGAAATCTTTCAGCGCTGGAACACGCCCGTCACTTTACAGTTCTTCATCAGCCTCAGTGCAGACGAAAAGGCACAGAGATTATGGGCAGAGCGGCTGGCTAAGACGTCGCCTGCAGCCGTGTCAAAGCCGGACTTTTCAGGTCGTATTGGTAAAGACTTTGAAGACGAAGATGAGTGGATCAGCTTGCTAGATGATCTGTGCAAGCTTGGTGGAAAAGCACAATATTCGGAAGGAGATGCAAAGCCCGCATTTTCGGCTTTGAGCCAGCAGGAGATTACCAAGATCTTCTTTGGAGGCTTACTGAGTAGTGCCAGTGCGTACCTATATCGGTATTGTGTTGGTTACACTCTGACGCGCTTCAATCTGCAGAATTTGACCTGGCACGTAGCCTTTTCCAGCCTTCGTCAGGCGAGAAACCACTAGACACGTCAACCGAGCAGGCCCTCGTATTAGCCGCTTCCCGCGAGTACTATGACAATGCCGAGTCAGGCAACTTACACTCCGGAAATATGAAGTTAGCTTTTGACTGGTATGTGCTTCTTAGGCTGAGAAATGCCCGCGAGCTGATGAAGTTGTGATCAAAGTCTGGCCGTAGCCCCCAATACCCCTGAAATACGTCGCGAGCGGGACTTCATCGAAGCTACATCCAGACTATCTTCATTCAATGTTCTCAATAGCCTTGGTCAACCGCTCACCCCTCTCGAGATTCGCTTGACGACAGACAAATTAGACCTTGTGTCGCGTCTGCTGGCCAGCAACGAAGATGCCTATCGACATCCGGACGTTATCCTGGAGTTGGTCGCAAAGCTAGGCTATAGAGGCGATCCACTAGCAGAAACGAGAGTATTGAGCATGCTAGCAGACGCAGCGCTCCAAGCTTCTGACACCAAACGTGCAGGTGACGTATGCGAGCGGATGGTTACGGCAGTCGAGCAGATACGGCGGTCGCGGAATAAGGAGAAAGTCGCTCAAGCAGCCGAGTTGGCCTGGCGAACCTGCTATCATTTCGGTCAGCGCGCAGACTCTGGCCAAACCGCGCGGAAGAAGGAGCTCCTCGGGCAAGCGCTCCTTCTGTGCCCGCCAGCAAATATGCCCGAAGTACTTGCGGTCTGGCAAGCAGTTGATGACTCAACCGTGCCCCGCCTTGCAACTTCACCACGCAGGAAACAACCGTTGGTAGCATCTCCGAATAATCTTAGCAACAGTCTTTCTCTACCATTCTCCCTGCCATCACGGCCGACAACGCCTTCAACTGCAACTATCACGCATTCGGCCGAGAGTGCAGCACGAGCGGCGTTCTCCGTTGGAAAAGCTGCGAGCTCGTATTTGCCCTTCCGTACCGGAACACCGGAAAATCAACTTGAGCGATCTATCTCTCCATCTTCAATATTTGGCGGACGAGGAGACAGAAGCTCTTCACCAGCTTCTCGGACAGGACAGTCCCCGGTGAGAGACGGTCATGTGCGCAATACATTAGAAAGTAAGCTTAAGCTCGGTGTAGGCTGGCTTCTGGGCGCAGAGGAGGAGGACTTGTGAGACCCAAAACTTGAGAAGTCCCGGAATTATAAAGCGGAGGAGCTATGTTGTCCGATACCATCTCTAGTGGAACCGATCCTTGAGAACCTCCCCTTTTTGAGGCCTACGGAGGTGGGACTGCTATTCATCGGCCACATTTGGCATCTGCCGTTCTCGAGCTACAGTGCAACTGCAGGTACACTGACTGATCGGACCCCGTGTATAATCGAGGACTACTGCTTCTACACTCCACTGATCACCCTAGCTTGACATCCACCCGGCTCAAAAATCAATCCACATCCATACGGTCGAAGCCATTTGTCGACGAGCGGCTCTGTTCTGCACTGGACACTAGATCTCTGAATTCTCCACCATAGAGAGGCCCACTTCTGATGTCCTCCACGAACTGTGCGAATCGAGGGCTATGAGCCGGAGACACCAGTGGCAGCAGAGCAACCATAGTTCTCAAGACCGAACGTTGCATTTCGGCTAGCTTTTCGACTTCTTGCTTGACTGCTGTCTCTTTCAACTTGGTCTTGAGCACAGTATCAAGTGGCGTAACGGCAGCATCCAGCCCTATGAGATACCGTCAGCTACTGTAGGCTTGTAAACGGAATATGGCAATGCTCACTTTGCATGACAGCGGTTGGAACAGCGTGACTTAGCTTGACAAGCATGAGATAGCATTGAACCTTTATGTCGTCGTCGTCTGACAGGCCAGCAACTACCTGGTTGAGGTAGGCGTCGATGTCAAGTTTGTTAAGACATGTTTCCAGTAGCGTGTACATGCACTGGTAGGCCGCCTGCAACAGATTGCTCAGCTCACGGGCGAAGGAATCTGTACGAGAGGTACTCACCTTCCTGATATTGAGACCATTGTCGACCTTCACTTTGAAAGGTCCCATAACGACTTCGTGCACAAGCTTTGGGTCTGGCTTCGCCTGCTCATACAGCAATGGCTGTAGGGTGGACATGTGGTCTCGGACTAGGTGAGGCTTGTTGTGAGCTGCCGATGTGAGTGATGACACAGCTAATCTGCGCACGGTCTAATAAAGCGAAAGGATGTGAGAATCCGCCTTCAAAGTCTAAGTTGTATAGACTTACTAAGTCATCATCATGCATGAGGGACAGGAACTGGACAATCAACGGTGCGAGGAGATCATCATAACTTGAAGAGGCATCGGTAAAGGTAAATCTAATCGCCGTGATGACAGCAGCGCGCGTGCCTGCCGAGCTTGACTTCAATCGAGTCTACGAAGACATTCAGCCGGAAAGGTCACAGCACAACACCTTCGCGAATGCTCTATTAACTTACTTGAAGCTGATTTAGATACAATGACGGATTTGTCAAAGTGATCTTGCCCAGACATTCGGCAGCAATGTTCCTGGTGCCATCAAGTCGAGCCTCGTCGCCAGCTTTCGCACTGGATGCCGTAGAATTGCTTGTGTCTTCTGCAGACTTCTGCTGAGCCGATGCGTTCTCGCAAAGCTGGAATAGCGGTGACCACAGAGTGTTGGATAACTCTGACAGAACTTCCGGGGAGCTGTGCGAGAGGATCTCCTTGACACTGCCGAGGAGCAGATGCATTCGGCGGTCGTCCTTGCCTGCCTTCTCGATCTCCTGGAGTACTAAGGGCATGAAAGCCGCTGGACTACCGGCGGCCATATTACCTTTTTACAAAAGAGTCAGCAGGATCATAACTTGCTCCCGGGTCGGCGGGACTCACCGATAGCGAAAGCGGCCGCACTGCGCACCTGCTCGTGTGCGCTGCTTAGATGTACTATGGCTGCTGTAAACGCCGAGCTATGACTTGACAGATCGCTGTGACGAAGAAATGCTTGTCAGCGTAGTGCCAAATGGACCGTGTATACTATACTCGCTGAGTCCGGCCAATTTCGCCAATTGCTAATAATGCCAAGCAGGTAATCAACGGCTCTTCATTCTTTGCCTTCAAAGCCAATGTCAGTATCAAGTAATGTACGGGCACGGAGGTGGACGAGACCCACGAAAACGTGCTTGGTAATCAGGTCGACGATTCTCGCGGCTTGGCTTGCATCCCTCTGAGTCGCTGCCTGCTGAACACTACCGATGCACCTGCTGACGTTGACGATGATCTGTATTTGGCCGCTCGATTTAGCAGCTACTTCCCAGAGCTGAGACACTAGAGTCTGAGCATCGGCACCAGCGTTGACTAAGGCAAAGAAAAACTTGAGAAGGCTTTCCGAAGCAGTCGTTGTAATCTGGGAGGGTGCCGAGATAAGTTGGAGCAGCGATGGCAAGACCTCCTCCTCGACAGTTGAAAGAGTATCGCGATGGGCCGACAATATGATGCTGAGACAATTGAGCGATCGTGAAAGGTGAATGTCGGGATTCGCAATCGATGACTGTAGGTTCTTGATGAGCGCCTGGCATCCATTGAGAGGTAGCGCATCGCCCTCGCGCTTCAAAATAGCTTCAAGGCACACAAAGGAGGCAGCTTGCACTGGTTTGTTGGACTTTCGTAGATAGTCGCCAACTTCGAAAGCGGTTTCTTGCATGAATGGCGCGAAGGGGTCGTCGGAGACGGTACTTGCGGCGGATTCTGCAATCCTGCAGATAGTAATCAAGGTGATGAGCCGAGTATTCTCGTTTCTTAGTCGATCTTTGAGGATCTGCAGGCCTGTCTGAACATCCGACCCGAGATCGCCAGCGGCCGAGGCCAGTATGTCGCCCAGACAGATAATGCCCTTTTCTCTGATTTCCTGGTCGGCATTGGAATTCTCCAAACACTTCGTGGTGGCGTCGTAGATCTGCTTGACGAGAGGACCGGTTGAGCTTACAGCTGCCGGTGACTGAGGTGTTGCCGGTCGAAGAAGTCTCATCAATTCGATGGAGGCGCCAAGAGCAGCGGCACCAATTTTTGGGGATCTGTCAGCGATTGAGGAAATGATGAGTGGAACGAGCTTGGCAAGGCTAGGTTGAAGAGCCCGAAGCTGGTGAGTCTTGAATAGAAGAGCAAGGAAAGCAAAGACTTGGATTTTGAGGCTGGTAAGGGATCCACCAGCTGTTCCTGCAGCGGCGCCGCTCTCGCCACTTTTGATGACTGCTTCGAGAACTGGAATAAGAGTCGTAAGATTGGACTCCATCCCCCCTTGTAGCACCAGAGTGAGTTGGTAGAGTAGCTGAAAGCCTGCCAGGCGGAGGAGAAGAGACTTTGTTGAGCTGAGTTGTTTGATGATTGACTTGGTGACTTGTCCGCTTTGCGCCGAGAGCAGGGAAAGGGGACTATGGAGTAATGAAACGTAAAACTTGAGCACAGATCCGTGAAGTAATTGTACCTGTAACTTACGAGTCATCAGGCTGCTTGAGGAGGGCATCTCGTTTACGTTTCAGGGAGACGTTGACCGCGGGAGAGTCTGGTCGACTGCCGGGCAACGATGCTGGTAGTGATTCGTCTCCCGATGAAGGGGTAACGGATATGGCGTTTCCACCCCAAACATAAGTTTGCCTGAGAAGTGAAGTGTACGTGTTCCATACCTCGAGGCGCACAGTCTCTTCACGTTCGCCGAATCGAGAGATCAAAACGGGAGCAACCGTCTTGAAGAATGTCGATAGTAGTTCGAGGCGCGTTTGTATCGCCGTCTGAAGTACTTTCACAGCTCCCCTGCGGACCTTCCACGAAGTGTCATCGTCGTCATCGTACACCTCTTCAAAGTCATCTTCTTCTTCCTCGTCTGCCTCCTCATCTTCTTCAGGTTCGTCTTCCTCCATTTCGTCATCTACAGCCGCATAGTTTGGATCGTACTTGATCAGCTCGGCGGCAACTTCAGTGATAGCGGTCATCGATGGGGTCGTTTCCGCTGGACATTTCAAGAGCAGAGTCTCAATCGTCTGCAACGAGACAGGCATTGAGCAAGATCAGACCCAGGGCTAGTTTGCATCCACGTACATGCAAAGCGATCTCCTTTGTCTCTTCGTCTTCGCTTGAGGTTGCTTTGAGAATTTGTGGGAGAATGTCGGACACCCTCTTTCCAGTCCTTCGAGGTGATGATGCTGCTAATGTTCCGATGAGGGTGATTGCTGTCCGGATCTGTTCTTCATCGTCTGCATTGGAGAGTCCGGGCAGAGCATTGTCATTGAACAAGCTGGTAAACGTAGCCTCGCTTGAGCAGGCAACGAGAGAGCCCAGAGCGCGGATGGCACGCTTTTTTACCGCTCCACGGGAGTCGTTGAGCAATGGAGTGAGACCAGCCAGACCTTCAGATTGGGCCTCCGAGCTAGCTCGTATTCTATGGAAAGACAGCGTAAGCTCGGGACTTTGGTCACTGGATTAGGCGACTCACGAGCTCTCGAAGCGTGCGTAAATGTCACCAAGTACTTCGATGAGCTGGATGAGCAGGTCTTGCGAAGACGATGTTTGCTGTTCACATGAGATGTAACATCACCGTGTTAGTGTGGAGTGTGTAAATGCGCGCAAGTCGAGGTTCGACCAACGGTTTTCAGCTGAGCTAGAATCTTCGGTGCGAGCTTGTTGCAAGCGGTCACAGCCATTTTCGAGTCTGACGGAATCTCCTTAACGACAGTCTTAAGGCCTGTGCAAGTCACCAGCATGAGTGCAACAGGTGAGAGGCAAGTCGGGCAAAGTCAAAAAAGTACAGAAGGCTCTGACCCACCTAAACTCGCCACATCGCGTAGAGCATCGTCTTTAGCGCTCGTCATGACAGTAAGCTTTTCGATGATTGTTTGCACGCGTGATTCCTTCACTTTTGATACCAAAACGGAGATGCTATAGTGTTGGAAATTCACAACGGAATGGTAGGTAATGATGTTGACAAGTGGAGATGTAGGTCAAAGGAAACGATCGCGTCAGCCTGGAGATCAGACTACATGTCAAGGGCTATCGAGGCCTTACGTGCTGGCTGCCAGGCTCTTGACTTCCGAATTGGAGTCATTGAACATGTTCAGTACCTGGTCTACAAGCCGGGTCTCTGTGGCATCATCAATTGCAAACGTTGGATCTGCAGCCTTCTTTTTGATGTCGCTTAAGAACATAATGCTGCAAAGAAAAGAATGTGTGACAATGAGCAAAGTGCACTGCTGTTCAACTCATACAATGTACATACCGAAAGTCTGGATCTCCACTTGTAGCCTGATGTTCATTGCATGAGGATAGCGTACTCGTCAGTCAGGCACGTCCAATGCACACCCGCATTAGCAAGTTGAAAGGGGCACACCTTCTCCAGCAGCTGCTGGACCTGGTACGTTGTGGACATCTTGACCGTTGAAGAGGTCGCTGGTACTGAAATTGAGCTGACGGACTCGAATGCGTTGGTGAGTGTCAGAGCTCGTCGACCGGTCTACAGCAGTATCAGGCCAGTCGTGGCGAAATGAGGCACCTTTTGCTTCTTGACTGACACCTTCACCAGGGCAGACGCCATGCACTCTAGAAACGAGCAATAGTACATGCACGCTTCAGTGCATGATAAGACGCGAAGTCTCACCGCTCACAGCTTGCAAGGCATTGAGAACTTCCAGTACAGAAGCAGAATCCAGCACGATCATCAGGAACTCCAGCTTCACAGAGAACGGAACTTTACACGTGCGGAAATAGATGGCAAGCAGAGACAGAGTGCAGCTGCTCACTTGGACCATGCAATCTGTGCTCCTTGTTGAAAAGCCGTAGATCCACCTCTGGCTGGCTGGGTCAGAGCCACGCGGATATGGCCAGGGATCAGCGGTCACGCGGCTTCTTTTGCCATCCGCAAGAAGCCGAGGGTTTGGCTTTCAAGTTGAGGAGACATTTCATGTAGATGCTGTAACATGGAGCTCGTCTACCTCTGACAAGCTATACCACTACATGGCATGACCTCACATACTACCCGCAAGGGCCTGCACATAGCCATCGTCGGCTATGGCTCCTCGTGTCTGATGCTTCTGAAGTCTCTCCAGGATTTGCCGGAAGAACTAAGACAAGGATGGCGAGTGACAGTCTTTGAGAGACGTGAGGATGTAGGCGGGCAATGGTGAGCTAGCTACCTCAATCAACAGACACGGCGGTGCCGCTCAATGCTTTCGCTCAAGGCTACCCGACGATACAATTCAAGAACCACGCTCATCGATCGCCTTGACTGGCTTGTACCCAGAATTGCGGACCAACACTCCTGTGCATATGAGTGAGTGCAGCCCTGCTACAGTAGCTTTTGGGATGTCAGAGCTAATGTGCTTTAACCAAGTGACCTTTCCACATGCGCCTTTCCCAGATCATACAGACTTGTTTCCGCACTGGACTGTAGTGCTCGACTATTTACGAGACTATGCGCAGAAGTGGGGGCTGTACAATTCAGAAGATGAGGACTGGAAAGCAGCAGACAGCTCGAAGGCAAGCATTTCCAGCGTGACGGAAGACAAGTTGCCACCTCTGAAATTCGCCAATATCGAGGGAAGCAAGGCTCGAAAACAGCTTCCTCGCAGGATTCTATGCAAAAGAGAATTATACTCAGCTACGTGGATAGGATCGACAGAAGCTGGAGATGAAGGTCATTGGAAGGTCATCAGCAAACCTTTCCCTCGGATCGCCGAAAGTACAACAGAGTACGAAGATACAGTTGATGTCATCATAGACGGCACTGGACACCTTGTCCACCCTTCCATACCCCATTGGGAAGGAGAAGATGAATGGCTTCAAGCCAAGCCTGGCAGGCAAATCATACACTCAGCCTTCTACAGAGGACCAGCTGCATTCAAAGACAAGACGGTCGTCGTAATCGGAGCGGGGTGAGTTTCGAGTTGCTAGCTAGCTTAGCCAGTACTGATTCGCTTTTCGTCATGAACAGGCCTAGTGGCTTAGACGGCTCTTTACAGATATCGAGGACAGCAAAGAAGGTGAGCTTTGCACACGAATATCCGTCAATCAGTAGCTAATCTTCTTTCACAGGTGTATCACTCTGTTACACCGACAGTCGTGCTGCCAGCAACCTGGCCGTTCGAGCGGAAAGACCGGATAACATACTTTACCGAGGCCGGCTTGCATTTCAATGATGGATCAGAACTGACTGAGTATGTAGTCTAGCTTTTACAACTAGGCCGAAAAACCTTCTGACGCGTGATGATGATTGCAGCGTTGATGTGGTCTATCTTGGTACTGGCTTCATAATCCGCTACGAATACCTGGAAAGGGGAGATATTCTACAGAGAAGACCTGGAGAATCATTACCAGAGCCAGAAGACGAGAAATGGCCTGGCATAGTTAGCACTGATTTGTACAGTAAGTCGCCATATTGGTACCTCATGGTGTCACTGTGAGAAGTGGCGGACACTTTAGCACCTTTGAACGAGCACTCTGATCAAGGATCCCCGCTCAAATGTGCTAAAGTGTCCGCGGTCTTGCTCGCGAATCGTGAACCAAGATTCTGGAGACTGACTGAAAGCGGAGTCAGTCGACAAGGGAGTCATACGTCCGCTCATGACACCCAAGCTAACTAATCTTGATTTCACAGTCAGACCGCTTTACGAGCATACCATCTCTTTCTCAAGCATGCATGGTCCGGCTTCTCTCTTCTGGTGCGGTAACGTCATGTCTACGAGCTATCGCTTTTCAAACGCAGTCCAGGGTGCTCTCATCGCTTGGAGCCTGGCCCTGCCTTCAATTCTACCGGACAAGGATGAGATGCTTGCATCCATGAAAGCAGATGAAGCAAGAACAAGAGCATTAGGGCGCGTAGTGGAGAAAGTCGGACATCGACAAGGACCGCCACAGCTAGGGGAAAGCGAAGTGTACCAGCGCAGAATCATGGCTTTTCTGCGATCAAAGGGCATCGAGGTGGGCAACTCGGACAGGAAAGAAGGTGTGGTGATGGAGCCGTGGCGAGAGGAAGTCAGGAAGGATTTCTGGCAGAGTATGCGCTCATGGATGAGGATCGAAAAAGAAGGTCGTGCACCGGAGTTGCTGAAGCTCGCTGTCGGAGAAGAAGGGTATGCAAAGCTTAGTAGATTGGTCATAGCCGAGCAGAAAATAGTAGAGAAAGATAGAGATCCGCTGGAGAGTGAAATATCAGGCTGGAGTTGATAGATCACATACGTATCGTGTTGATGTACTATAAAGTTTGAAACGCAGGATTCTCGGTGGCCACAGCATTCACTTGCACGTGCCACGATACTATGCTCCCTGGCAGCTGCATAGCGCTAGGTCATCGCTTTACCGACTAACTAGAGCTGATACCCCAGTATGGCTGACCAGACTTGCGAAGACTGTCAATCAATCACTTCAAACACGTCCAACGCTCATGCTGCCACGAACGAAATTGCGCCCATCAAACAGGCTGAAGACGTGACGGACCCTTCGACGTTCATCAAGCCTGATCTAAAATCCGAAGTTCACGTAATTATTGAATACTGTAATAGATGGTGAGTAGGACGTTGATGTGATACTGATAACGAAGCTGATATGGGACATATCCTCAAGCCGCTGGTACGTGTAGCTCCTCATGCCACCTAGACAGGGGAGTATAATTGATAGCCTGCCAAACGACGTGGTCAGGGGAGCGCGTGCTACATGGTAGGGATCTGATGCTTTTATGTGGAGGTAATACTGAATGCTATGTCGGCACAGGGTCCAAACGGAACTACTTGCAACCTTCTCGCCGTCTAGCGATTCACCGGCTACTTCGGATGAAAGCCCTTCAACACTTTCAGCAGTGACACTGATACCTCGGAGCAATCCAGGTTAGATCATTTTCGTTTTTGCTCTTTCTGAACAGCAATGCTGATGAGAAGGCGTAGATACGGCAGGGCGGTTTCGAGTCTGGCTTTATGCAAGTGGCGAAAGTGAACCAAAACTGATACACGACCGTAAGACAGAAGGTGGCTTCGCAGAGATGAAAGTGATAGTAGGTGTCCGTCCTATAGCGGCTCGTAATCTCTCGACTGACATGCTTACACCTGTGCAGAAGCAAAGGATTCGCGAAGTCATTGATCCGAAGAGAGGTTTAGGGCATTCTGACAAACCGGGCAAAGCACAATGAATCGCCCATGTCTAACAAAATGTCAAGGTATTCTCGCATGCAAGCTTGTATATTGTAGCGCAAATGTAATGAGTGTACCTGTAGCCACTTGGCTCATTTCGAATGATAAGCTAGCCTGTTTGTAGTAGGCATAGCCTTCTTGCTCGGCTCAACATATGTACTTCTCATATCCCTTCGCAGCTAGACAAAACGGAGACTCCAACACACCCAGATACAAGAGGTCAATTCACTCCTGGCTGTTTCGCCATTCTCTCCGTAAACATCGTCAAGTCCGCATTCCATAGCCTGAATTGGACGACGTGATCGAGCGGCCTCCCTCAAGACGGTGTACCAGCGCTGCTCAAAGAACGACATCGTAGATTTCGAGAAACAACAGAAGAGTTGTCTCTTCTTTCGTGGCTGGTGCAGGTCTCGCTGACTTCACCGCTGCTGTCGTAGCCTCACAGTCCAAACCTGTCGCATTCGATCACCTCTACTCGTCATCCGAAAGAGGAACAGCTATTCCTATACTACAACCCGTTATAGCTTACAGTCTAGCGTCACTACACTTCCAGTCGACATCATGTCTTCAAACCCTCTCAATTTCGCTCCGTACAGCAGTCCACCAAGCTCGCCAAGCAGGTCAACCTTCCCTACCAACTCAAGCAGTAGCAACAGGAACGGTACCTCTGCACGACCGAAGACACCATGGTTCAGTAAAGGGTCCTATCAATCAGGGGCGAAGACATCAGATCTGAGTTCCGCAAATCATGTGTCATCAAGCGCTTACCACTCCGCTGAAGCGGGGCCTTCGAGCTACGTGACTGCGCAAGGGCAGACGGCTATATCATCAGATGATGTACTTTGGGATGCGGAAAGTGGCTACGCTGGACCGAGTGCTTCTATCATGGGAGGTGGATCCTCAGGTCATGATGCGTACGAAACTGCCTTCGGATGGAGAGTTGACATGGAAGCTGCGGCTGCCTACATAGCTGGACCGATACTGGCGATACTGTTGCTTATCATGGAAACCAAGAATGACTATGTGTGAGTGATATTTTGGCTGACACTGCTAGTTGCTGTCCAGAGGAAAATCTAATCCGACTTGATTTGCAGGCGTTTCCATGCCTGGCAATCGCTCATGCTCGGAGCAGGCCTCGCAGTACTACACCTTTTACTGCTCTGGTCTCGTTTCTTTACATGGGTCTTAGTTCTCGTGGATATCGGAATGTACGGCAACCTAGCGTAAGTCACAATATATAGAGCTTGTGTACTCAAGCTGAATGACGGGATTCTGATTACTGATTCTATCCGCTGACAGATATCGAGCATTTTTAGGCGGAAACAACCTGGATCGCTATTTCTTGCCCAGGATAGGAGAGATAGCATCTCAATGGACGGAGGAGGAGTGATTCGTCCATATCATGCTGCAAAAGAGTGCGCGGAGTCAAGCTGTGGAGAAGCCCCTTGATCTCGGGTTTGAGGAGTGTCCATTGCATCGCAGTAATTGTAGGAATAGGTCAGTAGGGTAGTGAAGTATCAGAGAAGTTCGGAAGCAAGCAGTACGACGTAGAAAGCACATAAGGACAATTGGCACGATTCGCTACCTCCGGGAGCAACGTTCGATTGACAGGGTCTTCGAAACAGATGTACGCAATCTGATGAATTGCCTCCAGCGAGGTATAGAAAAAAGAGGCGACTGCATTGCATTCTCCAGCTAGTACCTAGAAAGAACCAAACACGCAACTCCTCCGATGAAAAGGCGACAACGCGAGTCTAGAGGTGCCAAAGTGCAGCGGTACCAAAGGAAGCCAACGTATGATAGGAATGAAAGCATAAGCGAAGTAAAGAGTCCGCTGTTTTTTGAGGTAAGATCGAGGATGTTGACTTGATAAGGACACCGTTGAGATTCGACACGACTAGCGACGCGCTTATCGGTATCGGCGGAGTGAGAGGGTGTTGTGCTTCTTCCAGGTGGAGTACTGAGGAGCGTGGTTGTGGCCGTGTCCCTTGCCGATACCGCGAGACTAGAAGGAAAAGATGATGGAATCAATGTCAGGCCCTGCTTTCGACTTGTTGACACGACAGCTAGATGGGCGGAGGTGTCACTCACTCGCTTGCCGGCGGATGTAAGACCACGGGTCTCTCTTCGCTTGTGGACGGCATTGCAGATCCAGTTGATGCGTGCATCACGTCTGATGGCCTTGTGTTGAGGATCGACGAGGATGACCTCGTAGTACTTGTAGACACCGTCCTGGTTGATCCAGTAGGACTGAAAAAGGAAATGGAAGACATTAGCATTAAAATCTCGACTGAAGCCCTCACGATGACAAGTAGCTAGCTAGCAGTAGAGACGAGCGGTGTCTTGACGAGCTGGTGTGATGGGACGTGTGCTCCTGCGCCATCTTTTGACGATACCCTTCTGCAGAGCTTTCATAATTTGTCCAGCATGATCGACCAGCGAAATCTCCAATCTCCCCAACTCCCAGCACCACCCGCTCGCTCGTCCCTTGCTAGCCTAGCATGACCTCTTGTCATCGAAGTAGAAGTTGTTGCTCACGTTGAGGACACGTAGGGAACCGCATCGCTTGGCAACACGCTCTTCGGCGACGTTTCTCAAGGATCTTTGGAACTTGAGTTGGTTGACACCCTGGTTGGTGGGCTTGCCGAAGGTGGCACCCTTTGCAACTTGCTTTTTGCGGTTACCGCGTCTGACACGGACTCTGTAGACTACATAACCTTGCTTTGCCTTGTATCCCAATCTGCGGGCCTTGTCGGGTCTTGAAGGTCTCGAGATGCGCGAGACGACGTTTTGTTGGCGGTATTCCCAGCATCTGACTCGGAGAAGGAAGCGAGCTGGATATTGACAAGTGACACAGCAATATCAGTACGGTCTGTTCCAGCTTGATAGCCTACCATCCGGCCTGGCTCTATTGCTCAAATATCTCCTCCATCGCTGCTATCCATCCACAATTCTCTACCCCGAGCAGCCAGGCCAGGCGGTATAAAGTGAGAACTAACCCAAGTCGGACTGCTTCTTGTTGGCAATCTCGGCAACATAAGCGTAGGCACCCATCTTGAGGAGTGAGATACGCTGTCTTGAAGAGTGGATGGAGTAAGGGCTCGCTGGACTGGTGTCGCTGCAGTAGTTGCCGTTCTTTCGCTATCCTCTGTATGCCTTGACGCTGTCGAAAGTTCGATCACTTTGCTGCAGAGAGGTGGAAGAAATCTGGAAGGAAATCCTGGTGGTGGTGGCAAGGGAGAATAGGGGGAACTTCTGAACAGCGGACAGTGGGAAGCTGAGGGAAAAGAGAGAAGGGAAGGGAAGCTGGAAAATGCAAGAAATATTCACATAAATTGGAGTCGTGGTATGCTTCCATTCCGAGACTTTTAAATGACTTCCAACCACTTACAATCCTCTCTCCAAGCTTCCGCTGCAGCTGTGGCCTTCCCTTCTCTTGCTCTCGCACCTCTGATTGGCGAACCGCTCTTCATGCAGGATTTGCACAGACCGCTTTGACGGTGATGAAGAGACACGACCTCGACTTCCCTTCTGATCATCAAACATCTACGACCTATGCTGTCTTGACATGGATCATGCACGATCCTCGTCATGCAATACTGAACGCATGTATCTGGCCTTCTCTATCTTTTCGAAGCGTGAAGTACCTCTTCTTCAGCTTGTACATCTGTCTCCTCCTGCTTCCACTGCAGAAATATCGTGCTTCCACTGCAGAAATACCGTGCTTCCACAGAAATACGAGAGTTTGCCTCCCAAAAAAAACATACGACAAGGATGCGGATGCATTCAATGGTATAACCGCTCTTCACTCCGCTCAATTCTAACACCTTACTTTCACCCATCCCCATTCTCGTCCAGAACCAAGCATGGCCCGCAGGAGGAAGAGATAGCCTAGGTACATATCTCCAGAACTACAACCCGTTCTCACTTTTATCGATAACGAAGATGGTCACAAATCAAACAACCAGCATCAATCATGTCTGCAGTCTGAAATGACAGATACTGTGGTAGACCCGACATCAACACCCAGCAAGACCATATCCAGGCTAGCCAGATTGCTCAAGTGCAAGCTTTTGGACTCTCTCTATGCTCAATCGATATCACTACCAGGTTGTTCAGAGATAGTCGACAAGAGCCAGAACGCCTATCACGAAGCTAGCTCAACTACCTCCATGAACCTACTAGGCGCTGAAAAGGATTTGTGCCAAAGAGTCAAGCTAGCTGCTATAATCGGTATCATGGCATACCGGCTGCCATAATAGCGTAATAAAGCAGACTATGCCCAAGGGGAATGTGTTCGCTTCCTAGATTGCTTAGTCGATCTGTGCTGCTACTGGCGGCATATTTTACGCCCTTCCTGCCCCTGCAGCTTTACCAGGAGGCTGTCCGAACACCTGGCTGATGCAAATAACCTTTTCTCCCGACAAACCTTCAGAGGTGGAGACAGACACAGACACATGTATCAGCACGTCCGTGCTACCGTCCTGCAAGTTCCTCAAGTCTGTTCAGCTTCAGCAAAGCCTCAGCCAGCTGGAGATGGACGCTTCCGCAATCAATACGATAAAGGCAGAAGGCCTGGTCCCTTTTCACATCGAGATCTCCTTCACACTTTGGAATGAGGCGTTGAACATTCATGTCTGTTACCAGTGTCCGAAAGAGCAGGACAATGACAATGAGGCTCTTGTGCCTATCAAGTTCGGTGCATTCCCAGATTTCAGAATGCCACTCCCACCACTGTTCCTCTTCCTCTCCGACAGACGATATGGATGTCGCTAACGAAGTTGTCGAAGGAGAAGTAAGACTTTGTCTGCTTGCTAATGCCCGGGGGGGGGCACTCAAGCTGTCAGCAGATGAGCGCCTTATAAGGGAGATGCCAATCCGCCTGCATTGCCTGATTTTCTAGGCGTGGCCGGTCCGCCTTCCATGTGACCAGAAGAGGTCCTCTTCGAGCCAGGAATAGCGGTGATCGTATTTGTGAGCTGGTTAAAACCGGTCGCGAAACTCCTTGTCGCCATCTCGGCGGATCTACCTATACCTTTGCCTACTTCAGTGGCTCCCTTTCCGATATTGTTGACGCCACGACCGAGGAAGACAAGTGGATTGACAACGCTAGTCTTTGAGTCCGTAAGCTCTTTGGCTATTCCGAGGTGAGCGTACATCATACTGCCAACTCACCAGCATTACTCGTTTCTTCATCTTCTCCATCTTCTCCTTGTTCACCATTCTCGCCATTCTCAATCTCCCTCAATGCAACCTTCTACTTGTCCTTGAATGTCCGCTCATCCAAGTCCTCCAGCTTGCTGACCAGTCCTCCTTCGCTCTTGATGGTGCTCTCGTCAAAGTCGGACTCGGCGTCTGATGCATCATCGTCAGGGTCATCGATGTTACTCGGTCCTTTGGTTGGCAACGCAGGAGGTGGTCCTGCTAGTCGTGCTTGCTTCTTAGGCCCTGCTGCTGTATCGCTGCTCTTGCTCGTCGATAATGCTGCTTCCATATTGATGATGTGCACAGAGTTGGGAACAGGTCAAGAAGCAACCATCATTCGCGAAAGCAAGCGACGACCCTACGAGGAAGCTACTCTACCACTGTCATCAACAGGCTCAGACATCAATACAATACATGTCGCCTTAACTTGCTCTGCTCTCAAAGCTGCCGAGCACACCGCTATCTCTCATAGATAGCCACAAAGTCACGTGTGCCGTGGGTGTATACACGATTTTTAGGCTCGATACTGTACCAATCCAACAAGCTTACTCTAATACATCCCCACATCGGTATCTACTCTCCAAGACTGACTCTGGAAGCCCAGCGCTCCTCTTCCGAATTGTAGTAGTGTCCCCCGCACCCGCCGCCTCTTTTCAACGGTCGCTCCAACGAACGTCCGGACGGACGGTGGCGACTACTGGATTTGTGCGAAGAGAGGAAGAGAGAGAGAGTATAAATCTCCCACTTCTCCTGGCTCGCCTCTTGTCTTCGTTCTTATCACACTCAGGTAGGTGGGTCTCTACATTCCTGTCTTTTTTATGACAGCAAGCACCTTCGTGCTTGAGTGCTCGACCAGCAGCACTGTAGTCGTCTGGCAGTGCCTGACCGCGGCACTATAAATATGGCAGGCGGAGGGTGTGGACTGGGGCACTTGTGCCAATGTGTTCATACGGAGGGCAGTGTAGCATAGGTCAGGTCGATAGATCATTTGCAGTAATCAATCGTTTTCCTCAGCCTGACCTCTTGCATGTAAACTTACTTCAAAGCCTTGCCGCATTTTACGCGTTGTGATCTTCTGCCAGGCTCATATTCTGACATATCGCGGAGCCATCCTCTGTAGCGAAGCACATTGAGCTTAGGTCATTCATATCGAACGATGGGCATCCATGGACTGCCTGGCTTCATCCGAAGTCGAGCGAAAGAATGCATACGCGACTTCAAATTGGCAGAGTTGCATTCACGCAGCGTGGCGATCGACGGCAATATCATCACACAGCGCTTCCATCATTCTACGGAGAATGAGCATCCTAATAGAATTATGTTAGGATGGTATAGATTCATAATGAACTTTAGAAGGTGAGGGATTCACTCCTCGCTCAAGCTGAGGTTGGGCTGAACCTGGGTATGGGAATTCATTTATGTGCCTGTGACAGCTATTCTATCACGCCTATTGTCGTATTCGATGGTGGCAGACGCGTATCTGCCAAGTCAGGAGAACTGGAGCGTAAACTGAATGCGAGGCAGTTACTGGCTGGAAGAGCTGAGACTGTGAGGCTGCCTCATTTCACCTTGTCCCATGCATGCATGATCTTCACGTGCAGAGGATGAGACACCGGAATTCACACAAGTACCATCCTTCACCCTGCTACCACAGGAGGAAGCACGAACGACGAGGCTCCAAGACGCTCGATGAGACACAGAAGATACTCGACAGTGCGACTACCACAGACGAAGTGACGCCAGATCTAGCAAGCATAACATCGTCAACTGCACAGCTCTCAGCTCGCTTTGCGCAACTCACGTTTTCCATGCAAGCCACCAGCTTGTCAGATGCCCATATCTTATCGAAGAGACAGCATGCCATAGCTCAGGGCGAAGCCAAAGCTTTCATGCAGGCATTGACTTCCTCGGCGGTACTTACGGAAGAGCAAGAGGATCCCCGTGGAGCTCTACAGTCTGTGCTAGATGAGTCGACTGTAATCGCCGAGGGTTACGGGCGAAGGTCATCGCCAGTCACCAAGCAGACTTATATTGATTGCATGGTATGCTCCATTTTCATACGTGCTTGTTTGTGCCACTACCGACTATATGGCTTACCTGCCTCCTGGAATTTAGGATATTCTACGATCCCTCGGAGTGCCTGTTCTGCTTACATCGAATACTGAACCCCAAGAAGCAGAATCGCTCTGTTCATCCCTGGTCGAAGCCGGTCATGCAGATCTAGGCATCACAGAAGACACCGACGTACTAGTCTTTGATTCGCCTATGCTCAGGAAAGTCGGTCCTGCTTCAAGAGCAGGAGAATTGCTTCATGGAAAAGAGATACGTGAAGCGTTGGCTATACAACGAGACAACAATGGTCGATTTCTGCCTGTTATGCGGATGCGATCTCATTGAGAGGATAAAAGGTCTAGGATCAGTCACGGCACATAAGCTCATGCAGTGAGTATATTTCCTCCGTTCATGAGCAGGGCCGTAGGCTGACGTGTGAATAGACAATATGGTACCATTGAAGCCATCCTGAACTCAGGTGCCCTAGACAAACAACGTCGCTCTATAACGCCTCCAGCAGATGTCGCCAGCTATTTAACGGATATCAAAGCCGCACGGGCAATCTATCTCACGCCTATGCCATGTGTTGACCTGGTCGAAGCCCACCGGATGAAGTCAACCCTGTGTTCACTCTACCTACCGCCTCTCATCACATGATCCACGCCGGTGAACAAAGTTCGTTGGCTTTTTCCTCGGCAACGCAATGCTCATCATCCTGTTGTGAATTCTCCAATGAGCTCCTTCTCTCCATCAACCTAGGAATGCAGCACATCCGGACAGATGGAGAGGACAGCCACCCTTTCATCACAGCATTTCCCTCTCAGGATCCTCATTAAGCAGCGAATACTGCGGAGAAAGGCAAATTCAAAGCAATGCGTCGAGTATATTCTGATCCAAATCTGCAAGATCTTCCACCAAGGGGCACATTCCAGCCAGCAAAGATCCTGCTGTACGATACTATGTTGAAATCCATAGTTGAGATCAATAGGCAATTATCAGACTTCAATGATGAAATATGTGAGGATAAGAACACGGATGCTACGGAAAGAAGCCGAGTTTGGAAGTGGGCAAGAAGCTTTGGGCCCGTTTTTTTCTCCCATCTTTGCACCAAGTAGTGCACGCAATTGAAAGAGTGGACGAGACACTTCATCTACATGCACAGAGGAGCGTAGTCATCCTCAGCCAGCTTCACCTTCTGCCGAGCACCTCGTATCCGAAGGTAACAAAGAAAATGCAGTCCAGCACTCTTTGGTAGCAAAGCTGGCTTCCATTCCCGCCAAGAGGTCCTTCTATGACAAGACATCAGTGACGAACGTATCAGCACAGCATTTACCAGTCTGCAGTGGTTGCGGAACATTCGGAGTCAATAGAGTCGGAGCCCTCCCGTGGCCAGTGATGCAGAGGTGCTCACAATGCAAGACTACATGGTAGTGAGCCCATGCTCAATTCTTCTGTAAGCGTGCTTGATAGTGGAACTGACCCATTATATTTGCGTTCTTGGGACTCAATCAGCTGCAATTCGCAACGCCAGAAACTTGATTGGGAGGCAGTACATCGAATCAGTTGCATCAGTCGACAGAGTGTTAACGATAGCAGTACTGGAAGCACTTCTGCCACTGTATGCTGAGGTGCCGCACAATTCGCATAGTCCCGCACAGCACTGGGAGGGAGATACATTTCCTCACTACCATTACCAATCGTACCGAACCTTCGGAAAATGCATAGTCGGGCATGAATGCGAGCCTGAACCGCCCGTGAAGCTCGTTGGATGTCTCATGCAACCAGTGCCGTAGTGTGTTGTAGCATTTTCATAGCAATTACAAAGACTCTGTAACATGGTAATTACGTCACGAATCATCGTGCGACAATAACCACCAAACTACTTGGCAAGAGATACCCGCAACTTAACGCCATCAGATAAAGCGGATACCGGGTAGCTTGCCGCGAAACCGATCGAGAAGCTACTGTATCGTACATCTGACGAAGAAATCCAGGCATCCATGTATGCGCCGGGATTGCGGGAATACCGGCATGCGGGACGTGAGAGGCCTGCATCGTTGCCGATCTGCAACAGTGAAATGGCATCGTAGCTACCGGAAAATGCCACTTACCATCGACTCCTCGCATTGTACCGTGCATCGCATGTGTTGGCAATAGGCCGGTATCCGCAGCTCACCTTCAAACCAGACGGGACAGAGTTGATTGGAAAGGCAAATTCCTCGTGGCCACATCAAGGTTTTACTGGCACTGACACTAGTGACAGCACGTGTGGAAGATCATCAATCATATATTGGGACAATCCGGTCCGGAGTGGAAATAATCTACAATTACCGTATCCAATTTCCTCAGTTGTTGCTGTGGCCCATCCAAGCTTGACAGGCAGGCTACACTTACTTGCAAGATAAGCACTCGACACGACACCATAACGATTGTTATTGAAGGCTTCTATCATTCAATACGCCTGGTCACACGAAGATCTCCAACGCATTATCCTCGGCACTTGCAGCCCGCGAAGGACCAATCGACAATAATGGACGCGGCAATTAGCAACAAGAGCAGTCTCCATGCAGACTCTCGCTTTTCTCAACAGCCACGTAATACCAATGATTCAGGAATGTCAGGGAGAGGTCCAACTTCCTACTATGTCTTCCCACCTGCCGTCCCTCCAAACGCCGGCTCACCTGAACCCTCTGCTCCTCACGCAATCAAGGCATTCCGTGTTCAGAGACGACTCTCCCACCCTTCAAGCTCTCCTAATCGCACAAGGACAGAGCAAGAGGATGGAGAGTTCATCAAGAGAGCATTCGAAAACCTAGCCATACATACTGCCTCTGGTTCCTCACCGTGCGTGCCGTCATCTTCAACTCTGGCACGTGAGGGAACTACCACGTCAACCACTTCAACCTTACCTGGCGATGCAGCAGCCGGAGCAGGAGCAGCCGACTATGATAACATACTGCTCAGGACTTATCCAACCGGGTCACGACTGAGCGTCGCAAGCACCTCATCCCATCCCTTCTCTGCTGTCTCCAGCTTCAGCGGGCCGAGCGATCGCACAAGCATATATTCTACACGTCCGCTGCTTCCCGCAAGTCACGACGACAGTCCTCCATCCGGTCTATCTAGACGGCGACACCTTAGGAGTCGCTCATCAGGTCATTCAATAGCTCAACAAGCTACTTCTCCGGCCCCTCTAAGCGAGGCTATCGCGCCCGGACAAGTTGACAGCGATACCGCCACCGCGCAAGCGGCCGAGAGACGGAATCTACAAGGCTCGTCTGGACCGACGGCTCCTTTGCACACTTTCGATGCCAGCTACTATTCCAGTAGCATATGGTCAGATCCTTTTGCGGAACCCTATGATCTCTCACGTCCACGGATGCGAAGACGCTCTACTATTTCGGGTTACTCCGTCAACACTTCAGATTGGAACAGTCTCCGCCGCGGCTCTCTAGCTTCACTCGAAAATGGCTCCCCCACCTCCGCTACATACAACAACATATTACAAACAACACGCTCTCGTAATTCGACGCATTCTAGTGCAAATGCTACCTCCAACAATAATGGCAATGCCTCCAATAACATGACTGCAGCGAGTGCCTACGCCACCATGACGCGCTCGCAACAACCCCCTCAAAGCTTGCGCTGGGAAGCTTGGGCGACTGCTTACCGGGAAAGTTTGCTTCAACATGTGCACAGCGGTTTCGTAAGTATATCAGCCTCAAGATTGTAAAGGGTTCAGCTTCTGTGCAAGCTAATAGAACGCTTTTTAGAATCTATTCAACCAAGCGGGCGGACCGCATTGGTTAGAACGGCATCCATCTATATCAGAAGAAACAACGGGTTCGGTACTGGAACGCGCAAACCTCTTCCATCATCTGCATCGACAATTCGTCGCTAGGGCAGGCAGCCGCAGCGAGAGCAACCGCATATTGGTGCTGGAGCTTTGTCATGCCTTGGAGGAATTCGAGGCAGCTTTAGGATGCCTGTGCAAATTGGCGCATTCTTTATCTCCACAGACACAACTCTCATCTCTGAAGGTCGCTGCCACAGCTAGCGCCATCTCGGAATCCGCCTTCTTGAAAGCAGCTGATCGCCCTCCCTCACCGAGGAATCGACCACAACAGCAGGTGGCTTTTGATAAGACGCAGATAGAATTGTTGGCGGATGAAGTACATTCGCTCGTGAGGGAAATTATCGAGAGCGTGCCTGCATTTTCATACTCGCTCAGTACAGGTAACTACGGACCTCTACCCTTTCCCATTAATAATTCACGCACAACAGCGCCAGATGTCACAATTCAGAGCTACTTCGAACAGCTACATCTCATACCTGCGGCTTCGCGAGTGACCGCAACCGACTTTGCTCAAGAAGCTATGAATATGGAAAAATGGTGGCCCAATCGTCTACGCACAGATCTTAGAGAAGGTCTACTCATCGAAGCCGTCGAGGACTCGCCGCAGCTGAACATGCAAAGTATATCGGTTCTACCGCCATCGCTATACAGACAGGACTCGTTCGGAAAAAACGTTTCAAGCACATCCCATGGCTCCCATCCTCTGCAACAAGATGATAACGATAGACACATGCAAGTGCCAGCAGGATTTACAGGGAGAAATGACCAATTGTTGGCGGAAGGACGAAGGAGATGGAAAGAATATGTACAGGGCCGGCATTAGACGTTGGCATGCGGTCATAGAAAGCCGGTGCGATCAGATAGTATAGTCAACAATTATCGCAGACGCGTGAAGCTAAAGCCTTCCTGTTTGCGGGTTACCGTTCATTGCACTTGCTCTACCCTCGTGCACGTGACCCGGCTTGCATGCATGGTCTGACGAGAAATGAGGGCCATCGGCTTCCTCCGCACCGACCTACCAGAGTCTGACAGCTATGCGGTCACTGACGGTACTCACCAGCGATACACACGTCCTTAAGGGCAAGAAGCCTGAAGCGCGCTGTACAGGCCTTGCGGTTCGACCAGAGGAGCTAGAAGGCATCACAACCAGTCAAGGCGAGACAGTCTACGTAGCAAGCGAGCGGGCACTCCCAGATGGCGGGGTGGAGGTTCAGATCTTCATATCAAACGCACTGGCTGGCCATGACGACTCGGTGAGCTCGCTACTGCTCTTGCTTCGTCGATATAAGCTGAATCATGCTCGTCGAAAAATCATCGATCACCTGCCCATGCAGCCTGTAGCTTCTTTCAAAGCTCCGCCTGAGCCTCCATTTGAGCTGCCTGATGGCAAGCATATAATTGATCTCAAGTATCTAGCTGAGACCAATGCGCTCGCTGTCATTCTGGCCGGCGGTGATATTGTATTGGTCAATCTGGAAGAGCATTTGCTGCCTGGGCAGGACAAGGTGGGCAGACGGTACCTGCGAGGGCAAGCGTTCCACATGAGCTAAGGTGCTGCATGCCTTAGATTGAGGTTGTCGGGTCAGTCGAGTCGGGTATAAAAGCTTCAGCATGGTCTCCCGACGAGGAGCTCTTGGTCCTGGTGACAGGTGCGTACTCCGCACTCTGGTGATCAGCCACATTCAGCTGAACGTATCTTCTATTACAGGCGAAGACAACCTGGTCGAGATGACGAAGACGTTCGACGTTCTTGCGGAATTGTCTTTGCCCACAGAAGAATTTGGAGAAGGTCAGGATTCATTTCGCAAGTCTTTCACGTAACGGGTACTGAAGTGTTATGCGATTGCTCCAGACAAACCCGTCAATGTCGGCTGGGGTGCGCAAGAGACCCAATTTCATGGTTCGATAGGCAAAGCAGGGCGTGATGCAGTAGCTGGTCTGCCAGCTGCATCGACCTTGAGCCAAGCAGGGACATCTGCTCCGCCGCCTAGTTCTGATACTCACGACCAGACAATCCGGATATCCTGGCGCGGCGATGGCGCCTTCTTCGTCATCTCTGCAACTTTCGGAGTACCGCGAACCAATGAGCACCAAAGACGCTTGCGCTTCTACTCACGCACGGCAGTACTTCAAGCAACATCCGAACCTACGCCTGGACTTGAAGGCTGTCTAGCTTGGCAACCGTCAGGCAGCATAATAGCAGCATCTGCGCTCAACTCTACTCAAGTAGTCTTCTTCGAGCGCAACGGCCTCAGACGTTATGAGTTTCCATTGAAGGATGAGAAACCAGAATATGAGTCAGTCATTAAGCAACTGGCTTGGAGCGTAGACTCGCTCGTTCTCGCTGTGCGGCTGGAGAGGCAAGGCATACAAGATGACCGAAAGAGACATTGTGTCCAACTATGGCGACGAAATAATTAGTACGTTAGCGCCTTTTCCCGCCTACAGGCTGCTTGACTGACTAATTAATTACAATGTCTGCATAGCCACTGGTATTTGAAACAAACATTGTTTCCTGCTGCCAGCGACGATGCGCACCCAAAGAACTTGTACTGGCATCCAGAAAAGCCCCTGTCTCTCTTCATAGTAATGTCCGGCAGTATCGAAAGCAAGGATATGTCTTGGCAAACATACGCTGCTCAAAGGTCTCTGCCGCATGACTCCGGCGCTGTGGCGGTCGTGGATGGCTGTAAGCGAATACGTCAGTCCTCAAAGTATGAGACAGTAGACTGACTCCTGCATAAGCTCAAATTCTCTTCACACCATTCCGTTATCAGAACGTTCCGCCTCCTATGTCATCGATGGCTCTACGAATGCCAGGTGATCAGACGCCGACTCACATCGCATTATCGGAAGAAGCAGATGTATTGGCTGCACTGACACCTGATGGCGCCGTTCATGTCTGGCGGTGGTCGGCTGTCAGAGGGAAAAAGCCAATAAACACTCACATGGGCAGCTTCAGCGTAGATGGTTCCGAGAGGGCCATCACGGCTCGCCAGCTTGCGATTGTGGTAGACGAAGGCGAATCGCAGATTGCCATACTGGCTGGTGATCTTGGGGCAAGTTCCGACTGTCTCATTCTAGCAACCGCGAGTGCTCAGACTTCAGAGGCAGCACACCTAGTAAACTTCAAGGTAATAGAGTTCTCAGAGGGTCTAACGCATCTCATGGCATTCAAAGGACAGTTCTATGTCCAGACGCGAAGAGGGCACATTCTGTCAGCGGAGAAACAACCCATAGTATCTTTCCCCGAGCCCTGCACGATTGTACGGCCTCTTACACAAGAGACTTTCCTGGCTCTCTCCGACGTAGGACGTCTCTATCTGAACGAACAAGTGCTGGCCACCGGCTGCACCTCCTTCGCGATAGGTGGCGACTTCTTAGTGTATACTACACTTCAACACGAGGCTCGCTTCATCCTACTGGAAACCTTGCTAGCAAACCCGGAAGGCGCAGAGACTGCCGGTGTAAAAGCGTATACACAGGCGTTACCAGCGGAGGCCACGAGCAGCACCGTTGTAGAAAGCCACTCTCGCGGTGACGTCAAGACCGGGTATGCCAGAAGAGTGGAGAGAGGGTCAAGAATAGTGACGATAGTACCGTCTTCTATGTCGGTTGTCTTACAAATGCCACGCGGTAATCTTGAAACGATAGCTCCAAGGCCACTGGTGCTACAGGTTGTTAGGGGCTATCTAAACAATAAAGAGTACAGAGAGGCGTTCCTTGTCTGCCGGAGACATCGAATTGATCTGAATATACTCTGTGACCACGATCGCAACGCTTTCATCGAAGATCTCGCCCTTTTTGTTGATCAAGTCGAGAGTACTGAATACCTCAATCTGTTTATATCCGGTCTCAAGTGGGTTTTCTCTTTCAGGTCTGCCGACGCGTCTGGACTGATAATGAGCCTGATAGAAACGAGAACGTCACGCGCACCATGTATGCTACGCTTAGTCCGAGCAAGGCAATTTCCGAAGCGAGGTAAGGGCCCTATAATTTCTGGCACTTGCGCGTTATTCATATAATCGTCTGCATATCTAGCGACTCCGACAAGATCGATACCATCTGCAAAAAATTACGGAAGTACCTAGAATCGAAAGACCTGATCAAGTACGCGAACAGTATCCTAACTACACATGCCTGCCAAAGGCCACCGGATCTCGAATCGGCTCTACGCGTCATCACACAGGTCAAAGGTGAGCCCCCCATTTTGGACGTTCTTGTCTGCTGGAAGCTTACATCTCACCAACAGCTGCGAGCCCAGAGGCAGCTGAGGCAGCTGTGAAATACATTATTTTCTTAGCAGATGCCAATACTCTCTTCGATGTCGCTCTTGGCATCTATGACTTTGACCTGGTACTAGCAGTGGCACAAAATAGCCAAAAAGTCGGTTAGAAAGCTACTCTTCATGAAACTGTTCTGACCTTTCTTTCACAGGATCCACGAGAATACATTCCATTCCTTAGAGAACTGCGGGCATATGACAAGTACTACCAGCGCTTTAAGATCGACGACCACCTGAACCGGTACTCTAAGGCACTCCGTAATCTGTCTGGGGCCGGGGAAGACCGCTTTGATGAAGCACTGAAGTATATGCAGCAACATGAGCTATATGACGATGCAGTGTCCATTTTCGCATCTTCGCCCACTCAGCTGAAGGTACAGATGACTTCTTCATATGTCGCGATAAAACAGCACTGACTCGCAGTCTGTACAGACCGTTCTGGACATGCGTGGCGACTGGCTCATGAAAGACGCTCGCGCTCACGAGGCTGCTCTGTCATACCTCCTGGCCAAACAACCACGCAAAGCCATGATCGCTCATCAAAGGGCCTTAACTTGGGTCGAGCTTTTCGATATCGCTCTGCAAGAAAAGCTAACCGGCGATGAAATCGCACAATTGGCAGACAACGTAGCGGGTGGGTAGCCTGGCCACTCCTGGATCTTCCATTCAGCTGACCCATAAGCACACAGACGGCCTAAAGAGCAAAGGCCGACACGCAGAAGCTGGTCGTGTTCTTCTGGAGTACGGCCGAAATGTCAAAGCAGCGGTATACGCTCTCAGCGAAGGCGCTTTATTCGCAGAGGCGTTGCGTTTGGTGCGTTATTAATTTTCGTGTTGAATATCAGCTTCAGAAACTGATATCCTTCTAGACGAGCCTCTATGCTATGTCCGGGCTGGTGGTAGATATTATACTCCCAGGTGCCATAGACCAAAAGGACCGACTTGCCGAAGAAGCAAGCGAAATCAAAGAGCAAATCCAGAAGCAAGTCTCGCGCTTGCATGAGCTGCGAGAAAAGAGGCTTTCGGACGCGGGTAAGCCACTTACATCTGCAATAGCTTGAATAGCTCTTAAAGCTGATAAGCCTACATCTTATGAAGCGGGCTTCTACGGGCGACTGCTACCGGCAGACGGGGACGATGCTCTCGACAATGTAGATATGCAGACGGACGCAGGCACGGCGGCGACGACTGCCTTTACTAGGTATACCGCTGCAGCCGCGTCAACTCGCGCAGGAACAGTAAAGAGCGGGTGAGTGAGGCACCAGCTACATCTACGTGCCTCTACTGATACAGGGACTGCAGAGCATCGCGCCGGACGGCCAAGAAGCAGATGAAGAAAGCGGTGACGGGTGCAAAGGGATCAATCTTTGAGGAGTCCTACCTTCTTGGAAGTCTAGCTCGCCTTGCGTCGGAGGGTGGTCGCCTAGCCGTTCTGGTGTCGTCTACCGCAAGTCTGACTCGAGCTCTGATCCGCCTATCCACCTACCCGGCCGTTGAAGCGAGTCTGGGACCGGAAGAGTCTCTGCTTGAGCAAGCGAAAACCTTGGAGGCCGAGGTTGCTACATTGGTGGACTATCTCTCAAAGGCCATTGACGAAGTCTGGGACGCACTGGGTGATGCGAAAGTGCACGATCTCGACACTGCCTTGCTGGCAGACGCCGACCCTTCCAAAGCAGACTTGGACCTGCTGAAGAAACCTGAAAAGCCAAAGACTGCACACTTCGGACATTGGAAGGTTGGAGTTCTGTCACTTCTGTACCCTCAGATCCGAACAGCGTAGAACTCGGTTCGCCAAAATCTTGTCATTATTAGAGAGGTCTATGTTGTTGCCAAGACTATCATCCGCATATGGTACAAAAAGCTAACGTAGTCCGCAAGCAAATTTTCTAATCGTACCCAACAAAGAGTCTTGTGCAATCTACGACGGATGATCAGGCAGACAAGCGTAGTGCTCGGCGGGATAATGATAACACAGATTGCCGTAAAAGGCCGAGAATTTACTGAGGAACATGTACTACTACTTCGTTGCGCACTGCTTTACCTTTGGAGTACCCCATTATCGATTGCACATAGCCAGATTCGCGTCTTATATAGTCTAAATAGGTCTTTTACGAGATTACGGAAATCGATCCGTCGGTCGGCGATGTAAAAGAATGTCAGTCTTCGGCGATCACTGCAGAGTCAGCGGTCAAATCAAATTAGCCAGGACCACGGAAGCCCAAAGTTACTGTAACTTACAACTGGAACTCAGCATCTGTCACTTCCATAGGTAGCTGATGTTGAAGGACTTTGGCCCGGCATACGTTGAGAGCTTTCTGTTCATCGGCAGCCTTAACAGCCAGTAAAGCAACATCTGCCGGGCTAGCCAGTCCGTAGATTTTCTTCGGATGTATCTCTTTTGTCATCCTGGCGATCGCAGCGGCGGAAGGCTGCTGATCTGGCGGCAGCGTCCCAACACCACCAATTGTAGCTCCGCCTCCTGCATTAGCAGCTAGCTGTCCGAGAGCAGACTCTACTTGATGCATCTGGAAGTCGCGGACTTCTTCTAGAGTACATGATGTGAGACATTTGCCCAGATCTTTCCCTCTGTCAGCTTCTACGACTACCAGGTCCCCCTTTTGGAGCGTTACGTGTTGAGCATCTTCGACGTAGAAGAGGTCAGTTCGACCGGCTTTGAACTCCACGATATACAAGGGCTGAAAAATAAGCAGTGTGAGCATGTGGCTATCGTTGGTAAGGTCTTCAGACTTACTCCGTCGGAGGGCAGAGCATGTAAGGGTACTCCCCTACCCAAGTCATTGAGATTCGGTTGAGGCGCAATTGGCGGTACGAAATATGGATGAGCGGAGGCATTCAACGGAGACAGTGAAGGAGGCGGCGGTCCAGACATGTGTGGAGCAGCTGGGAAGCCGGCGAATGGCGGCAAGAAACCTAATGTCGAGGGCGGAGACATGACACGCGTTGCATGTGGAGCTGCCGGAGAAACACCTCGATTTCCTTGCCCGCCCATTGCTGCAGGACCACTCATGAAGCTATATGGCCCATTGGACGGAGGCGGAACGGCTGCGGGAGATGCAGACAGTCCCATATGACCTTGATTGCTAAAGTTGCGGACCTGATCGGGTGAAGGGAGAGCTCCACTGCGGAAGCTCGGGCTCTGTTGATGTTGAGCAAACACACTAGTCCCAGAAGCAGGCCAATTGCCAGCCTCGTGATCAGGCGACCTACCCGTTCCATATTGCTGTTGTCTAGAACTGGATTGGTCTCTATATGATGAAGAGGTCTGAGGCTGGAACGGGGGCGGCTGTACATGGTGTGCGGTGGCCAAGAAGCGAGCCGCACTAGCGGAAGGTGAATAAGGGTCTCCAGACGCTGACGCTCTTCTGTCGTGACTTGCTCCAGCCGCCCTTGCAGGCGGGGAAGACTCCAACGCGGCAGGTAGTGGCTGAACAATTTGTAGACTACTAAACGGGGAGGCCTGTGACTGTACAGGGCGATCAAAGTGATTGCCAGCTTGGACCGGCATGGAGGAAGATCGACTGTCATAGCCAGGTCTGGTGGGGGGTACTCCTCCTCGGGATTCGTGATGTTCGCCTTCGCGCTGGCGGGCAGCGTGGGCTTCTAAATTCATTTGAAGAGCGTTGCTTAGGTCGGTGGCCAGAAGGTCTTCATCGTCTAGTCTCGAGGAAGAGCCGCCAATAGAGAACGTAGCACCTCCTCCAGTTCCGCCAGAAAACCCGCTCTTGCGAACCGCTGCGCTAGTCGAACGGCTGGGTGGCTTATCCGAGCTTTCGCTAGGCAATTGAAAGCCAATTTGTGACCTTATAGCTGGGGGACTCGTCAAGGCGGTCAAGGTACTAGAGCTCGTGAAAGCAGCAACGGAGTGACGTCTAGATGTAGCGCCACTTCTTGTCGGCGGCGCGTAATCCTCCTCGTCGTCATCTTCAGCATCATAATACGCATCTTCGTCTCTTTCTCTTAGCGGTCTATCGCTATCCCAGAGTGATTCTCGTCTCTTCCGGTGCACTGGCGCAGCCATCGATGCGGTTCTTCCGCTTCCGACAGCGCCGTGATTGGGCGGAGCTGTACGTTCTGCTCCAGGATAGCCTGACAGGATACCGCCAAAAGAATCACCGGTTGCGCTGTTCGGACCCCTGTTGAAGAAGTCGTGCGAGGTTGAGAAAGAGGATGAGTACGGATGCGCTGAGGCGGGTACATTGCCAGATGCTCCCCGACCTGCGAAGGCTGCAGTGGAGACTGGCGCAGGTGGGAGTCCTCTGGTATCGCGTACAAATGGCGACATGTTCGAGATGGCGATGCCAGGACCTCCTATACTGCTTGCTGCTGTCCTGTCAGACGCTATGCTCAATGATCTAGCAAGATGATTGATAGCGGGCTGCGCTGGCGTTGTCGCCTCGTGAGGAGCAGTGTTGGCTCCAGAGGGAGTCGTGCCGCCAGAAGCACCCGGACTGTTGCCATACATTCTCGTTCGAGACCGGCCTTGTCTATAATCAGCACTTGACGAGAGTGCTACCTCTTCCACCGAGAGAGGTGAGTCTGGCCATGCCGATGCGCTGCTTGACCTTCCGGGTGAAGCTACTGGTCCTATGCCGATGGCGGTCTTTGGCATAGTTCCGCTAAGCGATAAGTGTCGGGATAACGAGGTCCGAGCTGGATTCGCAGATGTAGGAGGCGGCATTGTAGTATTGATATTGCTGCTACTAGTTGCTGCTTTAGGATCATTGGACCATATACCTCCACTTGATGGAAAGCTTGACGAGAATAGGCTTGTCGAAGGATTGCCTGCCCCGAAACTGCTCGATACACTTGTACCGCCTCTTTCGTATAATCTGCTCCCTTCTCTGGGTGATCCTGTACCTATAGGGTCGGGCAAACCTTGACCAGGTATGTTGCGAGGTGCCGAACCACCCGCGGCAGCAAGCGATGACGAGCGGGTCTTCAAGCCTGATCCAGACTCATTATGCGCGCCTCCATTCATATACAATCCAGAGTTCGATACAGGAGAGGAAGAAAGAGTTGACTGATGCTGATGTGTGTCCTGTGTGAGAAGAAAAGTCAAATCACAAGTTAGAAAGGGACCAACTTCGGGGGAGGGTCTCTCGGACTCGTCGGGCAAGAGTGCTTACGAAAGCCCCTGGATGACTGCCGTGTATGTTTGAGGCTGAAGGGATAGTATAGAGTTGACTCGGACTCTCCATGCGACCGATGCCAGATCCAGTGGCCCTTCTATGAAAGAGAGGAGAAGCACCGCTTGCAGGTGAACGTGACCTTGCACGTAGCGAAGACGAGGTATTCGAAGCTGAGGAAGGCGGTCTGGAAGAGGTTCTGATTGCACTACCACTTTGATCCCCTACAGAAGCGCCAGCCCGAGCATCGTCACTGCTTCGTGCCGTGTTCCTGTTGTCGTAGTCTTCACTGGTGCTGTTCGTGGTGGTATTGCCATTGCCGTTGTGGCCGTTGCCTGCATCTCGCTTGCTAGACCCCAGGCCCAGGGACAGCATGCCCTGCTGGATTGATACTCGAAGTCTCTTTGTCTACTCAAGCAGATTGAATTTTCTACTATCTGAATGTAGGTCTTGTCGATAGCCGTCCTGTGCCTTGAGGGTTGATAGTGCTGATTCGCCTCAATGACAGGTATCCAAAGCAAGCTTATCTTGCCTGACAGAGTAGAAGCAGCGGGCTCCGCACCAGATCAGAGGTCTTCTGACTCGCTTCCTGTACCTCAGTACCGTCCTCTGTCTCTCTGCTCTTGATAGTCTACAGTCTGCTTTTGTTAAGAGAAGTAGACGCGATCACGCTCGTCGTTCCTTGCGGAACCTTGACAGCTGACACCACGATGCGGGATCGCAGAGAAGAGCGGGAATCGAGCGTCAGCACAATTGAGGTTCAAGGCAGGTCTCTACGGCACAACGACAGCCTGTGCCTGCCTTTTCCAAGACTGGCCTTGCTGTCGCGGTAAGCGGCGTGACCACTCACTTTGACTTGGTTGCAATCGCTATACTGGTCTTGCTGTAGGATTTGGGCAGTATAGTCCTATCGTACCTTTTGCGGTCTTCGCTACAACTCCTCTCAGCCTTTGGAAGCCGCCTTTGCTTGACTATGATGTATGCGACTACTCGACTATGCTGTGGGCGAGGGTGATCACGCGGATTCCACTCTTTCGCGTTCCGGCACTAGCGGTCTGCGGACTCAGAGCTTGGGCTGATGTAAAGGTGGTAGTGAGGTCTGCTCCTGAAGTCTGTCGTTATCGATGTACGTCTTGCGTTTGCCCTGTAATCGACGAGCGGTAAAGGTCCAGAAGAGAATGCGGAGTCCCGCATCGTCTTGTAACAGGTGATCAAAACGGTGGCAAATGACAACAGTACGAAATGTATATCCAGCTGCAAGTAGGACTGCTTTCTGGACTAGCCAATCTAGGCGGTACATCATTTCTTCGTTTACGCTGATATTACAAGAAGGACTAACCACCCCAAGCGGATCATCTCTGGAGATGCCGTTACCGAAAACCACAGAAGCCGTACTGCTACCCAGGCTACGAAGTTAAGAAGTGCATACTCTGCAACAAGCTACTAAAAATGATTATGTTTGAGAGGGCGAAAGAAGCTCGAGGAGGCAGCCGTCTCCCCTCAACTTGTAAGTGCTTCATCGTATTGGATTAGAAAAGCACACTGAGTGTAGGGCACTATATGCCGGCCAACACTTTGCGGTATTATCCCATTATAAGATCATATCCTCATGACCTCGGGCTTTCTTGTAAGGTGGATCTTCTCGAGGTGAGCCTGGTCTTTTTTCTCCTGCTCTGTATGCTCCCGGGGGTCCAGATCCACTTTCGGATCCGGGTCCTCCGCCCGCGAGACCGATCAGAGCGTTTGCCATGTCCGTCTCGTCATCATATGCTTGCTCAGGCTGGCGCAGCGGATGAGGCTCGAGAGTTTCCTGATAAATCAAAATAAATGTACTCCCTCAGCGGACCGCAAAGGTTGACAGAAGCAAAAGCCAGTCGCCCGACCGAACGTAAAAGCTTACCGGATGCCTTCCATGCGCCTTCCTTCGATCCGTTTTCGGATCAGCAGGATGTCTGCCTTGCTCACCGTGCCCAGAGTAATGTCCTCCTTCATGCGGAGCTGCGAGGCGCATGCTGGGAAGTCCAGGACCAGGGTGTCGTCCTTGTCCGTTAGGCGGAGGGCCTCTGCGCATGTCTCTCGCGTCTCTGGCATCCAGCATCTCGGTGGGCGAGAGTTCTCTCCTATTGCTTCCATTCCTGGCTGGTCCCGGTCCACTTTGCTTGTCCATATCGCGTCTCCTGCGCTCATCTTCCTCCGCAAAAGACGATCCAGGCGGCGGTGGACCTCCTCTTCTAGCCTGGCGTTCTCTATCAGCCGCCATACGTTCCCACTCAGCGGCTTCATAATCATATCTTGGGTCATTGTTGAAACGCGGATCCCGTCTTGGGTCTGGATAGCCAGGTGGGCCGTCTGGGTAGTACCCATATGGGTAGCCTGGCATAGGCCTAGACGAGCCGGATGCTCGACCAGGTGTCGGTCTATCATCTGTGTATCGACCTGAGGGCCCGCCGACAGGTGGAGAAGCCGGTCGTCGCGATCCCCCTCCTGGTGTTGGTCCAGCGTACTCCCTGTGCCCATAGCCCGAAGGGTTTCGCTGATCCGTAGGGGAATGCGTAGGAGGTCCAGGCGGCGCATGTCGTCTTTGTTGTTGTTGCTGCTGCTGTGTTTGCGGGCCAGCCCTGCTTCCCGCCATTTGTTCTTCTCTTTCCCTCTCTGCTTCTCGCATCTGTCTTTCTCGCTCGTACAGAGGATCAGCCTGTGCTCCCGCCGCCGCTCGAAGTTGATACTCGTACTCTGCCGCTCTTGTACGTGGCGAGTTGTTCGGCGATATTGCATGACGGAATGTGGGGTCATGTAACGCGTGAGGAGATTGTCGTTCTGAGCCTGGATAGGGCGGGCCCCGATTTCCTGATGGACCGCCTGGCATACGTCCTCCAGCCTGGCCTCCTCGGCTTGCATCGCGATCCATGTCCTGTGGGGCTGAAGCTGAAGCATGCGAGTGTATAGAAGGCCGGCTAGCCATCGTGAGCCCATGCTGACCGGCGAGCAGATGCTGCGGATTCGTGCCGGCAGGGCCAAGTCTTCCGCGCATGCTTTCATCGGGGTATTGACCAGGATAAGAGGGATGCGCATGTGATGAATCGGGTCTTGAAAATGATGATCTTCTCCTGCCATTCGGTACTTTGTGACTTTCACCAGGAGGTACATATGCTGCTGGATGTACGCCAGTTCCATTGGGAGGAGGCGTTCCTCTTTGATGTCTCTGTCCAGTCACCATAGACGACAAAGCAAGACCAGGTTCAGAAGCCGGACTAGGTTGCTGCGATATAGTCTTTGAGTCCAGATAGACAGGTTTAGCGCCCGAAACGTCCATATGAACCGATTGCCACGACTTCGAATCAGGCATGATGTCCTGCGGCGGTGGTGGAGCACTTGTGATTTCCGTTCCGTTCCTTAAAGCGTTCCTGACCTCCTTCAAGCGTCTTTCGAGCTCTATATTGCCGGGATCCAGCTGACTTGCACGCTGATATGCATCTGTTGCGTCCGCTAGCTGGTCATGGCATGACTCGTATAGTATGCCCAGATTCTGCCATATTTCCGGGATGAAAGGATGTATACGGACGGCTCTTGTGTACGCATCGAGAGCATCGTGATATTGGTTGATGTTGAAGTACAGAACACCAATAGAGCACCAGTATGCAGGATTTTTGCCATCTCGATAGACTGCTTGCTGATATGCTTCGTATGCTTTGCCGTAATTACTTTGTTGCATGAAAGCTCGTCCGAGGAGGTACCAAGAGAAAGGGTCGGTGGAGTCTAACATCAAACGTTAGGATCTGTCCTCACATCAGACGAGACGTAGACAAGCTTACCGTGTTCGAGAGACTGTGAGATGTAGTCGATGCACTTTTGTGGGTTATGGAAAGGCGTGCTTTCGCGAAGGTAGATTCCACCAAGATGCTGTAGAACCTTGCTGTGATCTGGCGTCGTGCTGAGTACACGCTCGTATGCATCTTTGGCGAGTGTGAGCTGCGAAGAGGGAGATGGTATTCAATCAGCATGGCGTCAGATTTACTGCTGTGAAATTTGATGCAACCTACATCCCGCTTGAGCTCGTGGGCGTGTCCGATCTGGTACCACACGTCGACAGCTTTGAGTGGCTCTGGAGGTCGAGCCAGAATATAATGAAAGCACTACACAAGGAGGCGAAGTCAGGCACTGTTCCCGCACATCCTTGTCTGTAGTCTGACGACTCACTTCCAGACTAGCATCTGCCTTGCCTTGCAGCTTGTATATTATACCCAAGCGGAAGAAGACTTCCTCACGCTTATGGAAGTCTGAGGATATGCCATTGCTCAGCACTGACTCGGACAATCGTCGAGATCAAGTACTCACTAGGATCGAGCTTTAGTACGCTCGCAAAAGCTTCTTCCGCATGCTCGACAGAACCGTATCTATCATAAAGGATTCCAATCCCATACCAAAGTTTAGGATCATCTTTCTTGACAGCTTTAGCTATAGCTTGTTGATAGCAAGTGTACGCTCGAGGCATCTGACCAAGCTGTAAGAATGCATGCCCTATCAAAGACCACATTTCTCCTTCATTTCCAGTTTCATCAATCGCTATAGCTCTTGAAGTGTAGTCGACCACTTTGGTGTAATTATCCTCGATTGAAGTAATTTGATTGCTGCTGCCATGCCCGTTTGATGTGATCCCACCTGCGCCATTGACCGAATTTGGATTCGTTCCATTAGCCTTTTCGTGGTAGTATCTAGCCATACCATGCAAGCTATCCAAGCAATAAGGATTTCTTCTCAAAGCAATCTCAAAGTTCTTTCTAGCTTTAGCATAATCACCTAAATTCCAAGCGATATTACCAATTTCAGAATAGCACGATTCAGTCTCGTTATCTAGCTCTTGAAGGATGATAGGTAGATTTCTTCTTCTTTCAATGCTAAAATTGACCTCTTTTGATGCTTCAATGTTGAGTAGGTTGCCGTGCTCGGCTACCCATCTTAATGAATGGTTTTGAACTTCGGTAGATGTACTGCCTGCCCCGCCCATTGGCCCTGCATTGCTGTTCATGATGGCACCAGGTCCGGCTCCTGCTCCCATAGATGCAGCTTGTATAGCAGCGTGTGAAGAGGGTCCAGCCATAGCCATGCTGCTTGAAGGTCTTGTAGCGGACATTGGTGCACCAGTGTGAGCAGTAGCCGATGATGACCAGGGAGGGATCGCTGAATGGCTTGAGAGCGGATGTCCGGAATGAGATGGTCCAGGTGGTGGTGGTCCTCCAGTACTGACGTTGCTCAGTGCCTCAGCTACCGTGATGGGGCCTCCTAGACCAGGAGGTCCTCCACCATTTGATAGTGATGATGGTCCTGCTCCAGCCGGATGATGAAGGTGTGATGGTACATTGGCAGGCTGATGATGATGGTGATGATGCGATGAAGATGATGGAGGATGTACTCCATTACCATTCATAATGTGACTGTTGCCTGAATAATGGGCTTGACCCGTTGATCCTGATGGCTGTCCATTGATTGCGGATCGTCCGGCAGGTTGACCAGATGCTGGCATCGACGTGGAAGACGAAGGAGCAAGCGGAGGAGGGGCTCCTCGCCCAGTCCTACTTATAACTTGCTGTTGATGTTGTTGCTGCGACTGACTGTATGCACCACCTGGACTGCCAGGTGCTGATGTCTTGTTCATTTCGCTGTCCTCTGATGCTGCTGCTGTTCGGGGATGAGCTTGATGCTGCTGCGGTGATGAAGGGGGAGATTGATGATTCGAGTGACCCTGTGCAGCTTGGTGAGAGTGATGATGGTGATGATGATGCTGCACTCTGTGATGATGGTGGTGTTGCTGCTGTTGCTGGTCTGAGCTCGCGGTCACGGTCACCGGCGAGGAAGTGCCGCTGCTCTGAGTACTGACGAGGTGATGGTGATGATGATGATGAGACGGAGGCTGTCGAGAATGATGTTGATGTTGACTAGAAGCACTCTTCTGCAGTGATGTGGATTGCAAGGGTGCCATGTACTGTGCTTGTCATGTAAGCTCTCTGACTATCGTCTATCCTCACTCAGCTACTGCATGACTCCTTGGATTGACAGATATGAAAGACAAAAGCCCTTGCAAGCTAGAGCGCAAGCGAGGCGTTCCTTGATGAATGTCGATGCACGCTGTGCTGTTCCTGTCACACAAGTTGCGGACTGTCTCCCATCCAACCGCTCTGTCCGTTAACGTTCCAACTGCCTCGTCAGACGCACACGGCACACGCTTGCTTGTCTCGAAGGTATCAGAAGACAGCTGGCTGCGACCCACAACCCGTCGGTTCGCTTTGAGGTGGTGGAGGGCAGCCGAAGACAGCGTTCTGTCTCTCCGGATGTAGTGATGTCTCAGTTGCGATAAGGTCGACGAGACGGTGAGGTGAAGCAGCACCTTGAAGAGAGGCAATCGAATGGCGCAGATGATCTTCACACACGCACGTCCCACCCTCCTCTGCATCACCACTCTCTGACCGAACACACCCTGATCCACATCAATCGTAGACCATCACACGTAGTCTTCTCCGTGTCAGTGTCCACCTCCCACACTCATGGTCTCTGTCAAGCAGAGCCCGGCTACTCGTAGACCGGCAACTTGGATTCGGAATTAGATCCATGCTGCAGATGCAAGCAAGGGAACCCGCGCCCTTCTGCAGGAAGCGCTGTCATGCTATTGGCGTTCTACTGTTGGTCGAGAAGCTTGCAATTGCAGAGATTCCTCGTGAAGACGGCAAGTACTAAGCAGCTCGAATCTGGGAGCAGCTCCAACCGTATACGTTAACACGCGGACAACGGCGTTTGGCATTGCCAAGATCAGGAGTACAAAGCGCAAAGAGCTAAGCCCAGAGTTCCTGTTGGCAGCAAAAGGCTCTGCGTAGCCCAGCAGCCTTTGCAGTGGGGGATGGTGCTTGAAAGGTGAAAGCGAGAGCCGGCCGTTCTTTGCGCGGCCGCTTTACATGTATATTGAACCATGTGTCGGCTTTATCACTTGATGACAAGGTCAGCCATTTCGCTTGAAGGTCTCCGTATACTACATGCTTGGCCGTCCTGGCTCCTTCGCTGATTGCAGTATCTATCTTTGTTTTGTCGGACTTCGGCAAGGCGAACTTGCTGCTCACTCACGCCGAACACCTTTTGATTGTATGCTCGACTTCGGCGACCTGCAGTTTATTGCTGCAGCAGATACTTACTGCCTCCATGTATGCAGAAGCGATAGAGACGCGGGTTTTACATCAAGCTCATTAGCATGTCCCCCATAGTGCTTTTGCAAACGTTCTTCCGACTGCAATTTAGCAGTGGCAGGGGTGTCAATTGTTGCCTCGATGGACGGCGTATGGGGCGTGGACGGAGTATGCATACGAGTCGTGTGCAAAATCATGGTCTTGCCGGGAGAGAGGCTCGTGGATGGCGATAGCTGTGTGGACGGACCAGAAGAAACGGATGGCAGCTGAGAAGAGCAGGTTAGTCGCTTGATTGTCAGTGCAGACAGGAAATAGTGGAGAGGAGCAGAGCAGAGTAGAGCAGAGTAGTTCAGCTTGATAAGCTGGTAGCATACTGTCAGAAAGTCTCTGACACCGCTGTACCCACAGCTCGTACAACGCGACCGTGCCACAGCCACTGCCGTGTGACCAAGCTACACCTGCTGCTATGAGGCTTTGAGTACGAATGGCCATGAGATAGTACAGGCAAAATGGTTCTATATGCGTTTGTCAATAATCTTCGGTGGTCATGCAGTGGGGCAAAGCAAAGAAGATCGAGCTCGTATACGCTGCATTCTTGACAGCAAGTAGTGTAGTGGCTTTGGACAGCTACAACAATTTACCGGCCACAGAGAAGCTTCTCGCGCAGAGAAGAGCGAAGCAACAGTCAGCCGGATATACGAACAGCTATCGCTGGTCTAAACGAATACACCCAGCCGTTCGAGGGTTTCGGACAGCAAACACCGAGCTTGCTGTACCCTGGGCACGCGCGCCTTTTAGAGATCAATAAAGTAGCAGGACCCTGCTTGTTCGTCAACAACGGGAGAAGGAGGGGGATACTGTTAGTAGCACACAACAAGACGTACACTCCTGCGCTGCTCCATGAGCGCTGCTTTACACCTGCAAGTCCACCGGTGATTCAGTAAAGCGCGACAAGGTGGAAGAGGTCGGCGCGTCCATTTCAAACATTGGGGCCATAGGCAGCGGGTCCTTCACAGAATCGGTAGCTTGCAGTGCAGGAGAGCAACGTACAACATACCTACATTATGGAAAACGACTCGTCTACATCTGGAGCCGCTGCCAGCATTACAGGCGATGCCTCCCGTTCAATGGCAACGTCTAGCGGATCAAGCTCATCCATAGCAACATCCAAGAAAGCAGCAGATGCAAGTACAGTAGACCATGAAGCACATCAAGAAGGTCAGGCTAGCTCAAATGGAGGTCCCATAGCGTGCAATGGCTGTCATCTATCTCTCGAGGAGACCAGTGACACTGTAGTTGTGAGCTTCGGCGACGGCCTGTGGCACGTAGACTGGTGAGTGAACGGATGATTCATGTCGTGTGCTTACTTTACATCTGCTGGCGTACTGACTACAACACCCTCCATACATCACACCGCTCTTCCCCCTGCTGTACTTGCATATATGCCCTGCACTCCCAAAAAATGCCCGAACAATCTCATTTACGCGCGCTTTCCGAAACATGCTTACACAACGTATCGCCGAAACATAAAACCCCTGCTATACTTCAAATACTGTTAGCTTGTGAGTATGACGCGCTCGGTATACTCATAAACGCGCTTTATCCACGAATGATAAGCTGACTTCGTTGCTGTGTTTGCCATACCAGCCGATGCGCCAAGTGCAACAATCTCGTTGAACACGATACAAACTTACTTTTGCTGGCGGATGGAAGTCCGGTGTAGGTCGCGTCTCTTTGGCATGAATGAACGAGAGATGTCAAAGCTGATCATTACACTGTCCTGCAGATGTGAAGGATGCTCATATGTCTGCTCGTTCTGCGGGCAATCAATATCGAATGAAGCTATAGTTACTGGAGACGAAAGCTACCATGCAGACTGTTTCAGGTGTAAAGCGTGTAGTACACGCATCGAAGAGCTAGTGTTTGCGAAGACCAGTCAAGGGATCTACTGGTATATTACATATCGTATGCATCAGCTAGCGATCACCATAGACTAAATCTATTTCTTTGCGCAGCATGGCATGTCACAATGAACGCGTCGCAAGAACAAGGAAACATGCGGAAAGTAAACGGAACAGAAGCTTACGACGTAATCATCGTCAAGGATCATCGGGACAAGGCTCTTCATCAAGTCGGAAAGCCTCATCATCGCATCAAGCCTCGACTTCGTCTTTACAGCCTGACGCAAGAAACGGTAGCGGTGATGGCTCACTCATGCCGCAATCACCATATGCCGACGGGCAAAGCGCACCGAATAGTGCCCACTCGGCGTCTGCCGGACATGCACAGTCGAGCATCAGAACAGGATCAGGAGATGCTGATGGAAACGCAAATTTGCCTGAACCGCCTGCAAGTCTCAAGAAGCTCCGCGGAATGGATAAAAGCCCGCGTCTGGGTGACAAGGAGTCATTGCATCCGAAACCTCAGGACCAGTCACGTCTCCACACAAGCCCTCGTCACGGTCAAGAGGCTCTGTACATGAGCCCGTCAGCCAGCTCAGACAAGACTCTTCCAGCCGTGGACATAGAAGTGGAAAGGTCAGGCTCGTCTACTAGCATGCATCAAGCTTCATCAGCTTCCACACGCAAGCCTAGCGAAGAAGATCTGTCTAGGGCTTTTTCAGCAAATCACGATTCAAACTCACAACGTCATAACTACCCCGCTCTCAATATACCTCCCTCCACTTCTCCCACACCATCTGTACGCGCCGCAAGTCCTACTATCCCAGCTTCTTCACCTACGAACACAAACTTTACCCAAATACACAGTAATGGCTTGGCGGCTCCTCGAGCTAATGCAGGCAGGAATGCGAATCGTAGATCTGGTTTCTACGGAGTCATGGCCCTGCCTTCTGGTAGTACCTCGCCTACTGGCAGTGGATCTGTAACGCCTGTCTTGCAGGACGATCAACAGGCTAGCGATAATCAGGATGGCTACTTTGCGAATGTAAGCGGAAGATCCGCGCATGACCGCGATACCGAAGCAATGCATGCCCAAGATGACATGGTCACGGAAGAAAAAGCATTACCCGTACAGCCGCTCGCTATTACGCGCACACAAAATGGTGCAGGTCGAGCTGCAACCCCTTCGTCTTCTCTCTCGTCAGTGAACACTAGCGGCGCTGGTTCGTCCTCTTCACTCTCTATCCCTTCGACCAGCTCGCACACGCCACAGACACTGTCTGCTTCCTCCTCAGCGGGCAAAAACAACCATCTCTCCTTTTACGATCCTGACGTTCTTGTCTTCTTGGATGCTGTCAATGATGGCTCAGGGCAGAAGCGCGCTGTTGCTCAAGGTCACTCCACGCTGCACGATAAAGACTCTTTATCTGTCCATACGCCGACGCGACCCATTGATACAGCCCGGAACAGTGCTAGCAGCACGATGGCCGAAGATGGATATAGCTCTGACACTACTCCCGATACTACCCTACGAGACCGCTCGGAGCTATATGAACCACACATTCGCTCAAGATCCTTATCGCCAAATCCAGATAAGCAGCGCTACTCGCTCACACCATCACCGAGACAGCCTAGGGACCTCAATCTCGTTGCAAACGGTCACATTTCTACATTTTCGGCTTCTACGAATGACGAAGATGAAGAACGAGAACTGCTTTCGCCTTTGTCAACGCGACGCCGCTCCTCAAATGCCAACAACGGGCTGGGTCTCTCCACAGCAAGTAGTCAACGCTCAAATAAGAGCACATTCGGCCTGGTTGACGACGAAGAAGAGGACGAATCGACGAAGACTGCATTGCGTAAAGTCAGGGAGAGTATACGGCAGTCGAGAGGAGCTAGCATGTCTTCTGTCGGTATCGACTCCCCTGCGGCTTCTGCGTCTGGCATGACACTGGACATCGAACTGGTGGAGCTCTTGATCAAGGAATTGGAAGAGACTAAGAATCGAATGAAAGAATTACAGAAGAATTACAATGCAATACGAGTAAGTGCGCAGCAAGCTTCTTGCACACGCATTGGCTGATTAGATCTTTCTCCCCAGCGCGCTTCCCGACAAGCCTTCGAAGGCTTTTCAATGGCGCGCGAAGAGTATGATAGAGAAGTACAAGCTCGCCGAGAGGCAGAGTACGAAATGATACGTCTAAAGAAAGAACTGCAGGAACAAGCATCGAAGTTATCAGCATTGAATGAAGCGCAAGCGAAACAGGAGCATCTGACACGACAAAGCCAAGACTTACGCAATTCAGTTGTGGATATTGAACAAGAACTGAGAAAGATGAAGATTGAAAGGGATCTGACATATGCCGAGATGGAAGAGCTTGCAGCCACTGCAAAGTGCGTACACGTTATCTGGCTGGCGTATTTTGGATTTAGGCTGATTCCAGCTTTCGCAGAACTGGACCCGACTCGGTCAAGCTGCCAGAGAGATTGTCCGTCGCGCTTGACAATCGGCTCTCTACCCTCAAGGAAACCTACCGGCAAGAACTCGAGGCTCTGAGTGAAGAACGCGACACTCTAAAGGCCGAAGTCGAAGAGCTGCAGCAGGCGAAGGATCTGTTCAACGATGAGGGCAATGAGCTCAATAAGCGAAATGCAGACCTCTCTGAAGACATCACCGAGGCGTTGAAACAGTTAGAATCAGTCAAGGCCGCTACAGCAGTTGCACAGAATCAGCTATCGGCGTTGAAAGAGCAAGCCGGGTTATTGCAGAAGCACATAAATACTGGCAATCCCGGCTCGCCGGCTACGAAACAGCGTACGAATGTACTGCCGCCCCCTAGTCGAAGCGATAGTGTTCCTCAGCCGAAAGCAATTTCCAATCTGAGCTCTTCGGTCGCGTCTTCGAGCTCGCTGCGGCCTGGTCCTAATGCTGCTCCAACATCGCGTAGCGATACACCACCTCCTGTGCTCCCCTCAAACGATGCACAATCTGCTACAATAGTCCAGAAGATAGATCACGTTGCACCACACGCGACAGTCAGGAAGTTCAAGTAAGTCTTATGCGATAATCAGGAGCTGAAGTTGGACTTTGCTGAGCGAATATTCTGTACTTTCTCACTATAGATGGGGCAGCAAGAAAGGCTTAGAACGGCCGCTGAACGCATCGATAAGCAAGCACCCTGCGTTGACGCCCAGAGGTCACGCGCTAGAGCTCAGCGCGAGACAACACAACTTCCAACCCATCAGTATCTTGCGACCCGTGCGCTGCGAGAGCTGTGGTGACAAGATGTGGGGCATGGGAGAGCAGCGCTGTCACGGTAGGCCATTTAGATGTGCATCAACTCCAAGAGAGTGATTGTACTGACCTGCATCTCCTCTCGCAGCTTGCGGAATATACTGCCACAGCAAATGCGCACCTACCTTCAACATGATCTGCAATTCTGCAGTCGTAGTAGAAGAACCAGATAATCGCGCAGGCGCAATGTCAATGTTCGGCAATGACCTCGTGGCTCAATGTCTGAATGAGAACCGACTAGTGCCGATGGTCGTCGTCAAGTGCATCGAAGCTGTTGAAGAGACTGGCATCCAATATGAGGGCATCTACAGGAAGAGCGGCGGAATGGGACAGACCAAACTTATTTCGGCATGCTTTGACCGCGGCGAGCCATTCGATTTGGGAGATCAAGACCGCTTTAATGACATCTCGGCTGTAACTTCTGTGTAGGTTCTGGTCTGCCGCAACCTACTCGCAACGATGACTGACCTCGCTCAAATCTCGCTATATAGGCTCAAGAACTACTTCCGTAACCTGCCCAACCCCCTATACACGTTTGAGTTCCACCAAGATTTCTGTAGTCTGCCAAGTAAGTTCTGCATCGCACGCCTGGAAATGTGCAGCCCTCGCTGATCACCGCCTTCTCGACACAGGCATAAAGGAAAGTGACGTTCGCGTATCGAAACTTGAAGACCTGCTGCATTGCTTGCCAGAGCAGCACTATGCCACTCTGCGAATGTTGATGCTTCATCTGCATAGGTGAGAACTCCCTCAGACCTACACATGAGTCCGGGCTCCATGGACTGATTCAACGTTGGCAGGATCCACCGGTCGAGCTCTGAGAACAAGATGACACCGGCAAACCTCGGCGTAGTATTCGGACGTAAGCAAACACTCTTATTCTGGCGTACAGAGACTTGACAGCTGATGACCATTTCTTCTTCTCCAAATGCAGCCACTTTACTACGGTCACCTGATCCATCGCAGGAGTTCTCGCAGATGCACTTGAAAGCACGTGTAGTTGAATTAACGGTCGAGAATGCACCATTACTGTTTGAAGAGGCGTAGTAGTCACACCATCCAGTCGTCATCGTACTTTTTCTTTAGCAAATTCCAGCAATCCAATCTTGAATCATCGTTTGTGAAGGCTCGAATTCGGAGAAGTTGCTGTACGATGACTTCTGTAGGATGAACGACTTCGGCTTCGCGTGAAGTATGCCCAAGTTCAAGAGCACAGTTGCAATGCCGATGCCTGTGCTGTATACTCGGGTGTGGCAGTTTCTCATGGGTGTCAACGCCACCATTTCGCCGGGTGATCGAGCGGCTCCGGCACCGCGATAGCGAGAGGCGCTGATAATTTTCCGAGTGAATTGTTGCTTTTCTATCCATCACTGCTATCCCCTGCTGTAAAGGCGTATTGTACAGCAACATGGCACCAACTACTACGAATGGTCAAGCCTCGAGCTCCTCTTCCTCTGCTTCGGACGGCAAGCGGATCGACCTTGCACACGATGCTTCACCACCTTCGCAACTCCCGACAATCTCTCGAAATCCATCATTAGCAGCAGCTATACAAGCCATTGACATCGATACTCCTCACGACGCAGATGTAATTCGCATAGGAACACGCGCTTCCCCTCTTGCGCTCGTGCAAGCGAATCTAGTCTTGACTGGCCTTCAAGCATTAGGATTACCGTATCAATTCAAGCTTGCACCGATGTCAGTCGCTGGAGATAGAAACAAGATTGAACCCTTGTACTTGATGGGGGGCAAAGCTTTATGGACTAAAGATCTGGAAGTTGCGCTTGTCGAAAATGTCGTCGATTGCATTGTACATTCGTTCAAGGATGTGCCGACCGTCCTTCCTGATGGATGCGAGATTGGAGCTGTATTGGAGCGCGAAGATCCCAGAGATGCATTAGTCGTCAAGGCTGGAAGGTCTTGGAAGACACTGGATGAACTGCCGCACGGAAGCTGTGTGGGAAGCTCGAGTGTCAGAAGGATAGCCCAGCTTAGACGCAAGTTCCCACATCTGAAATTCCAGGATTGCAGAGGTAACATGTGAGCCTAGAACGCACCTGGCTTTGTGTATTCCATATGCTCAGTGCTGACACATCTTACGGCTTGTTGCAGCGAAACACGCTTGAAGAAACTTGATGCCGAGGACGGTCCCTTCGATGCCTTAATTCTCGCTTCGGCCGGTCTGCTACGAACAAACCAAGATGCACGCATAACAAACTATCTATCTTCCCCAACAATGCTACACGCGACTGGACAAGGCGCAATAGCAGTGGAGATCCGTTCCAGCGACAAGAAGATGCAAGATCTCGTTTCTCGGCTAAATCACCAAGCTACAGAATGGCGAACGAGCTGCGAGCGTGCTCTACTGCGCACATTAGAAGGAGGTTGTTCAGTACCTGTAGGAGTGGAGACGAGATATCTAATGAACCCTTGTCCGGCATTCAAGAAGATCGAATTGAGGGCAGTCATTGTTTCGCTGGATGGCCAAACGGCAGTTGAGCACTGCGAGAGTAGGAGTGTCAAGACTGTGAAAGAAGCAGAACAACTGGGTATTGATATTGCGGAAATCCTGATCGAAGGCGGAGGCAAGACTATCCTTGAAGATTTGGGACGTATAGTCGCACAGAAAAACGTCAAGGGAGTCAACGACCAGATTGCAACGCTGGAGAAGCAAAGGCTGGAAGCTACACAAGAACATGGTCTACATCACTCGTAGCACATGCTTGTTCGACAATATATCCAAGATCACGGACTTGTGAGATCGTATCAGCCGGAATTCCTCGTTCCTTCTATCTCGTAATTCCGTGAATCACTTCGTACGCAACTCCAGCAGTAATCGTTAGCTTGTATCTTCCTACTAGCACTTTCTCGCATGTTCAATTGTTTCCCCTCCGTTCGTCGAACTTCGGGGGTGTTGTAACATAACTTCAACTACTTTCGGTTTCCACGTAGATTTGCTTTCCGATGCAATACATAGACTGCATTATTGCTGCGCTGAAAGCAAAGGATGGAATTTCGAATTAGTGCCTCTTTGCTGATGTGAATCAACTATAGATGCCTCTTTGCCCAGCTTTGCGAGCATTCTGGCATTCGTCTCAGGCCGTTTCTTCTGACTGACACGTGTGGCAAATGCTCGGCATCTCCGTGTACTGGGAACGTGTACGAGGCTGATCCAGAATTCAATTACGCAGGAAGCCTGGTCACTTAGTAGGACTACACTCCCTCTGTGAGCCTCTTGCTGCTGTTGAATGCGCCATACGAAAAGAGAGCTCGGTTTGTCGATGCCTTCGTCGACGTGATCGAAGCCGATACTCGTGATTTTGCAGTTCACTGCAGCTCGTTTTCACAAGACCTACCTAGCCAGCTCTTCTTTACTGATAGTCAAGTCACAGTCATCTGCACGACCTCTTGGGCCCGCACACTATGTCGTCTGTACCTTCTACGTCGACTGGATCTGCTTCCTACGCGCGAAGGCTTTTTGTGCCACCGTCAGACAGCGAAGAGTCCGAAGGCAGTAGATCACCACGGCGGCGACGAGCAGGCAAAGAAGCAGCTCGAGGAGGGAATGGTCAAGATAACAATGAAACCTTCGAAGCTGACGTCAAGATGGAAGGAGGCGAAAGTGCCGCTGCTGCTGCTACTTCGTCGGCTCAGATATACATTGACAGCGACGACGATAGCGATCCTGATGACCCAGTTATCAAGACATTACCAGTTTTCCTGACTCCTGCACTGGCAAATTCACTCGCTTTGATACAATATCCAGACAGACCTCCCGCGCCTCATACTGTTCATCCACTGCTACCTCCCTCTTTACGTCCAAACGATGAACATGATACACGACCATCGACCGAAAGGATTTCAGCTAGATATAAACCCAAAGTTGGTCAACTGGAGTTGTCCGTACCTTTGGAAGTGCAGAAAGGAATAGAGGAACATCGCTACAATGTTGCACGAGCAAGAGCGCTAGGAAGAGGCGTGTCCAAAAACGACTTGGGACCCGATGGGACTGGAACGAATGTTTCAAAATCTTCGACGCAAGGCAACAGCATGACGGATGATAGAGGATTTTCTAGAGGCAACGAAGAGGCGCTGAAACGGATGGCTTTGACGGGAGAGACTCTGCCTGATCAAACATGGTATGCGTGCGCGGTATTGAAGGACAGTGAGTTTGGAAACCCATGCTCTTTTTAGATCTCACTTTTTTCAAATTTTACCTTGGAACACAGACTGACACCTGACTGCAAACTCGCAGACGAAGTTCATCTCACACCTCTAACGCGAACAATGCAAATGCGAGCGTCTCTACATTATCTTGATGAAATCGATCAATTAGAGCGTACAAATGCACGTAAAGAGCGAGCGAACAACCGAATAGATGGGGGTAGTGATGATGATTTATCACCAGGACAAGGAGGTGATTCAGATATGGAAGAATCAGCAAAATCAGCAAGTGCAATAGCAGCTAGAAAACAAAAAAGAGCAGCTGCTTTAGATAAAAAAGCTAAAGCTGATGATATGAAAGCTATCAATGTATCGGTTGCTGAAGGATCTGTAGCTGCTGGCGGAGGAAGTGGTGGAAATGCTCCAAAGGACGCGAAGACCGCAAGAGCTGCAGCTTCACTCTTTGGTCCCGCTAAAGCTGCACAGGACGAAGATTGGGTTGATCTACATTTTTACGATCCTACGGTAAGCCGGCCATCTCTTACTTCTCTCGGGCGATATACACGTTCGTGCATGAAGATGGACTGACTTCGTGCTGCCTTTTCCTTTGCTAGACCGACGAGTCAAATCGCGTCTATGAAAAGCTTTTCGCCTCAAAACAAGACAAATTGGAAATGTTGACGACAGCAACGCAATACCTCAAATTTTAGCTACGCACGAGCATGATTTCTCACTCATTTTTTACACCTGTATAATCATTGCGCAGTTCCGGTGCTTGTTGTTGTAATTACAAACGGTGACTGCGAATGAAGCGAAACACTTCTTTATTGGATCTTCTGCATACTAGCAGCCAGTAATGAAAGGGAAGCTCGCGTCATCTTGCCTGCACCTCGCACATCATGCACATAGTATTAACAATTGAGCTCGTAAGACAGACTGAACAGGGGCGCACAGAAGGCGAGATAGGTAAAGCGAAACAAAAGCAAAGAGGCGAAATGAGACTTTTGGGCGCATCATCACTGCATTGCGACCCAACGAAAGCCGAAACAAAGACACCGCAGCCGAGGTAGAGAGTATCATACTGTTGTCATTACTACTAGATATGACATCGAGGAGGTGTTTGCATCCGAGCGATCTTTTGCTAACACAGCGGACTATCCGAGAACGGCGTCTTGTTCCGTGTACTAGTATGCTACTACCTCTTGCAATGTCCAACTAGTAGGTCTTGAGAAATAGAATGGTAACTCCCTTTTTATGCCTCAGCAAGTTCGCGCAGACGACGCATTGTGCTATTTCAAACATCGCAACGGCCAAAGTCAGTACGCGATCTCAAGATAGTGGAGCGCGACGGGTGAAAAAAGTCTAGCTCACCTTCGGACAGCAGTAGCGGCAGGAGTAGCGACGGTCCAAGCACCACCGGCAGTTGTCTTTCTGCATCCCTTGCAGTGCCAGATACCGACAGCTGTTCTTCTAACGGCGTCTTTTCCGCAGAATGAGCATGTGTACTTGGCGTGCTGTCATAAGACATACCGCAATTCCAAGTCAGCCAATGATTCCACGTGGATGGTGATACAAAGTGAAAGGAAAAGATGAAACCAACCTGTGAGATTTCCATCTTCTTAATCTCCTTTCTCAATGAAGCACCATATCGGGTACCGTACTTTCCGGTGATTCCGGCCTTTTTTGTTCGCTTGGACTGTAGGAAACAATAGAACGAAGCATGGGGAGGTCAGCCATGTCCCCGGCTTAACAACCTGTCGATTGATGGATGCATCGATGGCAGACGAGAGAAGCTGCTGGTGCTGTGCACAAGTCCGGTGATAATCAAGTAACTATCCGCTCTCAATTTTAACAGATCTTGCTGCTTGCTTGGACGTGCAGGGTTGACAATGAATGCTGGAAGGTGGGGGGGTCGAGGAGGATTCACCACAGGCTCGTGGAGCGTTATTCTATTCTTCTTTGCAATGATCATGTGCCAGTTCGACTGAAGGAGGAGGGACTTTCAAGATTGACCACTTGCACATGCCTCGATGCTAGTGTTTATACTTGACGGCGAAAGGCTGTGTTCGCTTCAGTATTTCAATGCACATATAATGGCGTCCAGAGCTTGTTGCGTAATTGTCCTTTGCAAATCAATTGCCTCGTCTTTGCTTGAAAACTCCAATCTTCTGCGGCTCTTCGTCGCCCATTGACAATTGTTCGGGGGCAGCTGTATGCAAACACACCAAATCTTGGGCGGCAACAATTGACAGTATCCTGCCTGTTGTACCGTCGTGCCCATGCTGTTGAGCAGGTCTTGCCTTGCTGCTCCATGCTCTCCTGTTCGCCGTGCAGTCCACCATCTCTAGCCTTGTGCTTGACCAGCCAATACTCCCTCCCCATCCATCTCCTCATCCTTCCGGCACAGCACAGCAGCATCTCCCCATCGCATCCATCGCCGTATGCTCTCACTCACCATGATTGAAGATAGTCCTGTGTTGAGGTTGTCCTGGAGATAGTCTACCCTACACCTGCACTGCTTTGATTAATCCTGGTTATCCTCGATTACTCCTATTTTCGAGGTGGGAGGAATATTCCTTCCAGTTTCGGTACACCGAGGGAAGGCTCGAGGAAGGCCGAGAGGGAAAAGGCACGTGACCGCCTCTCTACTTTAGGGTAGGCTGCTTCTCGAGTTTCTGAATTGACTTGAACTTTTGTGTCCCGAGTGAGTGAAATGTGGGATTAGGTGATACCAGTTGATCGGGGATATTCCAGGAAGAGTGCATGCATGATTACATGTCTATATTGGCTCTCTTGCTTCTTCTCTACACACAAAGTAGCTCCATCATGTTCTCGACCAAGCTGCTAAGAGCAGCACTCTCTCAACCAACATCAACCATCGCACCCATTGAACCTGCATTCGTCCACCTGCCATTGACACGATGGCCTCGAGGTGCAAGTATTGATGGGATGACAGAAGCCACCACTAATCCATCAAGTAGCTCTTCAACTACTACTCGTCCTCAAGACATTCTCATCACACTCCCATCAGACATCTTCCATGCACCCTCTCGGCCCGACATCCTCCATCAATGCGTAGTAGCCCACCTCGCAGGTCTGCGTCAAGGCACAGCGCATACCAAGAACAGAGCAGAAGTAAGAGGAAGCAATAGGAAGATTCAACGTCAGAAGGGGTCAGGTAGAGCAAGAGTCGGTGATGTTGCTTCTCCTATCAGGAGAGGTGGGGGTAGAGCTTTCCCCAAGAGGCAGAGGGATTTCAGCTTGGGACTGAATAGTAAAGTCTGGAAGATGGGTGTCAGGACTGCTCTTTCTGAGAGGTGGAGAAGAGGGGAGGTGAGCTTTTCACTTCTTTATCTTCAACATTGATTCATTCTTACTTACTTGCTCTTTCTTCTTGTGTACAGCTCTCTGTCATCCCAACGCCACCTGTACTAGACCAAATCTCAACACGACAACTCGCAACATCACTCTCTTCCTTTCCCGACGTTCTATCCTCATTCTCAGCTTCTTCAAACCTCTCGTCAATAAATAATGCATCCAAAATTCTCTTCCTCGTCTCATCACTGGATAACAACTTCGCATTATCAGCTCGCAACTTACCAAATGTCAAAGTTGAATTGGTTGATGATATTGATGTTTTCCCATTATTACAAGGAGATCGTGTGGTACTTGATGTGGATGCTGTCAAGCACTTGGACAGATGGCTAGGTCGTCGTCCCTCCTCTTCCTCATTATCATCGAAAGAACAAGAAGATGAGCAAGTGCAAGTATCAGGAGAACGACAACCACCTACAAATTGGCCAACGGAAGATGGTGCCGATTCAGGTGCTGTCTACTCAAATGACCCTGAAGTCATAGAAGAAGAAGAAGCTCCCGTCATTTGGAGGAGATACCCTGATGACCCTCTTAAGCGTGAAAATGCTCTGAAGAAGATATATGAAGAAAAGGGTGCGGAATATGGTGATAGAGTCAGAGATCATATGGAGGAGATTGGAAAGGAAAAGGAGGCGGCATAAACGAACCATAACATCCAGGGCCGTATCCGTAACGTAAGGAGTAGATGAGATCAAGCTTAGACTCCATCTATGCCCTTCAACGTATTGCGCTAAGCCTGAAGCAAGGGCTGGACCGCGAAAGGACCTTGGCCCTCTTTCTTCACAATCTGCAATTTCGACCTCGCTGTCGCTGGTTGTCGCTCAAATTCACGGGCTAGCTATCCCTCTTCTCTTTTGTTTGTTACGCTTTCTGTCAAACTTACATGTAGCTGTTAGTGTGGGAACAAAATGAGCATAAAGAAAAATAATTAATGACCGTTGAGATGCTTGTCGTTATCAACTGAATAAAGAACACAGACATTTGTAATGGACATATCGCTTCAGCTCTCGTACTTTTTGTCTTCAGATCTGTGCTCTAAGCTAAGATCCTATAATCACTGAACGACGGCTATGTGTGCAAATATTACAGATCGCCTCATCGAGGTTCATTTCATTCACTTCTGTTGCTTCTTTCTTTGGCCGAGCTATTGTCTTGTTGCTATGATACATAGTTGTTGGTGGACACGCTCGATATTCTAACAAGCACGACTATTAGGACGCAGCATTGGAGTCATTTTACAAGATAACACAGAACCTTTTTCTACCAGTCGCTAGGTGTAGTATCGTTTTCCTTCTTCTCATCTTCTTCCTCCTGTAATTTGGCCTGTTTCTCAAGATCAACCTCCATATCATCGTCTTCATTCCCATCAACTTCTCCTGTGACTCCGCGTCCTCTCTTATCTTTCTCTCCCACGTAAGAGACACCACCTCCACTTGAATAGCGAGAGCTAGTGGAAGGACCATCGTTATCCAGTCCATCGCCATTGAATCCAGCTCTAGGAGCTAATTCATTCTCTTTACGTTGAATCTCTAATTGTTCATTCTGTTTTTGTATTCTTTTTAATCGTTTACTTTCTCGCATTAATAGATTTGAGCATAGTGAACTCGCTTCTGTGGTCGTCGCTTTAGGTGGTATAGAGGATGTCGATGTCGCACTTGCAAGAGGAGGAGGGGAGAGTACGGCTTGGAGAGACGTAAATGGATATAACAGGTATAGAGGTGCTTGAGCTCCACTTGTATTCTTCGAATTAGGAGACGGAGATCTTGATGTTCTCCCTGATGATCCTGCTCCATTTGATGAGATAGAAGAAGAAGAAGAAGAAGATCGTCTCATCATAGGAGGAGCTAATGTATTTGCCATAGCAGAAGAAGTACCGATGCTGCTTGTGAATCGAGACATTTCCTTCTCCAATCCTATCAATCCTCTAGTATGCAAACCGCTCAGCAAATCTGAGAATTCACTACTAGAGACTGGATGTAGTAAATCTTCTTTTTCGAGTAATGTCTTGTATAATGAATGTAATTCGGATGGCTTAGCACCTCCATGCGGTATACTCGAAGCTTCAGCATCGACATCAATTGGTGCATCGCTATTATTAGCTGATGATGATGAGCCAATCATTGCCCATGTGGGCACTTTGGAGGAAATCCTTCTAGCTAATAAGATCAAGAGAGTAGTCAAAGCCAATCGTTGATGCAGATTCAGTTCCGAAATCTTGCCTTGCAAAAGATTATTAGATGGTGAAGTCGATGTATTCAATGAACCAGCCGATGAATTGATACCATTGCCATTAAAGGAGGAAGATCGATTGTTTGCTGATGATGATGAAACGAGAGATACGACCCTTGTAGCTTTCAAGATATGCGAAGGCGTAAGTTTAGGTGCCGTCTTCGCGTCGAACTTTAATAAAGGATCTTCTAGCTTCTTCTCTTCTTTATCTTCGTCTTCATGATCATTCTCATGATCTCCTGTAGTGGTGGAAAGTTTTCTTTTCCTATCCCTATAAGCTAGCATGTTTTTCGTCGGGGAAATCGGTCCAGATGCAGCATCTGAAGTTGACTGCATTTCAAGTAGTCGTTTACGTTGTTCGTTTTCGAAGATCTCGACTGCTTTTCGGATTAAAGATAGGAAAGAACGCAGGTCACCAGTCACAGATGCTACCTTCTTAGCTGCCAATTCCAGAGCGGCTGGCATCATGATCGGTAGTGGTAGTATTGCTGTGTTAGCCATTCCTTCCTCTCCCGTGTGCTCGTCTTTAGCAAGACTCGTATTGCAGCTTGTTACTTCGTGGAGAGTATTCAAGCGTTGTTTCACGATAGCTACCATTTCATCGGATTGGAACGGTCTAAAGTGCAATAATTCAGGACCGTTCTGCATTATTTCGTTGGGTTGCCCGTGGGTTTCTTCTGCTTGACCTTCTTCCAGTGAGCCGAATAGCAAGGAGCTATACCGTTGCGTGAGGTCGAGTGCATTGGCTATTCCTATAAGAACGAGATTCGAAGATGGATCTAGGGCAATGGAGAACAATTCCGAGAGGACGTTGGTGCTGCTTGATGAGGCAGTAGTGGAAGAGGAGGAAGGCGTGTCGGGTAGTAAATGGTCGATCTCGTCGAGGACTACGAGGCTTTCCAAAGGAAGTATAGTCAGCTAAGGAAATATGTTTATAAGGTGCGTCCGAGGAAGTGACATACCTCTTAACACTTGGTGATCCAGTCAAAGCTTCCTTGAAGGACTCGGCAGTCCACTTAGGTTTTGCTTTACCTTTACCACTTGTAAAAGTGGCAGGTAGAGCCAGATCCAATTCTTCCGCGAGTCTAGCCCACACATCGTCCGGTCTTTGTATCGTCGTGCAATTCAACAATGACATTCGCATGGATGTAGTTTTCTCGCTTCTTCGTGTGATGTCTTGCAGTATATCCTGCAATAGAGCAGTTTTACCAGTACCAGGTGATCCGGAAATATACATTGCTTTCGCCTTCTTAATTGTAGAGCTCCACTGGTCACTCGTCTCTTCCTGAGAAATGATCTTCACATCCTCGTAGAGATTGGTAAAGTGACATCGTAGAAACGCGTCCAATTGCTCCCTTTCAGCTTGTCTTCCCACGAGCCTAGAACTACTTGAGGATGATGAGGAAGCTTGACTTGAATCACCATGTGCCGATAAGCGAAGTAGAGCCCTTGCACGAGCATATATGTTTGCATTGTACGAAGAGCTAGGTGATGGAGATGGTGACGGTGATGCTGCTACTCGCCTAGATGACGAAGCAGATCCCGAAGCACTTGTTGATGGAGTCCTCAAGCAGATGGAAGCTGCGTCGTCTTCCTCAGCATCGTGTTCCGATATCGAGATTGTAGGCGTTACAGGCGGAGTGGGCAGAAAGTTGTGCGAGGCTTGAACGCGGCTCTTCGTCTTCGTAGGAGTCACCATGACTAGATTGGCCCAATATGACAATTAGCACTAGCAATGCTTTCAATCCTTCTTCGTGAATATACAGAACTGACCATTTTCATTCAGCGCGTCGTCGACGTGATCGCGCTCAGTACCGGCGGCGACAACTGGATTCACCACTCTCCGCTTCTTCGTGGGAGTGATGACCACCTCAACAGAGCATGTCCTTGTACGTTTATGCTGTTGCTGCTCTTGCTGTTGCGAAGGTACTAGTTCCTGTTGCTCAAGAATGGGATCTGCAGCAGCTGCAGCAGCAGGAACGACTGCAGCTGGCTTTGCTGCTTTCGTCGATTTTGAAAAGCGAGCTGGGCGAGGTGGCATAATGAACGTGTATGTTGTAGTGTTGTTAAAGAGAGTATGTTATACTAATGCAATGAAGGAAGCGGTTGAGGGCAACAATCAAAAGCTGTCTTCATACTTTGTCGAGAATTGCCCGGAATCGCCCAAATGATATCGACGCGATCGAGAAAACAGACGCGTAAAGTGGGCTCGTTCACTTCGGACGATGCAATGTTAGACGCGATTAATATCGGACAAGCCTAGGTATGTACGCTGCAATACATTTACGATGATTTAGTGGACTTCCTTTTGTCTAATTTACTGTGGTCTACACTGTTCGCGACACTCGAGGCGTACTTCTCGAACGTCTCAGATCCAACACATCAAACACGAACGAAGTCGAAAAAGCTACGCATAGTAAGACGCCAGAGGCCAGTGCCATGTTATACGTATCGCACCTGCAAATCATTCAGTCAGCCTAGTGCTTTCCCCGCTTCCGGAAATCCTTAGTAATAACTGTCAGAGGGACTCACCAACCATTCCCAGAACCAGGTTTGCAACTCCCACCATAACCCAACGCAAATAAGCTCTCAGAAAACCAAACAAGTGCCCAGCATGCATCTATGATAGCTAATTTCCTCATTCGTCTACGAGCTTCACGCCATTTATCCTGTAATCTCATGATAGTCATCGTGTCCATCATTCTCGCCAATGGTTGATTGGCGCGCAGTTTAGCAGCTTCTTCTGCTTTTGCTGTTGAATTTGGTATGTGGAAATCATGATCTTCATCTTCGTCATACTCTTCAACTTCTTGGTGGTTACCCATTGTATTTAATGTCTTGCGTGTCTTTGTGGCATCCTCCTCGTCGTCGAATCCAGAGTCATCATATCGAGAAGGTGGTTTGGAAGTAGTTAAGCCTGATCCAGCGAGCATATTAGGATCCACTACTAAGTTAACCATCATAGGCTGAGATTGATGATATGGTTGCATATATCCTTTCTTTCCCATCTTTTTACCGAACGCTCCTCTTCCTCCTTTCATCTTCATCCCTGCCAGATAAGCATGCGCCGAAGGAGACGAAAAAATAGGCAATACAATACCATTTGGCATTAGATTATTCATCACATCTTGTCCTCCTCCTCCTCCTCCAACAAGAGGATGTTGATGTCCATTCTTTTCCACATGTTTAGTTTTACGTCGTACTACGAAAGGTTGGATTGTGAATAGATAAAAAGTACAGAGGAAACTTGCTAGTGAGATGATGTAGAGAAACCAAGTTGATATAGCTCCTTGAGGCGGTAAGTTATCGTCTTTAGCTGGGTTCGTGAACTATTCATCGGGGCAAAGGGGAAAGAAGTAGTACAGGAATACAACAGAGTCAGGTAGTCAGTTACTGATTCGCAGCGGACGGATTTTAAAGGGCACGGAGAAAAGAGGTCTTCAAGATGTTAAAAGGCTGGGTTAGGGTGAGGGCGAAACTCACAAAAGCACCACCCAATCCAGAAGTAACAGACACTAAACCTAATAAACCCTGACACCATCTCATACTCAATCTCATCTTCCTACCTTGCGTACGTAAATTTCCATGCTTTGTAATACCAAGTTCTTTATTTATCCTTGCTCTTTCTTGTTTTTCTTTAATTCTCATTTGTTTGAATGTCATTTTCTCACTTATCTCACTATCATCACCATCATCGTTGCCATCGTGATCCTCATCGTGTGGATTTGCTGCTCGCGCGTATTGGCCGTCTTCAGCCATGTTGGACGAATACGATAATAATGTAGCAGCTGACGGCTTTCGATCTTTGAATGCTCCTTCAGCAGTGCGCGACATTGCTCGATTACTGTCATTTTTAACACGACCAAACTCCCTCTCTAAAGCTCTTAATCGTTCCAACCTTCTTTCTTCGCTGATTCTCTTCTTGTTGCCTCCTGCCGTACCAGTACCAGTACCTCCATCGATAGCAACACCCGTCGCATGTTCGTCGTCATATCCAACACCAAGTCTGTATTGTCCCTGTGTAATTCTAGCGTGTTGTTCATCTGTCATCGGCTCCAAGCCTGTGCTGTCATGCAGCATGTATTCTTCATCTTGCTCATATGGCTGTCCTTCGCCATGTCTTGCGTATACTTCATTATATTCCGGCAGTGAAGTCATATGTGTACGCAAAGGAGGAGGTACTCGTTTCTGGTCAAGAGTACCAGCTGATGAAGAAGTAGCATCTACTCGAGACGAGTGCCAAGTCGCATCGAAGCCATGAACGCTTTCGTCATTGTTATTATTATTGCCGCCATATGAAACAGTAGGGGCTGATCCGTGTGAGAGAGCTCGATGAGAAGAAGAAGGTGGTGGAGAAGGAGGAGCTCTCCTAGCTTCAGGGGGAGGGTAAGATTCTCTTAATCTGGTATGACGAGCATTTGTACTAGTTGAAGAAGTGCCATTGCTAGATGAAGTGAAACGAGTATCAGCTCGTGAAGGTGGACTTCCAGGATGAGAGAGCAGTGATAACTGATAGCGAGGGGGTGATACCGTAGGTATGAGAGATACAGGATGATGTTGTGGAGTCGATGCGTTCGTATGGCCAGCTGATGAGTCTGCTGATGCGTATATGATAGCTTTCGGGGGCGGTCTTGGGTTGAAGTAGTCACTTTCACCAGCAGCACCGCCAGTGACAGACGGAGAGGCGACGAGGTCCGTCAGGTCATGTTCTGCTATTGACGAACTAGACTCTGTTGATACTTGTTGGATATGCATTCTCATATGCTCTGAATTGCTCTTGCTCTTACTTTACTGTCTGCTTGCCTTGCCTTGTCTGTTCGTTCCTTCTGTGTTGTCCTCGTCTAATCGATGTAGAGCACAAGTGATGATCTCTCTCTCTCTCTCGCTCGCTGGCTGGGAGATATATAAAGATGGTAGCAATTCAGTGCCTAGGTATGGCTGTTAGTATCATACAGACCATCATGGTGACAGTCAGTCATGTCTCGACAGCTCTGCCTTGCAATGCCTTGCAATGCAATCCCACCCAGTCCAGTCGAGCAATGCGGAAACACAGGATAGGAGCTTCAACTACCGACGTGACGCGGACCCTCCCTTGTTTGTTCGCGATGACAAGTAGCATTGTAACGAATGGAAGGTAGTATCACTGAATCATCTTTCCATGTTCGACTTGGGTATGATAGCATTCAGCAGAGCAGAGGGAAGAAGCAAGGAAGAAGAAGCAAGCCAGAAGAAAGATCGCATGACATAAATGAGCGGCGATACTCCGAAGTATATGTATTGACACTTGTAACGCTCCCTCCTGATCATCTATTTGTAGACATCAGCAGTGGAGTCTCTGCTCTGTCTATTCTGGCTATCGTATCTACAACATGGATTGGGCGTCGTTTATTGCTGAACAAAAGAGCTGGTTCCTGTACGATTACGTGTCAATTTATATACACTACGCGACCCTTCTTTCAAGGTGCAAGCAATGACCTTCCTAGATGGACAGGCTTGCTATCATATGCTCCTTATAGCTCCATGTCGAAAGCAAGCTTGTCTGAGTCACACCATCAAGCCCCCATCAGCCAAGGTGGTTTTCCAGACAAGAAGGCGGATAGGCAGAACATCATGCCCGCGTTCAGTACTTACCTGCGAATTTGCCTTTTGTGTATTCGAGCAAGCTGCGGCAAGACGAACAGTAGTATGAGCGACAGGAATGTGCAAGCTGACATCTCTTCATTCAATGAAGAAAAGCTGAACTCACTCGACGTGTGTTGGATCAGTGGCGTATTTCTGAATAGCCGGGATGCCATCGATACATAATAACGGGGCGGAACGGCGGTAAGTAAGTAAGGTCCGCACTCCATATACCACAGCAATGCCATACTACTCACACGAACGCTCTCTTCGCTGTCGAAGATGGAGTAGAGCACTGTGAGGAAGCAAGTGAGAAAGTCAGCTTTCGTTGTACGTCGGGTCTATCTAGTAGGTGCCCGGCTATCGAGAGCCAGAAGAAGGGAGCTCTTCAGCTCACTATGTGTATATCCATTAGTTCTATGCTTTGTTCCCTCGATGCAATCACCGAGTCTGATCTCAAGTAGTCCAGGTATCTTGCCTATTCGAAGATCAGCTTATATAACTAACTAATCACAAGACTCATTGCACCGTCGTGTCGTGTCGTGGGACCCACCTAGCATAGCTTCACCTTTCTCTACCCATTCTTTCGTGAAATCACCCGCTGAGGGATCTGCTTTGCACAGTACGATGTGGAGGATCTTTGGCATGTTCGGATATGTATCAATGTAGAGACTTGGTATATGGAGTGGGCAGGTGTAAAAAAGATGGGACTCCAACCTTTGTATCATAATGAGGGTCTCTTTCGGCCGGCCGGTCCGATCACCGCCATTGCGCGAAGGAAAGCAAGACCTAGATGCCGGAGTGCAGTTACTCGTATGTATAATAGGCAAGTGAAGAGAGATCCTCTGGAATAATGATGAGGACGATCCATTTCAAAGGTTGGCTTCTGCCTTATAATCTAGACAACAACGAGTTTCTTTCTTCGACGCTCTCTTTTCACGCACTAGAAGAGCTCAAATAGAAGGTGTCTCGACGTACGACTGAGTGAGATGACATCAAAGTATCTGGTCTTCTATGATGCCTGCTTCACGCTTTCAGCATTATCTCCACCAGCTGGCTCTCCCACTCTAATCCGCTGCTAATGTCTTCTTACCCTTCTTGCTCCAGCTACTTTTACCTTGTTTGCGTATCTTCTTAGGTTTCACCTCACTGGCCTCCGAGACTGCCTGACTCAGTATATCGAATGAATCATTATTGATACGATTCACATCCGATATATTCACATGTTCAGATGACCATGTAGTAGTAGACGGACTAGTATGCCTATCTGCATCCTCATATGATTTTTCTCTGCTTGAGGAGCGTTGCTGTTGCTGATATTGTTCATGTGCATATTGAGCTGGTGATGATATCGTGCTTGATGATGATGATGATGATAATAAAGGTACAGCTCTGCCATACGATTCAATCAGAGCGTTAACCTCTGACATCTCTTCTTGTTGTCCTTCTTCTTTTGCGCCTGCACTTCCAGCCATGTCCACACCTTCATGCTGTGGAGAAGCGAATCTACTACTAACTGAAGAAGGAGAATTAGATCTAGACAATATATTATCATTCAAATTATCTTCTCTATCTCTATATTCAAAGTATTTTTTCCTATCTTCAACTACTATCCTTTCAATCTCTCTCAACGCTCGTCTTTGTGCGTTTGAAAAGAATAATTTGCTTTCGATATGCTTTTCGATAATGTACTTTGAGGCGAAAGAAAATGGTTGGTGTGTGCTTGCTTTTTCAGCTTGTGCGCTTGCAATCGATGTGTCTTCATCTTGTCTTGCCTCATTTTCAACCTTGACTTCTCCCTGGTCTGACTGCGACTGCGATAAGGCCGCACTGTTGGCCTTAGCGGCTTCTTCTTCTTCTTCTTTCTCCCTCCTCTCCGCTTCGACTTCACGTTGAGCCCTCAATCTATCAGCCATTACAGCGAGACTTATATTCTTAACATAATCCTGAATAGCCATATTCAAGTGAACAGCTCCTCTTTCCATTTCTTGAAGTAGCTCAAGCACACCTTGAATATCACCATGGTCTTCCCATTTCATCCTAATATTCAAGGCATATAGCTTGGGGGTGCATCCGTACAGGTATGACTTGGTTGAATGTTCTTTCGCCAAGATAAGTGGAAGGAAAGCCATTTGTCTCGTTGTAGATGATGATGCTGCACCACTTGGTAATGAAGTAGATGAAGTCCTCAAATAATGAGTCACGTCAACTAATAAATCACCATATAAATATTGCAGTTCTTCATTATTGCTACTACTTGTTTGATTATTATTGAAATCAAGTTTATACATGAGAGATTCTTCATTTGTCTTGGAGAATAAACGATCTTGCAACCATTTCAAAGCTTGTGCTGGACTTGATAGGTATCTAATTTCTTCTTGTAATGTTAGACTGTACCTTCTTGATTCAGCTTGTGAATCGAATATCTTCTCATGGAGTGCGGTATCGACATGGGAGATCGGCGACGATGTAGAAGGTGCAGCTTGACGACGTGTCTGTTGCTGATGCTGATATCTTGTAGTACTCTCTTCTTCTCCTCTTCGGGACGCCCATGCTGAATTACCGGTTGACTGATATGCGGATTTCTGCACGCGGGATGGATCGTGATACTGATAGTTTGTGGGTAGGGATGGATAAGAACCTCCTCTGGTTTTCTGTATCTTCGCAAGTAGATCTGCCCAGCTTACGCCTTCGCCTGATGTTGGCGGCGATGATGAAGATGATGATTGTAATGCACTGGCAGGAGAATCGAAAGTCTCATTCGCTTCATTTGATGTCTCAGACGTGTTGACTCCAGTCGGAAAGGGGGTTCGAGTTGACTTTGAAGAGCTTTCCTGACTCTTTGTCGATGCGGAAGCTGTCATCATCTTGAAATGCGAAGATGCTTTTTCGCCACCAGAAGCAGGAGCATCGTAAGACTCCGATGATTTCTTGGAGAAGGAGGGAGAGTCCAAGGGTGATTTATCTGATAGCCAATTCGGTCTGTTCTTGTATGGCAGAGTATACTTAGGGGCCGATGCTGCTTGAGGTTCTGTACCCGAGGTAGTAGATGGATTCTGTTGCTGCTTTCGTCCGGAAGTTGTGCTCTTCAAGTTTGACCCGCCGGGAGTCAAACCAGCCCATAGACGGTCATAGTATGATACATTAGCATCTGTAGAGGGTCTATCACGAAGTTTCAGATTCAATATACGGCCGTTGTATAATATACAATGTAAACGATGCAAAAAACTCACTGATCGTGCTGGCTACTTTTGCAAGTCGTCGAAAAAGCACAGATGCATCGGGGGGATGTGATGACTTGACGCCGAGCTGAAGGTGTAGTCGTAGAGAGACTCGCTTGGAGAATGCTTGCTTTACCGGCTCTCATGATTACTGCATGCAGTGATAGATAGGAAGAAGAGTAAGAAGTATGATTTTCACGATCACCTCCATATGTACAGAAACGCAAAAAAGTAGAGATGCATCTGTATTGACTTTAAGCCATCCACATCATCTAGGACTATTGGACAGCAACATGGCACTCGCACTCAGAGCAGGCTGGGGTGCATCATCATCGTCCACGTCAAGTCCATTCATCGCTGCACTCCAGAATGGCCTGCAGACACTCTTCCAGAGCCCTGCTTCTCTCATCGAACTTCTGCCTCCAATCCTGCTGGCTGTTCCGAAGAGCAGAGTGTCGCATTCAAGGAAGAGGATGAGAGCTGCTAATAAGCATTTGAAGGAGAAGGACAGTGAGTCAATCCTTCCTTGGGAATTTGCATTGGAGGTTTATCTGCAAGCTCACTGACTGACTTGCGGTGTTCATGCAGACATTGTAACATGTCCAGGATGTGGAAGAGCGAAAGCAAGCCATAACTTCTGCCAACATTGCTATTCAAGTATCACAAGAGGATTCAAGACCGAAGCTAAACAAGCCCAACGACTAGAACGACGTGCTTCTTCTTCTTCTTCTTCTTCCTTCTTCGACAGTGATTCAAAACCACTAGCAAGTGGACGATGGGCTAAAGAACGTGGAGGAGCAGTACCATTGAAAGAAGGTCAACTACTCACCAAATGGATGAGAGCGAGATTAGGGTTCAGAAAAGGTGATGGTCCTGTTAGATTGGGTCAGGAAGACCGAGTTACTCCCAGTAAACCTAGGTCTGAAAGATGGAACGGTCGCCGAAAGGACAAGCAGCAAGACGACGACAATGATGGCGATGATCACCATCACCATGGTGGAGGCGACATGCCATCAAATCTGAGATTTGCATGAGACACAAAGACGTCTGGTCGGGTTGGACAAATGTTGTACCAGTAAAAGAGGCTGTTCGAGGCCTCGATAATGGCAGTGCAGACATGTGCACGCGAGCAAAACTCGTGAAAAGATCATCTCAAAGAGCAGTGCAGTCCTGTATCAGGTGTCTATTGAGGCTGGCTATGACCTAACTCTTGTTCATCTCTGCTTGCCGTGTCGATGTTGTCCTGCTCATTTTTACTTGTACCCAGCTCATCGGTCACGTTTTCTTTTCTTTCCCGGGCCTTGTCACGATCCGGTTCTTCGCTTCAGCTCTTCTCGCATCTTACATCTTCCAGCTCACGGGCTAACAAGCGACTGGACCCTGTACTTCTCAATGGCCTGACTACCTCTCACTAAGGAAAGGTCGCATGAGGTTTGATTCCCTTCATGATGACATTGCAGATCACGGCTTGGTCGCGTGCTTGTGGGCGATGGGCTTCGCGACTGGTCTTGTGGATAGCTTCTCAATAGCTTGTACGTATACTCCACGTCCGTAATACATAAATGACTATCAAAGCCGTTGCTGATGATGATGATCCTGTTTTTTCCCCGCTGAAACTTTCCATCCTTTGCAAACAGCTTACCAGTGTTTCACTGCAAATCAAACTGGGAATTCAATCCTTATCTACGTCGGAGCTTTCAGTCTAATTGAACATATACGATTTCTCAATATCTGCGTGTCATTAAGTACTTTCTTAGTGAGCTGTATGGTTGGCGGTCAGCTGGGTAACATATTCGGTCGAGTGAGCGGCAACCATTCTTAGGTTCCCACGTGTCTCAGTACTTTTAAAGTAGCAGGTCGAGCAACAAGCGTTACTCACATCATATATTTCATCGTTCTTTGTTCCTTCAGAAAAGAAGATGGTGGATGCTTCTTAGCCATTCTTTCCAAACTTTTTCAATCGTCCTTACTGGAATACTGCACGCAACTGGCGTCATCAGCAAAGAGGCATCTAGTCGATTTACAGCTATTGTACTTTTATCCATTGCTTTGGGTCTGCAAGTCGCACTAGCGCGTAGCTCCGGCATACCTGAAGTACCGACTGCCATGCGTGAGTTTACTTCTTCTTCGACACAAGGCTCGTGTATGATCAGAGTCTTGATAATCAACGCCAGAGGAAAGCTAAATGTACTGTCAACCTGAATATATAGTAACGACTCCTTATGGCGATCTACTGGTCGATCCAGAGCTTTTCAAGCTCGGGAGGTCTCGATGTAAGTCGCATGCATTCAATGGCCCAGAGATTCTAATGTCGACCCTTCCCGACTGAAATAAAGCTGTTGCCTTCCATGCCCACTTCTTTCTATCTAGCTCGAGATCGACGCCTGGTCTATATTGCTTGCATCTGGTCAGGCGGTGCTGTGGGAGCCGCCATGTATCGCTATACGAATGAAGAATCGCCCATATACCTTGCCGGAGCAATCAAATTCATCGTGACCGTTGCCATGATATTCCTACCATCGAACGGAAACCCATCGGCGTCTAAAGCCAGATTACAAGGAGGGGATAGGAGCCTCAGTAGCGACGGAAGTTCAGCTTCGCATCTGCAAGTGCAGTCGGGTGACAACCGTATATGCTAATACGCAGCCGAGGGCAGCGAGCGCAAAGTGAGGCGGTTCTTCATGTAGCAAATCATATGTAAACACGATAATAAGTGAAAACGATGCATGTGATGCCTTGCTATATTATACATTGTAATACAAATGCATATCTACATGAATTGTATGTGCTTCCGCATGCACATACGTACTCCCTACTACCAATCTTTACCTCCAACATTCTTCTCGCAGAAGAGGCAGTCCCACTTATGTCTTCTTGAAAATACGATACGTTCCCTGCACCCAGAACTTGGCGACTAACAACGATAGACCCGAAACTACGAAAGAAGCACCAGCGAATCCAATACTGATATGATAAGCTGATGGTCCAGATCTACCTAAGGAATTCTTACTATAATCTAGTAATAATAAAGCAATAGCTTCAGCAACAGTAGCTGGAGCTACAATAGCTAACCAAAGCATGGATAAACCAGAAGCCAAATTTCTAATACCGATGATTTCAGTAAGTAAAGCATTATTAGAAATCCAGAAAACTCCTCCTAATCCTCCTTGCAAGTATGCGAACAATCCTAGAACTCCAAAGTTTTTAGCAAACATCCATATTAATAGGTTTGTACACCCTGCTAGGATTGTTACTATCATTGCTCCGTTGATACGTCCTACGTGATCTAGGAATAATCCACATAAAGGTCGCAGTGTAAGTTGACCTGCTGCCATGATTGCTTGAAGTGTTGCGCCATCTTTCTGAGGAAGGCCGAGTGCTTCGGTTGCATAGGTAGGTACGCTCTGATCATACAAATCAAGGCGATGTCAGAGGAGTAACATGCGCGTGAGATAGTGCGTGATGATCAACTCACATATATACCAACAGTGTACGAAAGCTGAGTAAAGACACCCCAAGATACCAGCGAAAGAAATGCAGGTTGCTTGAACAAGCCAACTTTAAAAGGCTCAAAGCGCGCCTTGAGAGGTTTGTTACGTGCTGTTAATGCATATTCTTAGATAGGCTACTTTGGCTCGACCAGTGCTTATCCAGACGTACTTTTCAGCAAGAAGATGCAGGGAATGAGGACTGCCGTCGATACTAAGCCGCTATAGTGAATGTAGTCAATCAGTAAAGTGTCCGGAAAGGGAAATTTAGGGACACTGTCGAAATCTCACTTGAGCAGAAAAGCCCATTTCAAGGATGTCTTCTCAAGCATGATACGTGTGACATTAGAGAAAAGCAGACCGCCTGCACCTGATCCTCCACCTCCGATACCCTGCGAAGACCATAAAGCGATATTAGTCGATGAAAGGTAACATCGCAATCATGGATGCACTCACTAGTGCGAGACCTCTCTTCTTGTCGAACCATTGCGCGACGACCGGTGTTGTGGAAACCATGATCTGCGGATCGGAGGAACACATCAGTCGGAGGTACTCAGGTATCGGTCTAAATAGTTGATGACACTCACAAAACCAAGTCCAAGACCGAACAGGACACCTTGCGTCAAGAAGAGATGCCACATCTTCGTGGCGAATCCTGCTGCTATCTGACCACCAGCAAGCATAGCTGCACCAGCGCACATGGTATATCTGAATCCGAACGATTTGGATAGATAGTTCGAGATAGGTCCAACGGCCATAGCGAGGGAGAGCGATAAACCTCCGACAAACGCAAATTGAAGTGGGGTAGCTCCAGGGAAATAATCATTTTGAAGGTAAAAGGATAAGAAGACGCCGAAGGATGAATTGATTCCCCAAGTGACCATGTTTGAGAAGAACATGCATCCAATGACTACCCAACCATATCCACCATCAGGGAAATAGAGCTTGTCGTCCTGGCTCACTACCTTCTCGAGCGAGGTAGGGAGAGGTGCATCTTCGTCGTCGACGACTGAGATCTTGTCGGCTGAAGGTGAAGGGGCCAGCACACCACCGCTTTCTAGTTCAGGTGCTATTTGAGCTGGGTCATCGCGTGTGATAGTCCTCCTTGGTGGGCTGAGCGGCACAGCTTTATCTTCCTGCATTATTGTTGATGTTCACGCTTGTCCGTGTTGCCCGCTTGCTCGCGTTTCAACAGCAAGGCGTCGCTTCTTGCACTTCTAGCGCCAGCAGCAGTAAGGCTTTGAATCAGACGCGTATCAGAGTAGCTGTATTACTATCTGGAGTCCCAAGCTGAGGTCGTCCATCATCAAACCAAGTCATCCACAGCAAATCTTGAGGCTCCACAGAAATAGCAATGCCGCACGGTGGGTGCCGAAAGTGATCGGGCGATCGGCCGCCCGGCGGACTTTCACTTGCTCCGGATTGTGGACAGGTTTCAGGCCATCGACACGCTTCTGTCAACTCCATACGGTATTGATAAAGTCACTGCATACGCATACTACAGGCATGCTAGCAATCCTTCGCCAACACGACGAGGCTATATGAAGTCTCTTTTGCTGCAGGAGCTTCCCCAGCTTGAAGCGCCTGGCCAGTCGGGTCTAGCGGCTTCACGGTCTGGCGAGCAGATCTTTCGGCTACTACACGAGTTAATCATAAGACGAGCGGCGCTGCTTCTGAACGTTAAAATGCTGACCTCCTTCTGCCTTCACCTCTCCTTCGTTTTGCCAGGATTACCTTGATATGATCACAAATATGGCCACTGTCACCGAATACACGAAATACGAACTGAACAACAGCTTTGCAGATCCAAATGCAGACCTGGTCATAGTCTGCCCAACAGCACCAGGTTCATTGAAAAATGCAGCATTCAAGGTGAATCGTCAAGATCTAGCTGCACACTCTACTGTGTTCCGTGAGATGCTACAAGTCTCACACCAAGGTGAAACCTGGTGCGGACTACCGGTTGTCAAATTGGAAGAACCTGCCAAGGTGATGGAGGTGGTACTAGGTGCTGTATGCAATAAACCAGAAGTGTTCTCCTCTGTTGGTGCAAGTCACACCGTTGACTGGAGGGATGCATTCGCACTGTGGGAAGCGGCGGATAAATATGGCATACATACTTTGCGTGGATATGCGCAATCGCAATTACGGTAAGCGAAGATTCGTTTTTGTAGGTATTTGTGACGACAGGAGCTGATGTTACTATTCATTGCAAGACTCCTCATGCCGACTGTTCCTCCGCTCGAAGCTCTCAAAATCCAAGTCAGAGCCGTAACAGCCGATGATAATTGTCTAGCCCAAGCAGCTCTCGATAGGGGTGCACAAGATCACTTCCCATCCGAATCTTCCTATCCCATACTCGAACAAATGCGCACGCGTGACCTCCTCAGACTAGTGAGTACTCCCAGAAGATTCGATGCGTGGTGTGCCTATTGATATCAAGCGAACACTCTGCCTCATATTCAGGTCAACATCTGTCTCAAATCCATCACAGGCCATACCCTCAAGCTACAGCAAAGCATATCACAGCTTAGAGCAGCTAGATTCGAATCAGATTGGCAAGAAAGAGAGAAGTACATGGATGAAGTCTGTGCAAACCTGTCGGCGTTACTTGCACGCGTGCCTACAAAGTAACATCCGCAGACTATTCGATGGACAGGTTCACGCACACCCCTTGGAGTATTGACTCATTTAATTCTCGCGTCAGTATACCGCCGCAATGTAGTGCTTAGAGCTTTGCGTCATATGTCATAGAATAGTATCTTTTCGCCACACCCGATGTCATTGTAATGTTTCGAAAACAAAGCATAGCTATCACTATATGCAAAGTCTCACCCGACATACACGAATATGCGCCGCTTCCCTTGGGCGAAGTGAGACGGCAGGTGGTTGTTTGAATCCTCTCTAATTGCGTGGTTGTTCTCTCGATCATCGACTTCCACTTTGATTCCAAAGCAACACGATTTCGTCGCAATCATACGCGCTTCTCTCGTTCTAGCGGTCTCTTGGTGTCGTTCACCTTGCCTACCTTCTCATCTTGGTAGTGTTCTGGCCGTTGCTGCTGTTAGGTCACATCGAGCTTCGTACATGTCATCGCCAAAAGACGTTGTTCGAGCCGAGTATCGTACGCCAGAGCAAATACACAGCGATGAAGGCATGCCAGATCCAATAGAGAAGCAGCAAGCCAAGCTGCAGAAGTCGAATAAGAAACAGAAGAAAGATTTCTTTGTAGATCCCGAAGTCGTGCGGCAGCGTCGCGAAGAGAAAGCACTTGCGAAATGGAAGGCGGCTCAAGAAGAGGAAGAAGCGAAAGCTAGAGGTGAAATACCACCTGAGAAACTACGCTTCAAGCCAAGAGAGTTTGTTCAGATACCTAGTGAAATCGCTTTGCAAGCGAGCGAACATGCTTCGAGGCAGACTGTCTCTATCATGACTTGGAATGTAGGTTGAACGCCCTCCATATGAGCAAGTATCAGGCTTTTATTCATGTAATGACAATATCAATTGTATAGCTTCTCGCACAAGGTCTAGTCAGACGGACGCTCTTCCCAGGCAGTGATCTACTGAAATGGAAGGACCGGGGCCCGATACTGTAAGCCTTCACACCTTCACGTGCTTCAAAACAAGCTTAGCTGAACATTGCTCCTGTCAATGCAGATCGCAAGAGTTCCTACATTATTCACCTACAGTCGCCTGTCTGCAGGAAGTAGACCGCATAGAGCATCATGGTCCGAATTTTCGTGATGCAGGCTATGATTTCGCCTACCAGAAGGGATACCAAGCAAAACTCCATGGCCTGTGTATAGCTTGGAAGGCAAATGTCTTCAACAAAGCTGCAGAAAAGTTAGTCAAGCTAGACGATGCCACCTTCGATTCAGTTGAAAATGGGACTCAGAGTCTGGGGAGTGTTCGAAGCCGGAGGACAGGGTGTAGCAGAGTTACGAGGAACTTGGGCCTGTTTGTAGCACTCCGCTTCAAACAAGAACGTCAAGCGGGTCAGCCCGCTGGAATCATATTCGCAACACGTAAGTGTGGACCTATCAGCGAATTATTGCTACATTCCTGACAGCATGGCCGGCTTTACGGCTTTCCAGATCACCTCTTTTGGCATCCTCGGCATCAATATGAACGTTCCAGACAGGTGGCTGTGTTGCTGCGGGAGATCGACAAATTCAGAACAGAAGCAGATGATGGAGTGTATGCTGACTGGCCTTGCTTCTTTGCGGGAGGTAGGCTTCGTGGTAGACCAAAGGTGTTCCCCTTAATGCTGACCATCATTTCTGTATCGCAATAGACTTTAATATACAGCCTACGGAAGGGACATATCGCCTGATGACAGGCGCGGAGCTCAGTGACGTTCAGAAGGATACCATCCAGCTTTCTGCAGTCGTTCACAAGTCTCTCGATGAGCATAACCTCAAATTAGCGGAGGCAGAACGACTGGGTCAGCAAGAAGTAGAAGACGAAGGCGTGGAAGAAGACGAAGATGACGACAAGGATGACAAAGGCTCGAATGCGACCGGTGAGACCTATGCGCAACCAGAAGGAGACGAAGATAGAGTCCTAAAAAATACAAGACCCGCAAGGGATACAGACGGTCTGCTTTCATTGAAAGAGATGGAGGAGATCTACTTAAAATATCGTAGCAATCTATGGAGTGTCTATGGGCGCTACTACGGAACCCTACAGGGCCAAACTGGCAACTGGTTCGGCGAAAGGGACGTGCCTAGTAAGCTGGAAATTGATGAAGAGACTCGGCTCCGTCGCATAGGAGAGGGATACTACGAGCCAGCCTGGACTAGTGGTGCGTACCAAGAAAAATGTCGCCAGACGGTCTAAGACGAATACTGACTTCTCTCTTCGATTCAACTGACAGTTACACCACTTTGGCGATGTACGTTAGACTACATATTCTGCATACCGCCACGAAGCACAGCACAGAACAGTGACAATGCCATAGAAGTGAATAAGCTGTTGAGGACCCATAGACTTGCTGATCTAGAACCCGGTCTGCCTCGCTTCGATAAGGAGCCCAGCGATCATGTAGCATTGATAGCAGAAGTAGAGGTCTAGCATTGATTGGCCACAATCATTGTCAAGTAAAGGTTTAACCTCTTATTGCGCTGCTTGTCTTTGCTGCTTGATAGTTCTAAATCCTACATACGCATCCGAAACTCGCTGATGCGTGAATTCAGGCATGGCTCTGTAACCTTCCAGATCTAACAGTGTTTCTAGCCTCTCGAGTGTCCTCCACATAGCATCCTTGTTCGGCATTTGACCCTCTCCGAGTGCATTGACAATGGCATTGATCTCCCTCCGTCTTCCATCGCTCTTAGCGAGGGCCTCACCATGTTGAGCACAGACCGAGCAATGGCAGTCAAATCCGAAATCACGCTTGAGCGCCTGTCGACGTTCGTCTCTTGTCTTTTGCACTAAGCCAGATTGATATTCTATGCAAATTTCTTGACTGGGTTCAATGTCTGTAGTCGCATATACTGTCATTTTCAGGCCTGACCAGTCCATAGCATGGTCCGCGTTTGGCGCGCATGAATGATTGATTCGAGCTATGCGAGGGAAGATGAAGCTCGCTGTTGATGGTGAGGGTGAAGGAGTAAGAGTTGCGGGTACAAGCTTCGATGGCATACTTGGTAGTTCTACATTGAAACCGTTGGTTGCTCGTATACCGAATATGGGGTCGAGGTTGAGTGAGGGATCTGCGATGTTCGCAAGGGAGAAGAAAGCTTTCTTGGCTGAAGGTGTAAGTTTCGCGATGAGTTGCTGAGCTTCCTCTAGCGATATCTTTGATGGCCAGATAAGCAGCGCACGTTCCGAGATTATGATGGTCCCTCTAGGTATGGCACCTGCTGCAAAGGCACCAAGACCTTTGTTATATACGGACTTAACAGTGTACGGCTTCTTCTGGTCCGCATGAGCCGACTCGTCTTCATGAGAAGCTAGAAGCAAAGCAAGAAGTAGTGGCAACAAGTCGGGATATATCTGAAGGAGTCCTGTCAGCTCCTTAGCAGTGTTGGCTTTGTACACGCCGCCACTATGAGCATACCTGCGGCACAAAGTCTAAGCTCTCCCAGGTCTGGCCGGCTCCAGATCCCGCGAACGGATTCAAGCCTGATGCAGTAGACGAGGATGACCACCAGAATGACCGTCTCTGCCGTGTGCTCGCTTTGATATTGGAAGACAGCGGTGGAACCCTGCTACGTGATCGGGGCATGTGTGGAGCGTGCATCGAGAGCAGTCGTCTTGAGAATCCAGTCGCCGGCATGCTTGTAGCATTCTGGCATCTCTGACATGATGCGAAGCTCTTGCTTGCTTGCTGACCAGCTAGGCGCATCATCGGGTATTGGAGTCGATCAAGTCCGAAGCAGAGCTGGAGTCATCCGAAATAGCGAGTGTGCGTTTCTGAAGGGAAAAATCACAGACTCGGCTTCCTTTACTCCCCCCACACAGACTATTGGGAGACTTTCAGGCAAGTCGACCATCTCAATGGAGAGACAAGCGAGTGACAACGCAAAGAAACTCGCCGACCTGGACCTTCCTGCACCCTCAGCACTGAGAGAGTCAGAAGCAGCAAGACTGAACAGCGCACAATTGCAGCGCATCAACAGCGACATTGCGAAACTGCAGCTGGGAGATCCTGAAGCTCTCACTGAAGTCGAGAAGAAACAGCTAGCAGATCTACAGGCTCAGCTTGTCAACGAGACTCTGAGCAACATGCAACTTCCTAATCCTGAACGAGTCGATCATGTACCATCAAGCAATGCAAGTACCAGCCAGCCGGTGATCCCGGTGCCAGTACCCAATGGAAGCATCACCCAGACAGATCAAGCTCTATTGTCTGAGCCCACCCAGGCTCCAGCTGCTGCCGGATCATCAAGCAGCGCAAATGACCAAGTCGTTACGCCCTGGGATGTAGAAGGTGCTATCGTAGATGGAAAGCAGGTCGGAATAGACTACAACAAGCTTATCGATAAGTTCGGTACCAAACGTATAGACGATGCTATTCTGGAGAGATTTGAGAAATTGACTGGACAGAAGCCTCATCATCTGTTGAGACGCGGAATGTTCTTTTCGCATAGGTGGGTAGACTACTTTATCTTCACCTAGGGGAACCTTACTGATCGTCCAGCATAATAACAGAGAATTAGATCGTATACTGGACCGTTTCGAAAACAAAAAACCGTTTTTCTTGTACACCGGTCGCGGGCCAAGCAGCGACAGTATGCATTTGGGTCATTTGACACCTTTCATGTTCACAGCGTAAGTTCCTGCTACAGTCGCTGAGCGCCTTGCTTCTCTTACTCATACATTTTTCGCATGTAGTTGGTTGCAGAAGGTCTTCAATGTACCTCTAGTCATCCAGCTTACAGATGATGAGAAGTTCCTCTTCAAGCCCAACCTCAAGATCGAAGATGTTCAACGATTCTCAAGAGAGAACGCCAAAGACATTATCGCTTGTGGATTCATCCCTGAAAAGACCTTCATCTTCAGCGATCTTTCCTACGTCTCCGGTCCCTTCTACCACAACGTCGTCCGGATAGCAAGAGCTATACCATACAACCAATCCAAGGCAGCATTCGGCTTCAACGACTCCGACAACATTGGCAAATCGCACTTCGTAGCAATTCAAGCAGCTCCTTCGTTCTCCAACTCTTTCCCACAAATCTACGGAACGCAGTCACATATTCCATGCCTGATTCCATGCGCTATCGACCAAGATCCTTACTTCCGTTTGACGAGAGACGTAGCATCAAAGCTGAAATATCCCAAACCCGCTCTTTTACATTCCAAATTCTTCCCTGCTCTACAAGGTGCACAATCGAAAATGTCAGCGTCGAACAATGAAAGCTCAATCTTCATGACGGATACGCCTAAACAGATTCAGACCAAGATTAACAAGTATGCTTTCTCTGGCGGTCAAGCTACACTGGAAGAGCACCGTCGACTGGGAGGTGATCCAGAGGTTGACGTCCCTTATCAGTATATGTCCTTCTTCATGGAAGACGATGAGGAATTGGAGAATCTCGCAGTAGAGTACCGCTCCGGCCGCCTGCTTACCGGTGAAATGAAGAAGAAATGCATCGAATTGATGCAGAAGGTGGTCAGAGAATTCCAGGAGGTAAGGACATCACACGAATTGCGGATATTTCGCTTTGTAGCTAACCACAAGTTCACAGGCTCGAAAAGCAGTGTCGGACGAGAAGCTTAATTATTTCATGGACCCCACTAGACAGATCGACCCGACTATTGCATAGACACGGCTGCTGAAACAAGATTGCATTGCATGGGTGCCGATTTGAAAGCTTGGTGTCGTCTGGATTGCTCAGACACCCTTTCCTCCTTGAGCGACTTCGGTCAAGGACTGCTGGCGAGTCGCCGGCCGTCTCGCAAAACGCAAACCTCTTGTTTGAAGTTGTTTCAACTGTACGCTTTAATAGCCGAGACCACATGACGCGTTACAAAAGCGGGGCGTGGGCCTTGAGCCTTGTCTGTGCGTTGGACATCTTGCTTTGTGAAGAAAGCCTCGGCTGAGTTCCGACGGATAGCTGGGTCTGATCACCGACTGCGGTGGCATGTGCAATTTGACTTCGGCATCTCAAACAGGAGAACGGGAGAAGGCATCGCGTGCGTTGTCCTGTCGGTTGAACCCTGATTCGCAGCTGCGCGACATTTACAAGTAACAAGTATCACCACTAACGCAGCTACTCCCGCCCTGGTCAGCTAGTCCTAGACTGACTGCAGACGCAACGCTCAGATCGTCTCCAGAACATCGCAACGGCCTCCAGGGATGGAAGCGGCTGCGACTCTGCCGCCGCAGCTTGTCGGATTTGTGGAGGCTTTAACAGCATCCAGGGTTCTCGTAGGAGGTGAGTTGCAGATCCGAAAGCTCTTCTTCCCCGAGTAAGAGTTGACGGCAATTCGACAGCTTGCGATGCTGTTCTCGTATGGGAATGGCTCACCAATCTGCCTCGGGAGTACAAATATATCTGGCGCGCGGAAATCAAGATCACCACGGTGCTCTTCCTCCTCCTACGATATTTCACTTTCGTTGCTCTGGCATTCTGGACCTGGTTCTTCTTTTGGGTCAGCTCCCTTTCCCTCGGCGACACGAAACAGGACATTAACGCAGCAAGTTCAATTTACACAGAACAGCACAGAGGAGCGATGTCGAAAGACTATAGCTTGTCTTCAGTATATGCCGACAATAGTCCTTCTGTTGGCTCATAGCCTGATCGCAATGCGGGTATACGCTCTATACAACAAGAACAAAGTGATTCTGGCGTTCCTAAGGTCGGTTGATGACTATCTCCACGTGAATTGAGCAGTCCTATGCTTAATTGAACAGTCATCCACAATCAGCCTCATCATATGTGCGCAAGTAGCAGAACAGTTGTGGGACTCCACTTCTCTGGCCACCCTTCCTCGAATAGCGCCCTTCCTACATTACTGCTTGCCGTAAGCCACGGCTTTTTTTCACTACCTCGCCGTACAAACGCCCCTAATGCCCGCCCTCTTGACCGTACCACAAACCGGCTTATAGATCTTCAAGGCGGGAATTCGCCTTGACTTGGTCTTTGCCCATGGCTTACGATACTGTGGTGGTGCTACTAGCTACCTTTAAGCTCTGGCATCTCTGGTCCTCCGGCGGTCAGAGTCGCCTTGTCGAAGTCATTCTCCGCGACCAGCTTATATGGTATCTGTTGGTAGCGACAGTCAGCATCATAAACTTAGTGGTTGCCTATGCAACGCCCGCCCCTCAAGGAACGAAGCAACGCGGTGTCGTGACGTGCGCCTTGACGGCTTTTACGTCAATATCCGTAAGCTGCGTGACTATATCATCAGCGCCGCTTTATCATTTTGTGCCAACCTTCTCCTCTTTCCTACAGACTTGCCGGGTTATACTCAACATACGTGAAACGGCAGCCAAAGAAATGACGACAATCCTGCCAAGAGCTGCAAATGGTTCAAGGGGTCTCACGTTTCAAACCTCAGCTCAAGATCCTGGTGCTGCTGTTGATAGCTTGATGATGTCTGCACCAAGAACGCCCATCACAGCAGCTTTCAAATTCGATAAATATCTTCCATGTCGCTCAGCTACTGTTGCACAGATAGTCTGACAGCCGTACGGATGGTGGAGTGTGATGCCAGACGGGCACGTCAGACCGGTGCTCCGACTAGCCCCATCACCGGCTGCGATTTGCTATACAACGACCCCTTGGTGGGGCCTATGGACTAGTTCGCCGCCATTTCAATAAGCAACAGAGTATGAAAGTGATAATGTAAAAAGTAGTGTATACTACGCTAGGTCCTTATGACTGACTAGTGTTGCTCTCCCTACTGCTGAGACGGTAATTTGGTTGCACATCCAAGTGGGGTTTGGCACCTCGAGGGCCAGAGCGCGCAGACTCTTTCCAACCTTCTCGCAACTCACGATCTTTGGATCGCACGAAGCAAGGATCAAGAAACCCACCTTCATTCACCCCAAACGCAACAGCACCTCGTACGCTTGCCGCTCCTGCCTTCAAAGTGCAGTCGTTTGGTAATAGCATGAACACGCCGAAGTCTCAGGCAAAGAAGCCGGTATTGAAGAGGAAGTAGATGACGGAAGGGATATTGAGCTTGGTGATGCTGGCAGATGGAACGGTGGGGATCATTATGCGAGATGAGAATCTTGGATATGTTTCGATTGTATTGCTTTGTCATGTATAGTCAGTCTATCTTGCAGTTTCTTAAATTACCCCTTTAGTGTCCAAGTCTCGGGTCTAATTATTCCTGACACATTGCTGTCTCCAACATACGCACGCTTACAATGTATCGTTGAGCGGCTCCAGCTGCATGCGTCGAAGCCTCATCGGCTGAATCTGATGCGTGGAAGACAGCCGGCTGAGTTCCGGAAATGGCTTGGACGACCACAGAAAGGGCTGATCCAGTCAACATGTACGACAACGGACTGTGATCATCTTCATCTTCATCTACAGTGTCCGACGTCGGAGATTGTGCATTCCTTGCTTCTGCTTCCATCGTTCTGTGAGACCCTTCATCGTCAAGATAGCTACGTCACGTGTTACACGTGCAAGTGCCGCTCGCAAGAATGAACGCGCCCGGAGCTCCGCTGCCGCCTCAGGTTTTGACGCTCGTCAACAGCCTGACAGAGTCCAGAGTACTCGTCGGAGGTGAGCCTCTTGGTTTACAGGTTTTCTCGAACACTGAAGTCCCCTCACATAGCATGCGACGCCGTCCTCTTCTGGGAATGGCTCACTTGTCTTCCTTCTGAAATCCGATACATCTGGCGAGCCGAGTTGAGGTTTACTACAGTGTTGTTCCTCCTGCTTCGCTACTTTACGTTTGTCACTATGGGAATCCTATCGTGGCTTTTCTTCTGGGTAGGTTTTTGCTCGAGGCACGTGCGTGTCGTCCTTTTGAGCAGAGTATACTGATGATTCTTCTGCCTTTGTATATCTTGCTGTCCTACGAATTTAGACTGGATCAGAACAATTATGCGGAAAAATGATAGTCTGCATACATGCCTTACCTACGATGGTGATGGCGTTGGCACATACTTTAATTGCTGTCCGAGTATACGCCCTCTATGACAAGAACAAGTATATCCTTGTCTTGCTCAGGTGAATTGGTTGGTCTGGCGGGGAGGAATGGTCTGCTGATTCATCTCAGTATTGGCTCTGATTTAGTACCATTGTACTTGTCCAGTTGGGCATCAATATTTGGCTTTCAACCTTGATTACGGCGGTGCCTCGCATGACACCTCTGATCTCGTATTGTTTACCGTAAGTCCTGCCAACTGTACCAGGTATGCGTTTTCATATTGATCGTCATTCCACCACCTTCATTCGATTTCGTATCTCATTGCACGTCGTTATGGGAAAATAGGCAAACAAAACATCAATATGCGCTCGCATGGGGTCTTCCAATGGCATATGACACGGTTGTCTTGATTCTCGGAGCTGTAAAGTTGACAAACATCTGGCGAGCCGGTGGACGCAGTCGTCTCGTTCAAATCCTGTTTAGGGATCAGATAGTCTGGTACAGCATCATGACTGTCGTTAGTATCTTGAACCTCGTCGTGGCTTATGCTATGCCACCACCTCCTGGCAGCGAGACGCGTGGAGTAGTCTCGTCTGTTCTGGTAACATTGACTTCGATTTCGGTACGTTCAGGGCGATGCCTCTCTTCAAACGGATGTATAGCTGATGTCCGCGGATTTTGCGTTACCCTGTGTGCGCGCGACAGGCCTGTCGGGTCGTACTAAACATCCGCCAGACTGCAGATGAAGAACGAAATAGAGCACCATCATCAGGACATACCGGCGGTCACACAGAAGGAAGCAAGAACAACAGTAGAAGGTTTACCTTGTTCGGAGGAGTTCATCAAAACACTGCAAACGTACCTCCGTTCACATCATCGAACGCAGGAGGATCTCCTCGCACACCAGTGTCACCGTCTTTCAAGGTACAGCCATACCGTGCAAGTGCGTCGAACACTGGCGAGGGCAAGTACTTAAGCAGTAACAGGAACCAAGCTATATTTGAAGAAGAAAGAGATGAGATGAAGGATATCGAGCTTGGTGATGCTGGAAAATGGAATGGTCGTGATCACCACGCCGCGTGAAACGGGAATCGATGTTTGATACCGGTCTTGACTTCTGGTAGTGGATTCTTGCTTTCTTCGCGTATAGCGAGGTCATCTATAGGCTATCTGTGAAGTGATTGATGATAGATCAGTTAGCAATGTGTATTCAAGCCGATATTTGTATTATCCGTGGAAAATATCCTGGTTTTGTGGAAGGAAAGACGCGTCTTGTGTGCCGCTGGAAGATCTCTCGGCACTGATAGGACATAGAAAGTGGAATACTTGGAAGCTGAGACGGATGAACAGCGTATGATATCAGGATAGACAATCAGATGGCATCGACCTGAGCACAATTTGGAGTGTTATTGCGGAATGAGGTGTTCTGTAAAAAGCACAGCGGGAGGAATGTGGCGGCCCTCCTCAGACAGCGGCAGTCACCTGAAAATCAGTGTGGATGATGTTGATTTGTTTGAACACGCGTTTTCTTGCATGAATCGTTGATAGCAGGCAGTACTGTTGATATAAGGCCGTACTCTGCTTGATACATTGCAGCCAATCCCCCTGCTGGCTGGTCCAGGAAGAAGCAGAGCCATCAGAACAGCAGAATCCAAAAGACTGGGAAGAAGTGACTGTTTCATTCCAACACATACTGGCACATCATTCAACTACACCTGCAAGCGAGAACAAGGAGTATCGAGTAGTCTTATCCAGAACAGCAACAGTAGTACCACCACCATCACACACTCTTTTCAGCAACCACGCCGTTCCCTCCATATCCTTCAAACAAGTGTCCGCCTCGTCTATTCAAACCATACATGCTTGGACACACAGGATAGCAGCAGCAACAGCTCAAGAAGCGTAGAGTAGCTAAGAGCAGGGAAGAGGAGTTGTACAATGGCTCCTCCTCAATACATCAGGCAGCATTCGGACTGGAGTGACAGCACCGTCAATGTCAATGTCCTGCCCTCTCATCGCAACAACGGCAATGGGAACCACGCGCCAATGCCTAATACTGCTGCCAAAGGACCAGGACGGACAGTGACCATCAAGCAGCCATCTCATCCTTCTCGTAGCAATGATAACTCAGGCTATATCGGTCAAGATGGCGCCGCTGCCCACTCGAGCGCCGTCAAGCGCAACCTCACACGCGCAAAGACGCTCACTCGTCCGGATCGTCATGTCACGCCTGCTCCCCTCATCAAACCTCAACAATCATCTGGTGCAGGAATAGCTCAACAGACCACATTGAGGCATAAAGAATCATGGTTCCAACCTTGGTCTTTCTACATCTTCCTCATCACTTTTTGGGCGCCTTCAGCTGTCCTGTCTGCCTGTGGAATGAAGGAACCTGCAAAACAGAGAGCTTGGAAGGAGAAGGTCGCTCTGTGTAGTATCATTATCATGCTCGGTGGATTTGTTGGTTTCGCTACTATTGGTCTCAATAGGACGCTGTGTCCTGCCGACCAAGGGAGCACTCCGGACGAGTTCATACGCTTGGGCGAACAGCCAGGTGAGTTCCGCATCTCTCTCTCGCTTGTCGAATGGTGGCGATATAGCCTCCGAACCAGGACAAAACTGACTTACTATCTCTTGATATCACTTCCTAGGCTACGTCGGTATTCAAGGATGGATGTTCAGCACAGATAACGCGTCAAGGGCTGTCAATGGCATCAATTTCCAAACCCTCTCAAACCAGCTTTCAGGGCAAGATATCACCGACCTCTTCGACATTTCAGACGTAGAGCCATCTACATGTTCGAATTTGAGAAGTTACAAATATGCAAGCTCAAGTACTTGTGCCAATGCGACTACAGGCGCCAATGCTCAATGTACGCTTGGCAAGCTCACCCCTACATACTTGACCTCGCTCGGCTTGACGAACTCCACAAAGCGCGTCGGTTGGTCATGGGAGCAAGTCATCAAGTTCGACGACGTCTTTGTACTAGATGGACGCGTCGTCAATGTCGCTTCGTACATGGCAGCCAATCCTAGATCGATAGCAAATGATGATGTCGATGCAACCATTCGACATGTGCTTGCAAATGCAACAACAGCAGGAGGCAAAGATGGTACAAGAGCATTTGCAAGAACATCAGCTACTAAAGATTCCATCAACTGCATAGCGGATAGATACAGAGCTGGAAATATCGATAAGATCACACCTGGTTGTTTCGCCTCCCAACTCTTCCTCTACATCTCCCTGGTTACTATTCTGGCTGTCATCATGGTACGATTCGTCATGGCACTATGGTTCTCCTGGTTCTTATCTGCAAGATTAGTCAAACCACCCAAGAATCTCAAGCGAAATGCGGTCTCTCCAGCTGTTATGCCCGCTGGAGCCAATACTTCAATCAAGAATAAAAATGGTGCTGCTCCTTGGGCAGCTGCTGCAAATGCTACACACAGAGCAAATACAGTCCGTCGTCAAGGTGCGAACAAAGCAAATGGCAAACCACTAGGATACGACGAAAAGGCAGACGCACACAAACCACCTTCTATCGTTGACGCGAACGGAATGTTGAGCATGGCAGCTATCGGAGCTGAGCTTTTCTGCGTTTGTCTGGTCACATGTTATTCTGAAGGGATGGAATCCATCAGAACAACACTCGATTCGATAGCGGCAACTGATTATGCCGATTCACGTAAACTGTTATTCATCGTCTGCGACGGAATGATCACTGGACATGGAGAAAAGATGTCAACTCCTGATATCTGCGTTTCATTACTTGATGCCGATCCTAGATTTGATAACCCTCTACCTATGAGTTATGTAGCTGTTGCTAGTGGTAGAAAAGGTCACAATCAAGCGATGGTCTACGCTGGTCATTATACTCAAGTTCAAGGTCATAGAACTCCTTGCATTATCGTCGTCAAGACTGGTACACAAGAAGAGTCGAGGGACCAAAAACCTGGTAATCGAGGCAAAAGAGACTCTCAGATGATTCTCATGAATTTCTTCTCGCGAGTAACTTAGTGAGTTATCGCTTATGTGACCATGTGATAGCAAGAGCAAATTGCTAACGACATTCCCGGCTACAGCAACGATCGCATGTGCCCGCTAGACTATGATCTATTCCGGAAGGTTCAAGCGTTGATGGGTGTTACACCGGACTTCTTTGAAGTCTGCTTGATGGTAAGCAAGGTTAAGATGCAAAAGTCTCGCTTAAGCTTACATAATCTTTCACACACAGGTTGATGCCGATACAAAGGTATTCCCAAGCTCAGTCAAGCAACTCGTCAACTGCATGCAACACGACAACATGATCATGGGAGTCTGCGGAGAGACCCGTATAGCCAACAAGCGCCAAAGCTGGGTTACAGCCATCCAAGTCTACGAATACTTCATCTCGCATCATCTCTCCAAAGCTTTCGAATCGGTCTTTGGCGGTGTCACCTGTCTACCTGGATGTTTCTCTATGTACCGACTCAAAGCTCGTAAAGCGAATGAGGCGGATTGGGTGCCTGTACTCGCGCAGAGCACTATCTGCCAAGAGTATAGTCAGAGTACGGTCGAGACGTTGCATGAGAAGAATCTGCTACTACTGGGTGAAGATCGTTTCCTCACGACTCTGATGCTACGAACGTTCCCGTAAGTCTGCTTGGTCATATAAATATGCAGGAGACAGGTTTACCCAATGCACCTCTTCTACAGACATCGAAAGATGATGTTCTGCCCACAAGCACGGTGCAGAACCGTCGTTCCCGACAGTTTCAAGGTCCTTCTGTCGCAACGTCGAAGATGGATTAACTCTACCATTCATAATCTACTGGAGCTTGTTCGAGTACAAGATCTTTGCGGTACTTTCTGCTTTTCTATGCAATTCGTCGTTTTCATGGACCTAGTCGGAACGGTCGTACTACGTAAGTCCTGCACACGCCATGGGGTCGCCAGGCACAGCAGCTGAACATACATGCCGCCTACAGCCGTCGCTATTTGCTTGACATACTCGCTCATCGTGCAATACTGCATCAATCCACCTGGCAATTTCTCCGACGCGATCCCCCTGATGTTACTCGGAGCCGTTCTTGGTCTGCCTGCCGTTCTCATCCTCCTGGCTACAGGCAAAGTCGTATATGTCTCATGGATGCTTATCTATATGCTCTCACTTCCAATCTGGAATTTTGTGCTTCCCGTTTATGCATACTGGCATTTCGATGATTTCAGCTGGGGACAAACACGTCAAGTTCAAGGAGAAACTCGAGATACAGGGCATGATACAAAGCCAGGTGGAACGATTGAGGTTAACGCTGTACCTTTACGAAGATGGGAAGATTGGGAGAGATCAAGACTTCGGAAGATCAAGCGTGAGAACAAGCGCAAGCAGGAATTCGCACGTGCTTTCGGTACTCGCAAATTCCACGAAAACAATACGCTCTCTACCTATACAGATGGTGAAAGCTCTCGCTTTGATCCGAGCGATACCAACTCGATGTTTAGTGCTGAAGATGATAGATGGGGCTTGCAAATTGGTCAATACAACGAAGAACCCATTGGAGCCGTTCCACCTGTGGGACTGTATCAAGTGGATGATAGTTCTACGATCGCAGAGACGGTAGACCACAACAAGTTGGAGGCAATGCTAGATGAGGAAGGCTGGGACGACGATGATGTGCAAAGTGGCAATGTCACACCCTCTGGCTCGATGGGCTTCTCCGGTCAACAGCCACTCTACGAAACGCAAAATGCTTCTCAACATCGAAGCTATGGCAATAAGGGCTATGCACAGTCACCAGTGCGGATGTATCAGCTTACGGATCCAGCTCCTCGGAACTCGGATTCCTCATTGACGCGCCTGGACCCGAACGAGTCTAGCGCCTCGATAGGATCTCCTCTGTCGCCGAGACGGTATTCCCCTGAAGGCTCTTCTTCGCGGTACGATCCTACGTATTATCCACAACAGTCGATGCACATGCCTACAAACCAGGATGATTCGCCTTCGAAGACCTCTGGTTTCGATACGCGGCCGCTGAACGGAAGAGGGCACGTCAAGAGACGCAGTGGCGGTGGCTCGCAGAATGGTCATAAAGACCTGCCCATTGCGCCCTTCCGCTAAGGCAGCAATTCAGATCATTGGAGTCACAAGCACAAGCCTTTACGGCCATTACAATAGATCATCATTAATCAAGCATACCAAGAACCCTTCATTTTTCGTCGTTCACTTCACGAAAGCATCAGTCCATTCCTATCATACGTTCTTTTTCGTGCCTTTACAGAATACAAGGGACGACTGCTCCGCAAGACGGACTCGTGTAAAGGAAACAGTCCTTCTCATTGGTACCTCTCGTTCTGCTTTGTCTGTCCGTGAAACGATACCAAGTTAGCAGTGCGCAGCAGTTGCAAGACTCAGTTGTAGCGAGTATGTACCAACGCTTGAACTCATTGTTGTTAGCAGCTATAGATTCTGCAATCACTTCTGATACCATCCGAAATCACGTTGCGTTATCATGGAATTCACTGGTGAATAGGGTACGCTTACAAAAGTGTCCGTCCAGGCTGCACGTCAGGGCTTCTCTCAATTGTGGCAACCTAATGTGAGCAATCATGTAGGTGTACTTCAATACATACCAAGGAAGAGATTCGGAAAGCTATGCCGTAGCTTTCCATCTCTTCCTTGGTAGGTGTTGAGCTAGCCAGCTGCCTTCAGCACACTACAAGCTCCGTTGCTAATTCCAGATTTCGCTGATGCCGAATCTGCCGATCTTCTTCTGTTCTTCGGTCCATCCGCCGGAAGGCGGAGCCGCGGTCGGAGATGTGACATAGCTTTTACCGAGCAAGTGAGATGAGAAAGCAAGTTATAGAAGAGATGGTAACAGGCACAACGATACACGGGTTGTCTCCCGGCCAAAGCTAACTGACTCGCTTACTGCCGCTGACTTCCCCAGACGACGCACGTCCATAGACTTGAAGACATCGAAAGACGAACGACCTACAAGTAGAGTATCGACATTCAATATGACGGCCGTCGCAAAGTTACGTGAAATGCTCGAGAAGCCAGGCTTCGTCGCCTGCCCGGGTGTATACGATGGTATATCTACCAGAGCAGCTCTTCAGTCTCAACCTAAGGTACTATATGCCACTGGCGCTGGAATGACAGCTTCGCGACTTGGATATCCAGATCTTGGCTACGCCTCCTTGGATGATTTCGTTGCCCAGGCTGGTATGATTGCTTCATGTGACAGAACCGTCCCAGTCATAGCAGATGCCGAAGTGAGTTTCTAAGCAAAAAGTTGAAGCATAAAAGTGATTGCTGACTTTTGCCACCCGCCGTAGACTGGTTTCGGCGCGTCTACCCAAGTAGCCAGAACAGTCGAGAGATACGTCCAAGCTGGAATAGCTGGTCTTCACATCGAAGATCAGACGCAGACGAAACGATGTGGCCATCTTCAAGGCAAGATTTTGGTACCTGTCGAGGAATTCGCATCTCGCATGCGAGCTGCAGTCATAGGACGACAAAGGTCAGGCGGTGATATAGTCATTATCGCTCGCACAGACGCCATGCAATCGTGAGTAGACCACTCGGCTTGTAGCTTGCCGTAAACTGATACTCGACACATACCTAAGCTTCGGAGTAGATGAGTCTATCGTTCGGCTGAAAGCAGCTGTGGCTGCAGGAGCCGACGTGGCCTTCTTCGAAGCAGCTAGGAGCGCAGAAGACGTCATCAAAGTGGTTGAAGCCCTCAAACCCACCCCTGTACTTTTGAATATACTCCAAGGCGGCGTCACGCCTGATTTTACCATCACAGAGATGGAGAAAATGGGAGTGAAGATCGGGGTAAGGGTTATCATTCGCCGACTAGTGCAGTCTCAGAGCTAATATGACATGTATTACGATGCAGATCTATCCTACGACAGGCTTGATGGTAGCGCTGCAAGCTTCCCTACAAGCTTACAAGCATCTTAAGGAAACCGGGACGTACGTACATTCCGACATGACGATTCGGGAATTCTTTGCAGTAGTTGGCCTGGAAGATTCAATAGCGATAGACAAGGCTGCAGGAGGCACGACATACTCCAATGGTATATAGTAGTCAGGTGTAGCTTGGCTGAAAGCAGGCCAATGTATCATACTTTACGTATAGGCCGTCATTGCCATACCGTGCAGTGACCGCAGTGTAGTATTACGCGTATAGAACGACAACAAGACAACATCGCATACCGAAAGGCGAAACTAGTCGACACATCATTTTCTACCCTTGCCTCTGGCTTTCATGCTGAATTTTGGCTTGCCCCGTGACGCTGGCTTATCGTTGGAAAATCTCGCCTTTTTCGAAGCGGGTGGAGGTGCTCGTTCGTCTTCCGACAAGTCGTCTTCGTCGTCGTCGTCGCCACTGTTATACGGTATAGGTGAGAGATCCGAGTCATCTTCGTCATCATATTCGCCCTGACCGCCTTCTTCGTCATCTGAAGCTTCGTCGAAAAGTTCATCGTCTTCGTTGCCAGACACATCCGCGCCCTTGCCCTTCTTGTCCGCTGCCTCTCCATCTTCGTCGCCATACATGTCTTCATACTCAAATCCATCGGAATCTTCGTCCTCTTCACTTTCTTCTTCGGCTTCAGCAGCAGCGTCACCTCCAGCATCTCTGATCTTTTCAGCTTTCTTCTTTTGTTTCTCAGCTTTGAGTTTCTCTTTCTCTTCCTTCTTTCGTTTAACATTAGCTTCCTGTTCAGCTCTTCTAGCTTTCGCCAACTTTTCTTTTTCTTTAGCTTTACGTGCGATAGCAGCTGCTTCTTTGGGTGTTTTATGGATAAATTCATGGAATAGTACATCTCCCTTTCCGTCACCTATTCCATCTTCAATCTTGACTAGACCTAATTCCATTCTAGGTCCCAACTCTGTTAATCTGACTGCTCTCTTTTCCGTTCCATCTGCGAAGATCTTCCTGTTCGCTCGACCCATGTATGAGCCTGGTAAAGCCACTTGTTTGCTGTTCTCCCCTGTGACGGGATCTTCTTCACCACCGCTCGCTTCGGATTCTCCTTCACTTGCTGACGATAAGAATCCCATGTCTCCGTGGCTTAGTACATAGTCGCTTATATCCTGTGCGTTACGCAAGTCGGGCATGCCTTTCGCGCGTAGTGCGGCATATGAAGTGGGAACAACACCGGAAGCATCACTTGTAGCTGCAGCAGAGTAGACACTGCCTTCGCGCGATGCACGTGCCGCTCCACCTCTTTTAGCCGTCGTTCCTTCGATGAGCTTGCGTACTGATCTAGACACGCCGACTGGACGGACTGAGATCAGGTAGTGACGGAAATCTATCGTGCGTGTTGTAGCGTTATATGAGAGTAGGACGACACGACGAGCTGAAGAAAGTGGCATGGAGTGCACGCGGATGGGAGGGAATAGGTTTTGGAACATGGTTTGCATAAGGGTGAGTTGGCGAGCATCATTAGGATTTCCAGCGGCGGAGAAATTGTTGAGGATGAGCTGAAGAAGACAACGTTTATAGGAGGTCAACAGCTGTGCCATGCCGTATCCACTTCAAAGGCTAATGCAACTCACCATAGGTTCGGTGGCGAACTCCTTGCCTGGACTTCGAGGTCTTTTCGTTGCGGCTAGAATATCACGCGTGAGAGCGTAGCGGAGTACTTTGAAGCCAAGCATAGGACCACGAGGCAGTCTGCTTATCCGCAGATTGACGTTGGAGGTCGCTTCGTCTTTTTCATCTTCTTCGGCGCTCTTGTTCGCCGTAGACTGTGCTAACACCATAAGATGCGTGACATGCAGAGGTCCACTCATAGCGATGAAGTCTTTAATCTTGTTGCTCTTTCTCTCCTGTATGAAGATACCACATCCAGGCAATATACCAATGTGATTGCATGAGCTTTCCATATCAGCGATATTCTCAGACGTGATCGAAGGCTTTTCGGACGCACCCTCAGTCTTGCAGCAGTATTAGGCTCCATGACCTGTCTGAGGTCTCTAGAGAGTGCTTTGACGCTGCTTCCTACATCGCCGGAATGGAGCACGAACGACTTAGGTTTGCCGTCTCCAGTTGGTTTTGCCCCATCACTCTTATTATGTGTGCGAGTTTTGCTCTGTACAGGTGTTGCAGGATTATCAAAGTCAGCTGAATGCAAGACGGGCAGGCATGGAATGAGCAATACCGTACCCTTCGAGCCATTGTGTAAGTATTCTGCGGATCAAGCAATTGCCAGTATGCAGCACTGATATGCTTGCAGATTTCACCTTGAAGGTCTTTCCTACATAGAGGTGATCGAGAAATGCAAGAGTGCATCACTCGATTCTTTGCCGACAATACGCGCACTCGTACCAACTAGAAGTGACCCACTGAGCGTATACCCAGCTCCTTCAGACTCTACTGCTTGCTCACAGCTCGCCGTCAGTGCTGCTGCTGTTCGACAGCTCCACGAAGAGATTAAATCAAGCCAGCAAGCAAGGTCCAATTTGTCGATGCACACACAGCTTCAATGGCACAAGATGATGAACCAATTCCTAGAGCCGATAAAGGCAAAGGAAGAGCTACAGAGCCGCATCAGCAAGAAGAGCCTGGTATCGTCGATGATCTCATAGCGGGTTGGATCGGTGGTGCAGTTGGTATTCTTGCTAGTTCGTTGCTTTGAAATCTGTTCCATGATTGAATATGGGACACATTACGACATTAAAGTGGTACTGACTGCTAGTTGTCTTGCAGGCAATCCTTTGGAAGTACTCAAAGTACGGATGCAAACTGCTCTTCCACCTACCGCTGCTGCTGCGCAACCTTCCACCTCCCGAGTAGGTGCTGGCAGCAGACCTCCGTCAAGTACTCGAGAAGGTCTCCTTATGCTTTGGAAGACCGAAGGTGCCAAGTTCCTCATCGCAGGTGCAGCAGCTCCGATATTGGTAGGTGACGGAACTGTTCAACGATCCCACGGAGCAGGTCCTGACCTGCAATCGCTTCTATAGGGACTGGCAATTATAGATTCTACATTCTTCGCTCTCTACGGACGTTCGATGTAGGCATCCCTACCTCCATTGACTGCCTCACGCATTCTTATTTTGCCCTTCCTTCCCCGTCTCTTAGGAGCTTCTTTCAACAAGAAAGACAGAATCCAGCAGATTTGTCAAAAGTTTTCGCGTCAGGTGCCCTGGCCGGAGGCGTCTGTGCTCTTCTGCAGACACCGGTGAGTAGAGCATAGCTGTTTCAGGAAGCTTTGGGTCTGACAAGCTTGTACACCGCGTTATCAGGTGGAAGTAATTAAGTGTCGTGCCCAGAACGAGCCTCAAAAGGGGCCAAAAACGCTGGGTAGTTTGGGAATAACGAAGCTCATTATACAGCAAGAGGGGCTGAAAGGTAGATTTTGCTTTCTTCCTATTGTTTTTGTTCATCTGACTGACGTCTGTCGTTCGGCAGGCTTTTATCATGGTGGCTTAACGACTGCTCTGCATGATACGTTCAGTTCTGGCATCTTCTTCACAGCATGTGAGCTAAGGCCTGATGTATAAATGGCAAGCTGCACCTAACTTTCAGGCGCGCTTTCAATAGATATCGTCTTCAAGCGCATACTCAAGAACGAAGCCCCCTTCTCGCCTTCCCCGTCAATCTCGCAACAAGCGCAATCCAATGATCGCACTCCAATACCAGAGTTGACGGCACCTTTAGAGTCACCGTCATATACTGTCGAGATACTGCAAACTCTCCTTGCTGGAGGTGTGGCAGGCAGCCTGAGTGCCATCCTCACATATCCGTAAGTGTTCACCATCAAGACCAGGACGTGTCAGGTTGGCTAAAGTCTCTTTCTTTCCCCATTTCAGTCTCGACATCATCAAGACACGTCTGCAAACGCATCATTCACAGCCAGCACCTACATTAACATCAACAGCGCGGCAGATCTATCAAGATGGCATTCAATCGTACACATATAGCTATCCGCAAAGTATAGAGCATTCACTCTTCAAGTCAATATCAAATCTCAAGGCAACGTGGCACCCTGGAGAACGTTCCGCATTCTTGCAGAATTGGAGTACGAAGATGTTAGCGCTTAGAGCTTACTTTGTAGGATATCGTCCTACTATCGCTAGCTCTTTCATCGGATCGGCCGCTACTATTACCTGTGTAGAAGCTATCCTACTGGCTCTGAGTAAATTCAAAGATCGGTGACCTCGTGTTAGAGCGAGGTACACACAACAATCAGTCTTCTCTCTGGTGCTGTCAGTACGGAGTCAACATGCCATTCTGCAGAATATGACCGTCCAGTCTTGCCGAAGCTAAAAGCGATCGCCATCATGTGATCGACCAGCTTGTGTGCGACGACCTTGGCTTACATCGGCTTCTGCGTTTCTATCTTATCGCAATACTGAATTGCAGGTCGCAGCTTTCAATACACGCTGACTGAATCGCAGTCATCATGAAGGAAACTGCAAAAGACTACGAGCCTCATGTCACCACTTCCAGGTTCCTCGACTATCGAGGGGAATATACACCTAATCCTAGTGAATCGCGACAACTGCCTGAAGACCGTCGGCGAGTGGTTGATCTCGTTATCGCAATGTACAATGGCAAGATAGAACAACACTGGGAAGACTTTGAAGCCTCGTATGCTAAAGACTCGATATATGACGATATCATGTCATTCGCCGATACAAGGTGCGTCGGAGAACGCCACCAATACTTTGCTGCATATTGCATGTCCCTTACCGTTTTCTTCTTTTTCCGTACTATATACAGGAGGAAGATTGCTGCACAGTTCTACGCTCTGCCGAGATGCTTCAGCAAAGTCGAAGTCTTGGATACGAAGTCGCTTTCAACGAAGGCAATCTTACATGTCTTAAGCTCAAGACGGCCTATACAGAGTCTATACTTGGAACGAAAGAGATCAAGCACCTTGTTTCCCTAACTTTTGACCATACGTCGCCTGTACGTTATGTTCCGCGATTATTTAAACCAGCGTAGCAAGTATTTTTGGCTGACCTACAATGTCTTCCGCATCCACAATTCCAATGTAGACCGCGCTAGTGCGATACCATAAAGATCAATGGAATGGCAAAGACTACTCTCATCAAGGCATTCGAGCATTGATGAAGAAGTTGAATGGGTGTGTTTATTTCGATTCGGGTTCATCTACAGCACTGACCCTATCTTTACGAAAACTACTTCATACAGCGAACTGGTTCCTGTGCTCACGAAATTGCCGGATTCTCTTTGAGGAATAAATGCAACGACACATCTCGAAGCAATTTCAACGGAGTGCATTCTTCTATTGTGCCAGTCCTCAGACACAATTCATAACAGAGAAGCATGTCATCCAGGAGGTCTTCCCTATTGCGGGCTCCTTGAGCTTCAAGCAAGATACCATGTTCAAGATATTTGGCTTTGATAGACTGTAACTCGCATTGCATACGGCGATTGCGCTGCTTTTCAATGTATGCTACTGATGGGCGTGTTCCGCAGCACGTGCATGATGCTGATCATGCGAATGCTCGTCTGGATATTGCGTCCAGGCATCGCCGCTGAGAGACTACATGTATCATACCTTACCGACTGCGAGTGTGTCCTACCTTGGTTCTACGACATATAAGATTCGCAAATGTAACGATGCTAAAGTCTTCACGGGAAAGCTTTGGCTTCAATCGGAGCAGGTCGGATAGTATGAATTGGAATTGATCTGGCCTGACTGATCATCTTCAGGTACTTCTGTGCGTTCTGGTTGGGTCTTCGTAGGGCTGCTCCAGCAGTCACACAAAGACTGAGCAGCACTAGACTTCCAGCTTGATGTGCTGGCGCACGGGGTATAGGCACCAGGTATACAAGTGTAGAGATGCCGAGCGCGACCTGAATGATTGCCATGTGCATTGTGCCCTTGATAGCTCGTAGTGCGTTTGCGGGTATGTGCATAGCTATGCTTGGTCGGCGCACATATAGGAAAAGAGCAAGAATAGCAGTGGATGTCGTAGTTGCTAATGCTCGATGATCGAATTGAACTGTTGTTGGGTTTTCGAGGGAGTTGCGAATGTATAGAACTGATTGATCCTCTGAGCGGGAGTACTCGGGGGAGTAGAGCTCGGATGCAGGTGGAACGATACGGTCACCCATGTATGGGAACGTGTTGTACAGTAGACCAGCGTCCAGTCCGGCGACGAAAGCGCCTAGAAAGAAAGCGTGTTTGATCAGCGCCATATTCATGTTGCAGCTTTCAAGCAGAAAACTGGCTCACCTGAGATCGCCGTAAGGAAGATTAACCCTGTCAAAGCGGTGACCAGAACTCGTACACGTTTAGCTTGAGGCGTGTTGAGGAGGATAAGACTCTGCTGAGCTGATGTAACCTTTCCACCAACGACTTTACCCAGTTTTGCCAAATTCCAATCTCTTCGGACGCCGATAGCATTACGTAAAGCTAGAGCGTAGACGAGGAAAGCCATTCCTAAGTGAGCAGCCAGACGATACTGCGATACTCGAAGTACGCCATCTCTAGCTTGTATAGCTTCGTGAGTGATACCGCATTTGACCATGTACCACCCTAGGGCACCTTGTCCATCGATAAGCGTAGCGATGATGAAGAGCATAGTCGCTGAGCGCTTGGAAAGTTTGCGCTTGTACAAGTAGTAAGGTATGGGAGCCAAGAAAGCGATTCCGATGATTCGCCCTAGGAAGCGATGATCCCATTCCCAGCTGTAGATTCGCTTGAATTCTTGTAGAGTCATTCCTTTATTCATAAGCTGACCTTCAGGGGGTGACCATGTACTTGTTATACTCTGATAGCTAGAGGACACGCGGTTCAAGCTCGTTCGATGAATACCTGTACAAAGCGTAGCGGACTGCAGTTCGGTCTGCAACTGTCTGAAGTGGTTCCTTGTCTTGAGACGTGGCATTTGGCTGCTGCCTGAGTGTTGACAGGCTCCGCCTACGATCCAGACCCCACAGAGTGATGGGACCAGTGTGGCTAAAATGATTCTTTGGTTGGATGCACGCATGCGCCTTCGCCTTGGCTCGAATGGTCATGTGCATTGGTCATCCTGGCAGGTAGCGTGCTTCCTGACTGTCAGCTGGAATGATCCGGCAGCGAATCGACAGGTGGAGAGGTTTGAGCGGCGTAAGAGGCTTCC